>BMAV01012567.1:523513-542184 GCA_019973955.1 Trichonephila inaurata madagascariensis
ATATATATATATATATATATATTGGTTGTACTTCAAAAGAACAAGAAACTTCCGTACGTCAAAAATTACATAAGATGTCATTAATTGATACAAATGGATTGCCTTACCAAACAGTTTATGTGAATAATATTTATTACATGATTACCACAAATATTGGTGTGACAGATGGATTGGCAAATGGTGGAGTTGGAAAGTTAGTTCATGTAGAAACAAATGATGAAATATTAGTTAAGATAACATTGCTCGAGTTTTCAGTTTTACCTCAAATAGGGAAAAAATTAAGACGCAAAAAGTCATTTCGCCTTATCTCTACAAAATAACAGAATAATGTTGACGACAAAATCAAATACTACGATTAATGCAGTGTCTTCTAGATTCTTAAATGATATTGAGTGCAAAACCTACATTCCTTATTTTAGTTACTACAAGCCTTTGATAACAAAAGTATGTACTGAAACACCTATGAGCATAATGTAAGAAGACTACTAATAATTATACTTTTATATAAATGTATACAATATTTTTTTTTTTAGTATTATGTATTGTAAATGAAAACTTTATTTATATTTATACCTTTTCCATCCTAATTATTTTTTAAATATAGTTGGAAATAATAATGATAATCATAAATTTGTTAATTCTATATAAGATTACTTTAAAATAAAACTTATTTATACAATTCAATACATATATGCCGAAGAAGTTAACTTCTACCGCATGTTCTCACTGATACATGCACACATTTTTTTTTATTTATTAATGTACATAAATAGTATATTACATTTTGTCAAAAGCATTTTCTACGTAGATATTTTCAATCGAAAATAAATTATACGAGATTATTAGTTTGCAATTTAAAGTGTAGCAACTTAATCAGTCTTAATTTAAAAATGAATAAATTACCTTAAATCTTATCTCCAAAAGGCTCGGGAATCATTAATTCACGAAAACCGGTTTTTTTCCCTTCCTCTTTAGAAAAGTATTGCTATCGAATTCTTGAGACCACAAACACGCTTTTTCAATCAGAGAAAGGAGATGGTAGAGAAGTACCGATAAGTCATATTTGGAAAGAAAAATTTCTATCTCAGCCTCAGGTTACATCTTCCGCTAGATTAAAGTTAGCGGATGTTTGAGAATATTCCCAAGAGAGATGTTGCCCGGATACGATCGAAAAATAACAGAAGACAAACCATGTTTTTATTAAATATCTTTTGACTCTTGGTAAGAAACATTTGGGATGGAATGAGGTTTTCTTCCTTTCAACTTGTTTTTCAATATTTAAATTTGGTTTTATGAAGCTTATGAAAAAGTGCTTTAGCGATGTCTGTTTAGTTTGTAATAATGTCGACTATGAAAAGAGACATATTTTTGTACTTCTTTTCAGAGGGATTAGTATTTTTATTAAAGTTTTTGGACTTCGAGATTTTTAAAATTAATACTTGGGATAAGAGCACTGTGAAAAGAGAAAGTAGATTTCGTGATTTTTTGTAAGGTTTTATCAATGCTTTGTAATATATTTTAAATGATTTTTTTAGATTAAGTTCAAATAGTGTTCTTTTTAAAATCTCAAACTTAGGATAAAAACAGGAACGTTAAGTAAGCAAAGTACAATTTTTTCTCTTAACTATTTTCATTATGTTGAGTTTCCATGATGTAAGAGAATTTCTTATCAAAGAAAACTTTGAAACAAAATACTGTTGGTCGTGGTTTTTAACGAATTGTGTTTTGGAAAATATTTATTTTAAAATAATGAGAATTTAAAAAAAAAAAAAACATTGAAGTTGTGTAGTTTGGGGAAAAAAAGGAATTTTTAGAGATAAATATTGTTTGAAGGAAAAAAGAAAACCCGTCTTTTATTAAAAAAATTATACTCCAAAGAAAAGAAGTCTTCTATATTATAATTAAATTTCATTAATAACTAAATATCAAGGTTTGTAAGATATGAATTTCGAGATTTTCATTTTGCCTTTGTTAATCAGTTTTTTTATAGACTTAAGGGTCTTTAAAACATTATATTTAGTAAGAGACATTATTCTCTATTCTGCTGAACAGTCTGTGCGGGGATTCGATTTACTAGCCACCGGCATGTTATTTAAGTGGTGGATTTCTTTGATCTCTAATATGTCTCTTTAATATTTCCAGAAATGCGTAAAATTAATAGCTAAAATCTGACAAAACTGCATATAAGGAAGTACATTTTTCCCAACAATATTGATTCCTTTATTATAATGTGAACTATACTTTGGTAAGTTATCGAAGAAGAAAAGATGGAATGTTATTGTAACGTAGAAAGGGTGTGTCTCAGATTATTTGAATGAAAATCCATCTACAGAAACTTTGGATTTAGTTATTCATAAAAGACATGAATATCCTTTATTATCACTGTGTAGGAGCTTCATTGAATTATAATATTCTTTAGTTTTGCTGCATCAATTATTCAAAAACGCATCTTTAGAGTTACAAACTTATTTTGCTGAACGAGGTGAAAACTGAGATTGCCTTTAAGAAGAAAGATCTAGGACATGGATTAATTCCACCATGAAAAGGTATATAATTTTAAAAACTCTTAATGATTATAGAAATATACTTATATATATTTATGATTATATGTACTAGGTGATTCTACGGGCATGGAAGAAAATACGATAGCAGAACAACTAAAACGTGTATTTTCTACATATAATTGTAAGGTAGGAAGTGGCGCGTTGAAGCACGGACACGAAAATTGAGACATATAAATAAAAAGATTGTTCATTTACATTATCCTCACAAAGTGCTTGATTGCAACAATGCAAATAATAGATTAGCTGCACGACCCGGTATTGCACGGGCTTCTTCAAATGTATAGCTCTTTGCCATTATAATTTCTCTTTCCACTTTGGTGTAAGCACTTCCTAATGTGTGTGTGATTTCTATATTAATGTTAGTAAAATTTCCTTTTCCGAAAATTCGTCCACTTTGCCCTGTCGGACGGGTATGTTTCCCTTCCGTTTATCCCAGCGTTGCAAGAGCTTACACCAAGATTATAGTTTAATCTCCAGGGAATTTCCCCTTTTTCTCTCGACGCCAGCACTTCTTGGTGAGGGAGAGGACAGGTTGAAAGCGCGATGTGAGGCTTTTCCATATTTGAGTCATTCAAATTCTCTTTTCCGATATCTATCCACTTTTTTCCCTTGTCAAACAGATTTCTTTCCTTCACTTAGTCCGGCCTTGCACATGCTTTTTCGAGAATAAACCAATTTTTCCCCAGGGATACACTCTTTTTTCAAATTATTATTTTAGATTAGGGGGAACCTATAAATTTACAAACATTCACTGTATAAGAAAAATTGAAAAAGAAAACAATATAATCGGACAAAAAAAAAAAAACAATTCAGCATTTTCTATTATTATGGTCTTACACTAAATCTTTTAAAAATAAGGAAACTATCAGATGTGATGTATAATAGAAAAAACTAAGCTCAAGTTTACTATTTTAGATGTAAAATACTAAACACTTTCTTAGAATTTAAAACAACAAAATACGTTTTGAATCTTCCTTACTTACATTTCCTTTGTAGAAAAAAACACTAACAAATAAAATAGGTTTATCAGACATAAACATTGCAATAGTTTGTTCTAATATTTTGAATTTTTTTTTCTTTCTGAGGCTGTTTTGTAGTATTTCATTACTTAAGAGCAGAGATGGACAGACTTTTCCAGGGTAAGAGCTACTTCTAATTATTTCAAGGTGTTGCGGTCCACTCAATGACGTATGTGTGGTGAGCTAAAAGAAGGTCTACAATATTTATTATTTGTGAAGATGCTTGTTGGACCAAAAGTATGTTAAATCTTTGAGCTAAAGCATCACATGAATATCAGTACTTTTCAGTGGTATTTCTTGCTTGCTTCCATTTGCATCGCATGGCCATTTGTGACAAAAAGCTGTTGCTATGATATTTCCTTCGGTTGAAAAAAAAGTTTATTGCTTTCCTATCGTTTGCGAATTCCATATTTGGACAACTATGAACAACTGTTACTCCGTGGATGTTATCAATATAGCAAAAGCACATCTACCGATGAGTGTGTAACCGACATATCGTCGGTCTAATTATCAAAACTGCGTAACTCCATCTGGGATGCTAATTTGATACAGTAGGGCTAGGCGCCAAGTGGTTGTTTATGTTCTCCAAGATAAGCGATAATATTACAATATGGTTTACTTTTATATTTTTATCGTGCGATAATGTGGTTGCCATGGGGATAACGTATATTAGTGTTAGTGTTTTGTTTCGGTTTTTTTTCCGTGGGATCTCTGCTCAGCAAAAGTAACACATGGTTTCAAATTTTGTGTCATGATCGCTTAAAATAGTGTAAATAATTTATATCTGGAAGTGTAATACATTAATATTACTTTCTGTTGTATTTATTTTATTTTAAAATCTTGCCACCAACTATCTCCTCGAAATCTTTTATTATGAAATAAAAAAAAAAAATAGTGATTATACTGATCTAAGGAATAAATTAAAAGCGGAGCGCGCATTGAAGCATGGCATAGACAAAACAAAAGCATTAAGGAATCGCGCCTAAAAGCGCTTGGCGTGTTGCACTCCTATATCAAATCAGTTACACCGGTGGAGTTACGAATTCCGATAATTAGGCCAACGATATGTACTTAACACGTTTACTGCCGGGTGCGGTGTCATCGTCGGGTATAATTTCGATCAAGAATCTAATTTGTAGGGTGATGATGTTTCAGTAGCTAATCCCGTGTTATCGCGGGAACAGCTGATCAACTTTTATTTTCCCCTTTAGTCGACGTGTGGGGGGAAACCCATTTCTACGGCTGGCATCGGGGTGATCGTTTTTCACTATTAGACAAAAAATATGTTAAAACGTCATTGTACTCTTTCAATAATGGTACATGTGCCATCTACACACAGTTGCATGAATTGTGGAAAGCCTATTCTCCTGCCTAACTGGCATGGGTATTTCACACATATCTTTCTTTTAATATGCGCGTCAGGTGTTAGTGAAGGCGGTCACTCCAAAATGTCTAGGTGGTCCACCGGTCGATCACGATCGACTTAATGCCCTCCCCGGCTTTAGAGAAATGTTAAAACACAGAAGGAATTATTTATAATGCTTAACAATGTGTACCCCATAAAAAAGTTAATGGGATGCTACGCACTCTTCGACAGTTCTATTTCCACTCATGCGCCATAACCACTCAAACTCGTGAATTATATATCTAGGTACTCGTGATAATTACCACAGTTAATTATTAGTGGTATTTGTTGATTTTGATATAATTTTTCAACTATGGCTCTCTATAAATTTTTTAAGTAAGTTTTGCAATATTCCGTTTCAACTTAAGTTGGCAGATTTGGAAATGGTAGAAAATGTACCAATCAGTTATTTTCTTTTTTAATTTATATTACGGAACATCCATGAAAATTTTTAAAAAAAAAGAAAAAAATGACATACGTTGTAGAAATTTGAATTTTAATAATATATTTTAAGTTAGTCACATGTTAAAAGCAGTTAATTTTAATTCAAATTGAATGAGCACAATCGAAAGAGCAATGTTAAGAAATTCCCGTTTAGCTGAAAATCGAATTTCGACGGCAGCGTCATCATTGTTATAGCAATAACATTGTTACTACAATGTTAAAGAATGAGCTTTTTAATGTCTTACATTATTATTTTTTAACTAATCACGTTATTGAAATTTAAATAGGCAAAATTGAATTTTAAGATCGTTTTCCATGTTTTGGTACCTTTGGCGTGGTTCTGCGTTCAGCGGTTCGTGAGAAGATAGCCAATCATAGATACAGACGTTTGTTTACCTACGGATTTTAATAGATGCTTAATAATGTGAACCACCAAGAGTGATACGAACTAAGGGACGGCGTATGTCTGGTAATACTGAAAATGGAAAGTAACAGTGGATTTTGGAATACGTAGTCTCACGCATCTGCGGCCATATGTTCTCCTTTGTTTTAGTTTATGTTAAGAGTTTTTACTAATAAAGAAAAGACAAATAGGTATATAAGGTGCAGTACTTCTAATGAAAGTGACTTTAATTTAGGCTATGCTGAGAATTTTTACTAATACCGAAAAAACAAATAAGTATTTAGTGTATTGTTCTGTAAAAGGGAATGACAAATGAGCGTTAACGTTAATCTTTAATCATTTGAGAACCGAGATACACAGAACCACAAAATGTGTTTGTTGCATCGACGTTTTTGTTTAAATGATTTTTTCATCCCCGACTGCTATGGAAGGATTGGAACAAGTAACATATGATGAAAATCATAGAAGAAATCAATTTGAATTTATGGCATGAAACACTCCACATAAATAAAATAGATATCTCCCGTCATGCACATGCACCATTTGAAGAGTCTTAAAGGAACAATGATTCCTAGCAAGTGTTTGCAACTGCGCAAAAAAAATTTTTTCAATCGTTCTTACCAGTGTGAATTGTAGCCGGATTTCCAAAATTTGGTGCTGTTTACAGATTATGTGACTTTTACATATGAAGGTATTTTTAATGTGAGAAATAGCCGTGGGGGAAACAGAAAATCCATGAATTGTATGTTTACATTCATTTTAAGAACAATGTTTGTGAACACTTGTGTGGATATTGAGAATTATTTCTTTATAGGCCCATCACTCTTATCAACACGATGAATGGCTCAGATTAGTGTTTTATTGAGTGCTTGAATGGGTGTTATTTTTATAATTGTACTCTGAAGCAAATCGATGGCTATAGGTGATGGACCTCGTAACCATGGTCAAGTGACGAGATCGATATTTAAGCTGAATGCCACCTGTCCAAACTACCACACCACTAGTACCAAAAATGGGTGTTGAGCATCGAAAGATTTAACTTACACCCTCCCCTCAGCATGATGCCTCTTCAGTAGTAAGTATTTTCAGGAAGACGCTCTATCAGGTTTGTTGTAAAATTTTAAGTTAACCGTTCGTAATCAAATACGATTTCAGCATGATGGTGCGCTGACCCATTTCAAAATGGTTGGCACTATTACCTGGATACTAGTTTTACAGGGTTATAGATTGGACTAGGTGGATTTCTGTCGAATAACCAGATTTATAAACCAATGATTGATTTAAGGAGGTATGTAAAATCTATCATTTACAATATTCTAGTTAACTCAATTGAAGACCATGTTGCTTGACTATCCATTGCAGCTGTGAGCGAGAGTGAAATATCAGGCATCTTTATAAGTGCTCACCAATCATTACATCGACGCTACTAAGTATATATTAATTTTGATATCGAAATTTTATTCATTTATTGGAAACATAACAGCAAAGAAGCATTTTGCAATGTTGTTGTATATAAAAAAAGGTTTTCCTCTTAATGCTAAATTTGTTGCATAATCCTCAATGCACATCATTTCTATAAACATACATTCTTATACAAAAAACATTTTTTTTTGTAAACTATACTCCCTAAAACTCTGCTATATTACCATAGAATCATCCTGCATAATATATATATATAAATGAATAAATAAATTTAATTTACGATTACAGTTTACATTTGTGGCAGTTTTCTTTAATGTGAAATTTCTTAAATCAAGATACTTCGCACTGAAGCTAAAATATCCTACACAGCAATATTCAATATTAGGCTGCAGAATCAGTGAGAGTAATAAATATTGACAATAATTTATGCCTATGGATAAAATGGAACATGATGCTTTTCGAGAAATCTAAATTTGTGGTAAATCTGTTTGTTGATCTTACGCGTGTTGAACACCGATTGTTGATGTTTAAAAATGAAATTACGTGTGTGAGGAAACAGAAGAATTTTATGTTCCGATGATAATATTTTTGGATGATTCATATTTGATGTTTTGTTAAAGCGAATTTTTTTCCCTACTTTTTGCTCATTTGATGAAATTTTTTATGTTGGTTTATGCTTTATTTTTTTCCACAAATATTTGTGATGATTTTGAAAGATAAACTTGATCATTTAGAAAATCTAATGATTTCAATCAACGGCAAACCGTTTTCTTCAAGAATTTTGATACTTTTGAATTAAAAGTAGCTGTGATACGTTTTAATGTGTAAAATTAATAATAATTATTCAGGAAAATAGATATGTTTTACTTACTTCATTCTGATACATGTTTATATTTGCTGAAGGACATTGAACTTTAAGATTTACAATAATGTGTTGAGTTATTGCTTTGTTGTGCTATAAAATGATTATTTTATGGAACATATGTTAGTAAAACACAATTGAGTACCCGATATATATATATATATGTATCTAGATATCTATATTTTTTGTTCATATTTAGAATTCTGATTGAAAGCAAATATAATGTATATATATATTTAAAAATTGTTTAGAAATTTTGAATATTTGAATGTAATATATATATATATATATATATATAACTTTAACTATAATTTTTTCCTTGCACTAAATTACTTTAAATTGCTTGACAGTTATCCTTTTGAATTTGGAATCTGCAATGAAGGGGAATTTAAACATTCGGAATCATAAACAAACAAAACAAAAAAAAGTACAATTTTAATACACCATGCCAAAACAAATAATGTCTTAAATATAAAATGTTCACTTATGCATCACAAACTTTAATCTCTTTTAAAGCAGAAAGCATCCTTATTCTATTAAAGAATTCCCCTTTGAAACCTAGTAAAATACCACATTCCTGATCCCCTACCACCATTCACGCATCAAAACGCCAACACTATTCTAAATGACTCACCAGAAACTGTTTGCTCTTTGGAGGTAAAATAATACTTTTCATGCCCTATTTTAGCCGTAATTCTTAATTTAATAATTTATAATTGTATAATTCAATGCAATCCTCACTATGAATGCCTTTTGAAATTTTTCCAGAATATATTTTGGTTATGCAAGATGTAGGACTAAGGCTCTCTTAATAATTCGTCGATATTTGATTGTTTCTAAAGGGATCATTAAAGGGGGATTCTTATTTCCTCAAACAAGAAAGTTGTTTTGTATGGTTATATTTCTATCCTTGAATTTAAAGAAAATTTTAAAATTATGAAATATACTTTTTAATGTTTCAAAATATTCTAAATCATTTTGTTTGAAAATTGGAGGATCATTGACATGATGCAATTTGGACCAAAACGTGTTTCACCACCCACTTAATACCCATATGGACTTAAAGAGCTTAAATGTATATATCAGGAAATAAGAATTCTAGAAAAGTATTATGGGTGTAAAATGTTTGGTCATGTATATGCTAGCTGCCTAAAAACTTCCGATAATTCTATGACAATACCTAATCAACTTGCTAATGTTTCTGATAGAACTGTTCATCCGATGTAGCAGTTGCTCGAACAATTTTCTACAAATATATATGTCCAATAACTATTGTTTGCTAAAATTCATTTTAGTGCACATAGTAACAGAAGTTAACAAGCCCCCATCATTAATTAATAAACATACCGAAGAATTTTGTCCCAACCATTATATCCGTCACAAATAACATTTGCAGAAATTAGCCGAAGCAAAGTACAAATCACAGATTTTCTCTCAAGATTTCATTACAGTTACGTCCATTATAATTGTCATTATTATTACACTCATCTCACTACCCACCAAAATTCATGTAGTTTTTAGCAATTCAATTTCTCTTGTTTTTGTTAATACTGGTATGGTCTGTTAAAAACAAATTGAACTTACATCTGACAAAAAAGACATGCACTAATGCAGCAAATTTAATAATGACATATTAATTGCTAATGTCTTTTGATAAAACTACTTCTGTAAGAGATCTTTCTAACATAATAAGCTGTGAAATTCATAAAGAATTGCCTAGTGTTCTCTTAGTGAGCGTGAAATGTCAGTGGAATTTTGAACGTATTTTAGAATTGTTTACATTATAGAAATGCGTAAAAATGTGTTTGTTTCATATATCTACAAATATGCGATTTACTTCATTAATAAGTAAATACTGCAATGCACTAGTATGAAATTCCTACCTAAAACATTTATTTTGTTAATTGCATGGACGAGTTTTTCTTAAATGTTTTTAATAGGACGTGGTTCGATTTTAAAATATATTCGTGAACAATTATAATAATTTACAATAATCATATAGTACTTGGTTCTTTTTTTAGAAAAAACACTTTTAGAATAATTTCTTTTAAATCCTAAGAATGTGTAAAATAAAACATGGACATATGTACACTTCTTTTAATTTAGATGAACATTTTATTAAATGTATGTGAATTAATATATTTCTAAATCACGAAGGGAAAAAATTAAAGCTACTAAAAGATAAGACTACTTACATTAAATTATGAATTCCTCATTAAAACTTAACTGTTGTGTGATCTCACGGGTTATAAATTCTCTCTGTTCTTAAGAATTTTCATTCTTGTAGATCCTGAACGCTTTTCTCAGTAATTTCTCGTTGAGAGCTTTCAGAATATTTCTCATTATACAGAAATGAGCTTTTAGCTAATTTTGAATTTTTTCATAATTTATAAAATACTTTATCAAACATGCATAGTGAAATTTGCCCCATTTTTCACATAAAAAAATTTTTAAAAAAGAAATTTTTTAGGTTTTTACAAAAATCTCATTTCAGTTTTTATTAGCCCTCATTATAAATATATAAAAAAATTTACATACCTGGGAACAGTAGTTTCTCAGAAACGGTACAGCGAACATCAGAAATTACATTTTGAGAAAAATTGATTTTCATGTATACAGTGAGACTTCAAATCGGCTAGGAAATAAAAAAAAAATAAAAGGCTCAATTCTTATTAAAAGATACATGTTTTGGTTTATATCAGCTGTTCAACTTTTAAGCAAAAACGAAGTAGAGTTGAACCTGTTTTGGTTCTGTAGATTGGCTGTAGAACGCGCGGCAAAAAATAATTGAAAATTTCATAAATTCTTACATATAACAAACTAATTCATGGCAATACTACAATTGTTTTTATGCGGTAGATAGGGACCGCATAAAAAAAGACGCATTTATAAAATATGCGAATTATTTACGAAATTTAAGTAAAAGTACTTCTATAACAAAATAAATAAATAAATATTACGCATGGAAATATTTTAAAAACATTTAGTTTCCCATTGTATACATAGAAAGGTTTTCACACAAAACGCTCATTCATAATCCACTTCTACTCATCGTAATTCAAAGCGCTCATCTCCCTGTGATGAATAAGTTCAAAATCGCTTTTGTCACTTTAAGGTACAATTTGATTTTTTTTTTTTGGCAACATAAAGTAAGAGATAAGTTTTTGCGACGTAGGTCGGGTGGTCATTGCTTGTAAATGTCACTATAACCAGATATACATAATTGAAGCTCTTTTTGGAATTTTATACTCCTTTCTTAATTGGTATTTATTTTAAAAAATGCTTTTCCAAATTGTTAAAAAGCTGGATCACTGCATATTTTATCCACTCTCAAAGAAGCCGGTTCTTCTTATCCGTCTTCATAATCTATCAAATTATTAATAATGTCACTGTCTTTGTGAAAGTTTAGTTTTCAATCAAGTGCGTGCCGCTTTTGCGTTACGAGAAAGCAATGAAATGTGCATTGCCGATAGAATGTTCATAACCAATGAACAGAGCGTCTTGAAGTGCATATATGTACACTGATAGAAAACATTACACTGGCACCAAAACCGTTGAAATTCATACACCGCATAAAAAAAGGACCACACAAAAACAGGTTATACTAAACTTTATTTACATTTTTCGCCATTCAAATAGGCATGACCCAGTATTAACGATTATTTAAAAATAGGTTTGAAGGGCTTCTAATTATCCTAGAGTTTAAAACATGGTATTTTTAAATAGGTTAAAATCTATACAATTTGAAAATTTAAAAATCTCAAATTTTTCAAAAAAGTAAGATTCTAGCTTTCCAACACCTCTTAAAATAATATACTTTGACTTCTTAAGTCCTTCAGACAAGATATTATTTTGAAAACTATATCATGGGTTACAATTTTTTACACATTTTGTCATTTCACTTGTTCTACAAAATCTAATTTTCGGAATATTTGTATTATTTAGTACAATACTAATTTCTTTTTCTTTTCCTTTTCAGAGAAAAAAGTAAACATTTTTTTTTTTTTTTTGAAAATGGAAAATATTGGAATATTTCAAAGTCGATTTAGAGTAGTTATTTTTGTGAGAGGGAAAATAATATAAGCTAACTTTTATCTAGAGATAGTTCTATGATATGTGTGTGGTAATTACTTTTAAAATTTCACTTAACTTCTCATTATAAAAAATAATAATAAAATTAAAAAAAGATAATTCGAAAACCATCACAAATAGAATAACTGACTCTAGAGTCTACAGTCATAACCGAACCTTGAATAAACAAATACATTTATTGTTCAGTAATTAAAGTATAAATTGACCTTTAAAAGAGAAATACATGTATAAGGGACCCCAAGCAGGGTATACTGTAGTATATTTATTTCTTATTGCTTAAGTCATCTTAATATTATTGAAACTGGGAGAGTGACATCCTAATTCACCATCTATTTTTGTGTATGCAATGCTATTGCAGACCAATTAGTGTTCAAACTTTGTTGCTGATTTAACTTTGCCAACTTGTGAAGCAACCTATGATCCAGGTCCTGGCATGTTTTTTTCCAGATTGATAGAACAAAGAAATTGCATTACACACGATGGCTTAATACAGTGTTTCTCAAACTGTGGGGCGCGCCTCCTGGGGGGCGCGAGCATATTGAAAAGTCGAGAACTAAAGACTATTTTTTTTTTAAAAAATATTAATTTACTGAAAGCAAACAAATAAAAATAAAATACACATTTACACTTATAAATAAATCAGTACTGAAAAATGAATTTTATAATTAATTCAACAGTACTAAGAACAAGTTTATAATAATTATCAGTGTCCCCATAGGCTTGTCATATATAAAATTAAAAATAAAAATTAACACTTATCTTGATAATTTATACGGTTTATAATTAATCCCTTAAAAGCCGATTAAAAATTACGCGATTCGTTCCCCAATGCCACCGTTTAACACGTGGTGAGCGAATCTGGTATATTCGAGTAGGGGACAGAAGAGGAATAAATAATTAAATCCTTCCAAACACTGTCAAGTTCATTTTATTGCATTCCAAAGCCTTCGGAATAATTTTATGGATAGCAATGCACACAGAAAAAAAATTGTACCTAGGAAAGACGTTAATATACGCCAAGTACAATTAACACACTGGCTAAGTGAAACGTTTATATACGCCGGTGGTACATCAGAGTTTAAAGTAGAACTGTAGACTTAGCTTCAAAGTATAGTATTATTGAATTCAATACATTGTAATTGAATGGAGGGGGGCGATGAAAGAAATGATTGAATATTGGGTCGCAAATATTGAAAGTTCGAGAAGCACTGGGTTAATATATCATTAACCCCTTCAGGACCGGCGAAAGGAGAGAGAAGCGTTTCCCCAAGCCTTTGCGTTCCTAGAGTCTACGCACTCATAGGACCGCGCGAATTTCCCTGCTATGCTAAAATTCATTTTTTATTATAAATGATAATATCTGAATATACAGTTCAGACATTTTCGCTATATTTAAGAAAACAATATTGCAAATTTTAAAGAAAATGTTTTCATTTTAAGATATGTAACTACCCAAAATTCGCGCTTTTGGTGAAAATTTTCGAAATTTCTTTGATGCTGTTATTTTATAGCCCATACATTTGAGATACCAAAAACTCTCTATTTTTGTTAGTACGTTATTTAGAAACAAAGTTATAGCATTAATAGTAAACCGGAAATTGAGTTTCCAAAAACGGAAGTAGATCCCTACACAAAATATTTTTAAGATGTTGAATTGAAATTTTCAAAACATGTTTTATTTAGTTCTATCTTTGTTATGAATCAAAATCTAATCTTTGTGTATATATCTACTGATTTTTTTATGAAAAAAAATTCACAATTTTTTTTTAAAAAATCGGGTTTTTGTACAAAATTTGGCATATTAAAAAAACTTTCAAAAGTATTACAAATCTTTTAATTTCTAACACATATATAATATTCACGTACTGTATAATAATTATTCGAATACATTTATTGGAATTTTGTGAAACTGCAATTTTTTATCAAAATTTCACTAAAAACGATAGTTGTTACAGTCTATATAACTCTCCAGAAAACCGCAAAAGTTATAAAAAAGAAATCCGAACTAGTTACCATGAAGCTAAAGAGATCTTGATCTATATATATGGTGAGTTTAAAGCATGTACATTTAATAGAAAAATGTTTATACTGTATTAAAATCTTGAAATGCATTTTCTGAAAAACTATGTTTTTCAATTTTTTGCTTCATGATAAAAATCACTACAGGTTTTCTTTTTAAGATATTGAATTGAAATTTTCAAAAACAAATGTTTTATTTAGTTTTATCTGTAGTCTAGACTATTATCGGATCTCTCTGTATATATTTATGTATTTTATTGCACTTTTTGTGAGAAAATAACATGTTTCCTGTAAAAAATTGAGTTCTTGCATAAAAAATAACATATTTCAAAAACTTTCAAAAGTATTACAAATATTATAGCTCTAAGTACGGATAATGGTGTTATTTATGTACTGTATAAATATTATTCTAATATATTAATTAGGATTTTCAATACAATCCTTACCGTAACTGCAATTTTTCACTAAAATTTCACTCAAAATTCCCAATATATCCAAAATTAGTTTTAATTTTGTAGAAATTGTACTTGAATTCCTAGTTTTATGCCCCGTTTCAAATCAAAAAGTGTTTATTTAGCTGAAAATTTATGTATTTCAACTAAATGTAAGTGTTAAAAGTGCTCCGAATGTAGTCACATACCTTAATAAAAAAAATTTTCTCTTTTCGCCATGATGATTAAACTAAAATAGATCTAAGACTTTCAAAATACTATCTGGCAAATATCAAACGATGCGGTTTTAACTGATACAAATCTTTTAAATTACAGCTAATGTATCGTTTTCGATTTTTAATTAATCCTTATAATGTTTTTTGCTTTCTTAGTATCACTTTAGTATTATGTTTTTTGTCTTTGTGGTTTTGGCAACTCTAAATGCGACAGCAACGAAAGGGAATCGTTTGTTTTTTCTGAACTAAAAAGGAGTCACTGTAAGAAAAAAGGTTCTTTTTTTGTTTAAATTGAGTCATCGCCATTGTTCTATGAAGATCTACTTTTTAAAAATGTCTTTTGAGTACTAAAATTAATAATGAAAATATGAACCAGAAATAAAATAAATATTGAAACTATTATTATGACTGTCTAATGCCCAAAAAACTACTAAGCGTTCCTTCTTTTTCTAATTTAGTCAAAATTTAAACAGAAAACCAGAGCACAAACCCTTAAATGCCCGGTTTTCTCGAAAAATCTAAACATGTGAAATTGCTTATATTCATAAATATCCGGGTTCTAAGTATGAAAAATATCGGAGCTGAAAGCATATATAGAAATTGATAATTTTGTGAAACATTATTTAAAAAAAAATAGACTTCAACCGCCAATTAGTACCTTGTAAAAATTAATATAAAAATATTCTAAACTCTGATAACACCTCAGAGATGGGAAAGCGCAATCACTTGTAAAATACCATGGGCCCTGGAAGGAGAAACGTGTGATCATATATGTGTGGTCATGGTCCTGAACGGGCTAATGTACGGGGTCTTTTATATACACCGTTCCACTACAATCTCGTAGCAAAAAATATCCAAAAATGAGAGCTAATACGTTTATTGAAAACAAGTAATATAAAAAAAAATAAAAAAAACCAACAGAATTATGACAATTCCTACTTTGAATGGATGAATAGAAAGTTAATAACGATTGAAAATTCGAAATATATATATATATATATATATATATATAATTCAATCACAAGCCAATAATCAATCAAAAAATCGAAACCATATGAATAATATACCATATGAATAATCGAACCATATATATATATATATATCAGAGAGTGAGCTAATAGAAGTAATTGAAAAAAGAGCGTGATTTTTTTTTTCTGTATCTTTGTAACAATGCACACCCGGTTTGGCTTGTTTGGCTGAAAAACTGGTTTTCGACGCCAACTTTTGTCTTTGTTTTCACAGTTATATTATTAAAAGAATGAAGACGAATATAAGTTGGTGTCGAAAGCCTGTAATTAATTTAATTTAATTTAATTAATGAATTAATATATGAAAAAAGGCATTAACACTAAGTGTCATCCACTGCAAGGTTAACAAAAGTATTTGAATTTGATTGGATGAATAGAAAGTATTTTATTCATGATTGAAGATTTGAACAGGATGAATATATAAATATGCAGAGAGAGTGAGCTAATAGTAGGAATTGGAAAAAAAAAGCAGAATTCAAATGTTAATTATTAAAATGGCAAAACCTAGAAAAAAGTACTTTCTTCAGACCAATAGCAAGTAATTTTTACATAAATAATGAACAACATATTTTATATATGTGTGTGATGTGTTTGTGTTAATCTTAAAAAAAATTTCTTTTTCTGAAATTAAATTTTTATATTCATGAAATTTTACTTCCAGTTGATTCCATGGCGCAAAACAAATACATTTTCAATAATTATTCTTCTATAATATTCATAATGAAATATCTTATGAAGCTAAACAAAAGAATATTATCTGACTAAAACAACAATATTTTTTATGGCTGTAGTTTCCTTCAGAATTAAATTATGCTACAAAAAAATTATAAACATAAATCTTGATGCTTTTTTTTAACGCTTTAGAGATAAGAATAAACGGATTAACTAATTTTTCCAACCAAAGTAATTATATTTTTTCGTCATGTATGAAGTTGCACAGGATATTTTCTTTTGTGAAATACTTTTCCGTACTTTTCGCAATAAAATTTTAAGTTGGATTGCTTTGCATAACTAACATTTGGATATTTCGAAATATTTGTTAAATCTTGTTATCTAAATGGATTGAAGTGGGAAGTGTGTTTTATCCTTGTTTCATGAATTTTTATTTTAATAAAAAAACAGAATATGCTAATCTGATGTTTAAAAAAACATTTGATATTTATTAAATTAGCATTAAAATTGAGAGAGAGCATTGTCATAAATTACTTTTTTGTAAACTGTTTGAATTCGGTAAATGCGAAATAAATTATCCCTCGTAACATGTATGTTACATTTAAAAAATCATAATTTTATAATAATCTGCCAAATTATCTGATGCTTGAATTAAAAAAAAATATATTTCAAACGTTCTTTTTTTTAAAAAAAAGAAATTAAGTCTCAAACCGAGTAAATGACTCTTGGTGATGATAAATGTTGATGATTCTAGAGTCTATGTAAATGATTCTAAAACACTTAGGTTCATTTACACTTCTTGCAGTTTCCTTTAACTTTCCTATTTTCTTACTGTTTATGCAAAACATTGATTAAATATTAAATTTAACATTGACAATCCTTCAGATTTATGTACGTATTACAATAAATCAAAGACATATAACCAGTGTGTTGATGATGAATACTATTTCCATGATATTTCTTCTTTTTAATTAATAAAGAGATTGTTCATTTCCATATGAATTTTTTTTGAGTATTTACAATTGCTTAAATTGAAATATTTTCCATAAACGTTTTGAAGTATGAGTTATTATTGAAATTATAATTTATTTTGCGCACATGATTAACAGCATGTTGCACCGTTTTAGAGAAGATTGCAGTAAAATTATCCTTTATAAGCAAATAAATAGAGATCCTGAAACTGACAGGATATTTTAGCAATAATTTAGTTTTCGATTTAAATGAATGATAAAGCCTCCAGAGTTCTAACAAACATTCGATTCTCATCTCGCTTGTACAAAAGAAATTCGGACATAGTGACATAACATGATAGTTCAGAGACGTCTTAAGACTTCTTGAGGCCCTAGTTCCTTATGAAAACCTACGATCCATCTGCGATTCCTTAAAAATGATAGTATGTAACATGCATTTTCAAATATTCGTACAAATGGTAAACTATAACATATAAATGTGCGTAACTCAGAAATCTAAGCCCAAACCAACTCGTTCGAAATGCTGCATTTCGACTAAATGAGTAATGATGGTGCTTTGTGCTAAAGCTAGGTTTAGACACAGACAACATACATAATAATACAGTCTTGCCATTGTTTCCAGTTGGCACATACAGTTTAAATATCTCAGTTTTTTAGGAGAATATGCCTGGAAGTTACATATGACGATTAAAATTATTCCGACCTTAATCATATTAAAGCAGAGTCGAAAACTAGGACGAGAACACCCGAGGTCTGGGTCTAGTTTTTCCATTCCTTAAGAAGTTTCTGGATTAGCTATATTTAAATATCAGTGTTGGAATCGTTATATCACACATTACACGGTAGTATTTTTAAAAGGATTATCATTTAATAGAAACAGCATCCGGGTAAAGATATGAAAATATGTGTCCTAATGAATGGATTTTAGAATCGGTTTTCTGTTAAATGTCAATTATGTACATTTTAGTCCTCAAAATGTTTCCCCGTCATTTACTTATAGCACCATAAAGCATCAACAGGTGGCATAGTTCAGTCGTCTGTGATCCAGTGGCATTGTGCATAGGTTAATTGTAACTCTAAGAATTTGTACTCTATCTTATCAG
>BMAV01012568.1:11099-22104 GCA_019973955.1 Trichonephila inaurata madagascariensis
CTCCCTCATTTCAGAATTTCATGTCTCTCAGATGATTTTTCGTGAAGTTATGGCAATAAACCCACCTGTTGCTTAAGTTTTGCACACCAGTGTATATACGTTTTTCTTCATCAAATTGCGTATACATTTTTTTATCACCCTGTGTATCATAATATAATTTGCTTAAATCAGTACAAGACCCAGATATCGTTAATACAGACTGAAAATATTTTACAGCTACCTTGGTTCTGTTATACAAAAAGGAAAAACACAGTATATTTACAATTTTAAATTCAATTCGATTACGAGATCAATTTCTTACTTGCCTACTTAATTTGGGAGAGGGAGTGAGTGAATATTAACGTCGCACTGATCAGCTACATGAGGGCTTTGGGCGACGGACCTCATAATTTTGAACCATGGTCAAGTGACGAGGACGGTACCTGAGCTGCCCCCTCCAACTCATAACTACCACACCACACCAACGGGAGGACATTTGAGCTCTCGACAGATTTAACGTGCATCGCTCCCCTACACGGCGAGTTTTTAGTGGTACTGGGCTCGAACTCATGACATGCCTGCCAGGATCCGATACCTTGACCACTGTGCTACCGCAGCCCTCCTACTTAATTTGGTAGGATGTTGAAGGGGATGTCTAAAATCCAAAGGAAAATTCAGTTCCTAATTTCGCGATTGAAACTGTTGTTGTCGTGGTTTTTTTTTTATCCTGGGATACGAATGAAATACAAGTGGAAGAACTTTAATATACAATACAAACAGATAAATATAGTCATTTATTCCAAAAGATGATCCCAGCATATAACAGAAGAGGAGCGCTGCTTTCTATTCGATATAGGAATCCATAACAGACGAAAGTCCGACTTCTTTTCCCGCAGATATACATCCATGCCTTACTCGGGATTCGAACTCAAACCCACTCGGTAATAAGCCGGGGATCATATCCCCCATACTGGCTGGATGGCTAATTGAAACTGTTAGACAAAGAATTAGAGCAATTTATGTTAATACTTGAATATTCGGGTGATATGGTTGTTCTGTATGAAAAAAAAAGTCAGTAAGCGAAACATTTAGTTTTTTTTTTTAAGTCAAAGGATTAAACGAACAAAGCTGTTATAAAGGCACTAATGTTGTCCTTTTTTAACACTTGATATCCATGTCGTTAACGGAAATGAGTGCATATATTAAAAACTCAA
The DNA here is from genome assembly GCA_019973955.1 of Trichonephila inaurata madagascariensis. Classification (NCBI taxonomy): domain Eukaryota; kingdom Metazoa; phylum Arthropoda; class Arachnida; order Araneae; family Nephilidae; genus Trichonephila; species Trichonephila inaurata. The sequence goes on from BMAV01012568.1 coordinate 12,293, forward strand.
TGTCATTAATGATACATAGTGATTTAAATGTTCTTGCACTTGTATAAAAAACTGAATAAAAGAATCTTTACTGAAGAGTAAGGCGCATTGGCGCACACAAGGGGTTCCCCAGGTCCCCCCTTGCCCTTGATTTTTGACAAAATCAAAAGAATATGTTGTGTGGCGTATTGCAGCATAATACGAGAATGGTGGACTTTCAAATCTGGGCACTCCCTTCCCCCTTGAAAAATTCCTACATGAGCAACTGGTAATGCACTAGCTGATAAAAATTTTAAGGTATCCGACTACGTTCGGAACCGTGATTTTGCAAAAGCGTATAAATGGATAATATTTATGATATTTAGTGTCACTTAAATTAGAAAATGTACAAAAAATTGTTTTAAGAATAGTATTACAATAAAATATTAAGTACAATATTTTGACAAAAAATGAACCTAGAATGACCTATTTTCAAAATATTCTCCTTTTGTGAAAAATGCTTCTATTATAATAATATTTCTCCTGTATATAGCTCAGACCTCTGTACAGAGGCTCAACTAGAAGTTTTGAAATATATAACTTAGAAGTGGGTTTATCCATGTTTTACGACAACAGAAAGGAGAAATTTTAAGAAAAAAACGCCGATAATTACTTTAATTGGTTGTAACTCTGAAAATAATGGGAATTTTTCAAAAGTCATGGTTGAGCCTCTGTACAGAGGTCTGGGCTATATACAGGCAAAATATTATTATAATACAAGCATTTTTCATAAAAGGAGAACATTTTGAATAAAGGTTATTCTTTTTTGCCGAAATATTGTACTTAAATAATTTTTTTCGTCAAAATGTCTTTAAAATAATTTTATACATGTATTCAAATCTAAGTGACTCTAAATATCATGAAAATTATCCATTTATGCACTTTTTTAAAATCACGGTTCCGAACGTAGTCGGATACCTTAACAGAGAATTTGAAAATACCTCCTGAAAATTTGAGCATAGAGGAAAGTATTAACAACTGTTTCTTAAAGTGTAAGAGTTCGATTGTTCAATACTTTTACTAAAAATACTGTTTCCTCAGTTTGAATAAAGCCATATTAAAATTTATCCATTTCGGTTTGAGTTCCATTTCTAACCCAAATTCACCGCGCATAATTAGGGAGACAGCGCGCGTACTGAACGCAAATGAATTCTTACGAATCCTCATGCAATGAAATGTGGAAGTTAAAGAAAGTGAGATACGAAAAAAGGTATCGTCCTTGATACATATATTAATTCTAAATTAAGTAGTTCATACCCAATAGTTTAATTTTAGAACAATACTAATTGAAATTATATTTATTGAGTTGAATAACCAAATGCGAGGTATAAATCAAATCATTCTATCAAAAATATTGTTGATATAAGTGGTATTAAGAATAGTGTGAACCAGTGTCACATGACTTTTAGTTAATTTTTTTTAACGTATCCTTTTTTATACTGTTTATTTTATGTAAAATCGTTTGGCAGAGACATTATATTTTGAGACCTCGAAACATATTTACGAATAATTGGATGTTTGATTATCAAAAGAATTTAGAAGTCAGATGTTATGAAAGAGAGTATTATTCTAGTGGCAATGAAATATTATTTTTTATTTATTCTTAGAAATTGTTTAAAAGGATTAGAAGCACTACAGGAAGAACAGAATTAATTTATCATACAAAAATGCTAATGAATTAATTTATTCAGTAAAAAAATGGTGAAATAAGGGAAAGATTCAACAAGTTTTAAAATTTTATGTGAAAAAAAATATTTTCTTTTATATTTGAAGAAGCTTTATTCTAAGACTGGACAATTAATTTTTAAATATTTTTAAAAGAACAAAAATGATTATTTCTTAATTTCTAAGAAATATGAAAAATTATAATTTTGAATGTCAGGCAGAAATTAAGAAATAAAAATGAAGTTTTTTTTTAAAAAAAAAAATGTAAAATAAATAAAAAAATCAAATTCGAATCACATTATGAAAATAAATTTATGATAGAATTGAAGATGGTTCTTGGCATTTCTTAAAGATTTAACAGAGCGTTTTATTTATTTCTTTATTTTTTTTCGACTAAAAAGCATTTAATTTAAGCAAAATTTATCTATAATTTAATCCCTATATTTTTATAAAATTCAAATAAATAAAAAATATGTGTCAGTTCGTCATTTAATATTTGTATTGCCACTTGCTTTATTACCGTTGGTTCATGTAGTAATTTTTGATACGTGAAGTAGATAATTTTTAGTATGAAAACATTTTTCACGGTTTTAATTGATTCACTCGTAGCTTCTTAAAACGTTTAATTTTTTTAAACTTTTATCCTACCAAATTCTTAAATGCCTTATACTTTTCGTAAACTGTTGCTATAAAACTTCTCTATCAGTCTCGCATGTACCGCATATCAATTGTATAAATAAACTATATCTTTTGTGAGAAAAAGCAGCATTTGAAATCTCAGGAAACTCGGAGCTAAAATTGTTTGATAGTGACTAGTTATCTTTCCTGATTGTATTTGAACTTTGAATGCATTTATCACAATAATTTCAACTAATGATTCGAAAAACCAGAATTCGCTGATGAAGCATTTTTATTTAATGTCTTGTTTTATCCGTGTAAAAAAGAAATTAAGATTGGAGAGGACTGTTTTTTTTTAATTATCTGTTTAGATAAGCATTATTAAAAACTGCACATTGATACTTAATTTGACTAATGTCAAATTTTATCTGAGCTGATCAAATCTTTTAAAGGTTACCATAATAGAATGCATTCCTTTTTAACTATATCTGAATTAATCTTCTTTTTTAAATGTGTAAAGGTAGGGGGGGAAACTTGATATATTTTAAGGTATATTAAGGTTCAAAATTAAGAGAACTTTTAAATTTCGTCGATTATCTCTACAACTACCGCGCGGACAGAGTTTAATGAAATTTGGTAAGCATATACGGCTGATATAATGAAAAAAATAACCATTCAACAGTTACAATACACACGCATGATCGTGCGTAACACTCATCGATGATGGAAGGTATGAAACAGTTGCAGAATATAACAAAACAAAAAAAAAAGGGGGGGGGGGCTCAAAAAGAATTGGTTAATAGGGGTTATGGTCCCCCCTTCAGATAAACAGGCCTTATACCGCAGTTTTATACTGGAAGTAAGGGAATTCATAAGTTCCAATGGCAATTAATCCCACACGTTCAGCAACTTTTTTCAGGTCTTGGGTGATTCTTGGAGGGGAGTTGCGAGTTTCAGTTGCCTTCCACAGAACGTCCCAGGCATAAACTATAGGGATGAGATCTAGAGATCTAACTGGACAATCCATTCGGAGAATATCCTCACTTTCCAGAAATTCATATACCAGATGAGCTCCAATATACCGGGTGTTTCGAATTGAATATCGGAGTTTTAACGCTTTATAGTATTTATTACGTATAACTTGCAATTATAATTCATACATTGAATGAAAGAGTAACAGTTTTACCTACAAGCTTAGAAATGTTCAATATGAGCCCAATTCGTCCCACGGCACATATCAAGTCGATAGGCGAGTTCATCTCAAGCTTTGTTCAGTGTGTCTGAGGTAATTCTTGTAACAGCTGCTTGAATCTTGCGTCTTAAGTCTGGGAGATCAGCTGGTAGCGGAGGTACGTACACACAATCCTTAATGAAGCCTCACAGATAAAAATTGCATGACGTCAGATTGGATGAACGTGGAGACCATGCGAAACAAGCTTTATCGTGGGGCCCTTTACGGAAAATCCATTCGACGAGTTCAGTAATGTTCAACCAATCGTGTACTGAGAGATGCATTTGGAGGTGCAGCATCTTGCTGCCAAAGGAAGTAATCTGGTTCACTTTTTTTCAATTGAGGAAATAGCCATAGTTGTAGAGCATCAAGATAAGCAGAACCAGTTACAGTTGGTTCTCCGAAAACGAAAGGTCCATACGCTTTCCGCTGAGATATGCACAAAAAATTCAATTTAGGTGAGTCTCGTTGCGATTCTAGCACCTCGTGAGGATTTACTAAGCTCCAAATGCACACATTATGAGTGTTCACATGTCCACTGAGGTGTCCGCCGGAACCGTCGTTGCACAGTAATAGCAGATTCTGTCTTCGCAAACTGGAGAACAAAAAACGCTTTCTGTTCACTAGTCGCCATTTTACTGCTAGCGCACTGATCGGCGGGAAATGGGAAAAAATTAACATACGTTTCGCGCGCATGCGCACACATGCCAGCAAACAAAGCTGTTTCAGTTGGTCTTTCATTTAATGTATGAGTTACACTAATAAGTTAAATATAATAAATACTATAAAGCGTTAAAACTCCGATATTCATTTATAATCACCCTTTATTCTAGCCGTACTTTCATATACAGAGAACCAGGGACCCATTACCTGTTTTCCAATGTCCCGGCCATTACAACAGCGGATACTTGATGGTTTGGGCAAGCATCACAATGGTTGGCAACATACTCCACTGTGTCTTTTCAAGAGGCACTGTGACGGCTGTGAGGCATAGGGATGAGGTGTTGGAGCCTATATTCGCCTTCTCACGGGTGCAGTTGGTCCTGATTTTATTTTAACTGATGGCAACGCGAGGCAAATAGAGGTCATCTGGTCGATGAACATCTGGGAAGGGAGGATATTTCCCGAATGGATTGCCCAGTTAGATCTCTAGACGTCATCCTTATAGAACATGTCTGGGACACGTTCTGGGGAAAGCAACTGAAACTCGCAACTTCTCGCCAAGAACCAACCAAGGCTTAAAAACAAAGTTGATGAAAAAAAGCACGTTAATTAAAGTTATGCATTGAAAACACCATTTAAACAATACACACAAACGTTATTCAAAATTGCACCCCAAAACTTCGAATAATGTCAGAGTATTTTAAACAAATTGCAATTAAGTAACTGAAAAACTGAGAGTAGCAGCTTCGTTTGCCCAACACTGTAATCCGTACGATAATTGAAAACTGCGTTTCGTACATTAAATATATTACGGTTCAGAGCTTTATAATGTAGAATACTGGAGAGAGAATTATCCACATAATGATATAAATTTTACGGTTTAATTATAGTTTCAAAGTTAAAAGGCTTCTTGGAATATGGCTCTGATATAGACACAACTATGCAGGTTTTTACAATAACCATTATAACGTTACTGTATCATTAATTTAAACTTAAAAAAAAAAACGAGAACACTTGTTTTTATATACTCTTAATTAAATTTTGATGTGATTATATAAGATCGCCAAACGGAAATCCAAATGTGTGTGTGAAGACTGGTTTATTAAAAAATAAAACTTATTCTCAAATACTAATAAATGGGGATCTTTTTTCAATTAAAAAAAGATACGTAATCATATAAATAAATTATTTAGCTTCGACAAAAATTAACTTCTGTCAGCTGCCAATTTGGTATTTTTTTCTTGGCTGAAGGCATGCTCTACACGTTGTATGTTAAGATAATATGTTGTTATTGATGCTTTATTTCTTGGCGATGAAAAGAGATTTTGGCACAAAAATATTACTGTCTATCGTATAGTTGTTTTAACAAAAATTAATCTTATATATATATATATATATATATATATATATATATATATATATATACTAGCTGACCTGGCCACGCATTGCTGTGGCTTTGTTTTAATACGTTGATTTAATATTATTCTAAGCCATTCAATGCAGTCAAATTAATATTCGCTTACAATTTTGGAGAGTTGAAATTTAGCATAAAACAACATAATGATTTTAATTTTGAAATTTTATTCATCTCCTATTTGATTATAGTATAATGCATGAATTACTTACGAAGTTGATAAATAACAGCATAAGATTTAATTTTAGGAATGAGATGACTAACGTTGATTTTTATCAATTTTTAATATTATTTTCATCATTTTAAAGTATAACAATGAATAAGTTTATATAACTAATCGCGCTAAACGGTGACAACATTTTTCGGAAACCCGTCTTTTGCTAACTCAAATAGATTCGACGTTCTCCCCACACGTGAGCATGCAACATATAGTTGCCCATTCGAAAAACATGGATTTTCAAACATCAAATGGGCATTATTTGGCTTTGAGATTTATTTATGATCAGAGCGAAAACCAAACGAATCGAGTATTGAAGCTTTTTGAATGGTATTGGAGATTCTGGTGGTATCAGTGGAACACGTAACAACAGGACGATTTCTCCTTTAAACTTTGCAGTCAAAATGTTTGTTTCAAGAAGTTTCCGGGTAATTCTTTTGATGAGAGAGAGAGAGAGAATAAACATGTACCGTTGCAAAATCTAGGTGGATTTAAGTTATGCAGCAAAATAGCCAGTGAACCAATCTTCAACCGAAGATTGTGTGGTTGGCATTCCTGATAATTCAAAAACTAAGTTGGAAAATTTACGGTTTTGTTTTCATCAACAATAGTGTCTATTGATTTAAAAGGCATTGAATAACCTGGCAACAACTCTTGTGACGTATTCCCCCGTGGGTGATACCTCACTCCTAAGCTAACTTCGTGATCTAGAGGTGTGGGATTGAATGAAGAACCAGGCATTGTCTCATGATCTTAAAATGTCTTTATTAAGATCTTAACTTAAACACTAACAATGATAATATTTATATTATAACTAAGCGGATCTAAGGTGAGAAAACACACAATACGTATTACCAAATAAGCGCGATCTTAACCATTATATTTCACTTTCCCTTCTATTCCTAATGTCTGTTTATATCACAGTTACTAATGGATATTAGAATTATCCTACCTTAATTTCTTGTTTAATCGCAATTCTCTCGGATTTTCAATATCTATGGATTAACTCACGTGGAATCGGATCTACCTTGACATGATCGTTCTGTCACAGATAGCTTCACAATCAACGACGGCTTTCTTCTCTTCCTTCAGTTCACGCGCTTAAACCAGATTAGCATAATCACTCCCCAATAGGTCATACGCTTACGTTAAACTTCTGCTATTTAAAAGGTTTCTAATTTGCATGTTCACGTTTCGCTTCTGGATTTGGTTGGAAAGAATTTGCCTTTTTCGGCCCCAAAGAACCCAAGAGGAGATTTTAGTAGAAAACGTGATGAGTCCGTCACACTCTATATCTGGAAGTTTATTTCGTTAACATCAACATACTTTCTGCCTAAGTAACAGGATTACAGAGCCAATCATTATCTAGATAACTATTCAGTATATCCAGAAAAACACTCTTAATCAATTCATTTTTTGTCTGCACAGCAGTGCAGAAGTTGTTTGCAGTTTGGGATGCAGTTTTCCTCGTTTCTAATATCCACCTTTTCGAAACTATGTGCCCCAATTGATCAACTTGCAATTGTACTCGCGTGTTTATGGCCAATCGAAATGTTTCGACGTTTCACCACAAAAACGATTGTTTTAAACATGCGTTAATCTCGTGAGCAAAAGTAGTGCGAGGAATGACTTTCAATGTCTATCGGAAATCACCACGCAGTAGAAGGACAGTACCACCGAATATTTTTTGCTCCCGCTTAAATCTTGCAAAGTTCTATGAAATGCCTCAAGTGAATGTTTATGAGATATGGTACACTCATCTAATTATGATTGGATTCCTTTGCAATACCGTTGCCAATCCGGTTTTTTTTTTCAATAGTACACATTGCGCCTGGTTTCTTATGAACGTCTAATAGCAGCTTGAATGCGAAATGTGTAGTTTGTCCACCATCTAACAATGCCTGAAAATGCAATTGCCAATGTAATTTCCTGTTGCAATCGTATTTTTTCAAGGCTATGCCTGCAAGTTTAGTTGCTACAGAAAATGAGCATCCGGAAGCGAGACTCGAACGCAAAGCCATTTGACCTCATCCGGCAATATTCAGCTAAGTTATGGAAGTATGTGATATCCAAATCCTGATTCTGGTTCCCCACACCGAGATGCACCAGGTGACCACTTTCGGTGCACCTACCCCTGCAAGTTCAGTGTCTGAAGGGGACATTACGGTCGTCTGGCATTAGCCGGCAAAATTATGGGAACTTCTGAAATTCAATTTCAGATTTTTGTACCCCACCCAGAAAAACACCAGGTAGTCACTTTTCACACTCCAAGAATTTTAAGGTATGCCTCTGCCATGGTTCGCGTAAAATACGGATCTGGCATTGTTTCGCAATCTGATCGTCTGGCGTTGTTTGACATAGTTATGGATATTTCTTGAATCGGATGGGAATATTCAGATCAGCGATCTCGATCAAGACTCACTTTTTGCGGTTCCTACGTCTGCAAGCTAGGACGGTGCTACTATCCATGAATATTATGGTCATCAGGCATTATTCGGCAATGTTATCAGAACTCCTAAAATTCGATTTCAGATTCTCACTCCACACTCCAAAACGCACACCGGACTGAATTTTGATGCCCCAGCGCATGCACCTTCAGTCGTTAGAGGGAATGAAAATCCGGACATGGGACTTGAATGCAAAGCCTCTCCACCTAATTCCGGTAATATCCTGTAAAAGTTACGGGAGTTTCTGAAATATGAGATTCTTGTTTCTCGCCCCTAGACGCAACTGGAAACTACTTTCGTTGCCCTTAAGCCTCAAGTTTCTGGGAGGGGGGCATTAGGGTTGTCCAGCATTATCCGGCAAAATTTCGGGAACTTCTAAAATTCGATTTCGGATTCTCGTTAACCACCCCGAAGTAAACCAGATAGATACTTTTCACGCACTTAGACTTTTAGGGTAAGCCCCTGTTACGGTCTGCGTAAAATATGATCGTTCGGAATTATCCAGCAAAGTTATGCGAGTTTCTCGAATCGATATCAGATTCAGATTGTCCGTTTCAAGATAAGTCAAGGGCCAAGTTTTCGCGTTCCAAGGGTTTTGAGGTAAGCACCTGCCATGGTGTGTCTAAAATGTGGTCATCCGGCATTATCCGGCAAAGTTATAGAAATTTCTAAATTCAATTTCAGATTCTCGTTCGCAATCTCGAAATACATCAGAAATGCATTTTTTCTGCTCTTAGACTTTTAGGGTAAGCACCGAGCACGGTTTGCGTTATAGGCGCCGTCTGACATTATCCGCAAAAGGTTTTCTAAAACTCGATTTCAGAAGCTCGTTCACTATCCTGAAATACACCAGAAAAGCAAATTTTTCGCTCTAAGACTTTTAGGGTAAGCACCTGCCACGGTTCGCGTAATAGACGGTCATCCGGAATTATCCGGCTAAGTTAAGGTAATTTCTCAGGTAGGATATTAGATTCGGATTGCCCTTTTGAAACACGTCAGGGACCAAGTTTTCGTGCTCCAAGGCTTTTAAGGTGAGCCCCTGCCACGAGTGTGATTAAAATACGGTTGACCGAGATTATCCGGTAAAGTTCCTGGTATTATTGCAAACCGATTCAAAATTCGGATTCCACGCCCTAAATACGCCAGGCATTCACTTTTCGTGCATTTTCGTCAACAAAATTCGCTTCTGCAGACACGCACGCATTGCGACATTTTGCAAATTTTCCCGTTTCCCGGATTTTTCACATTTCCGGTAATAAAAATTTATGACGGCATTAATTGAAATAAAAACTATTCTATATTTTAAGTTGGACGAAATTACACACAATACACAAAATTTTATTAAAATCAGTTAAATAGTTTTGGAGTTAATCGCTGACAAACACTGTGACACGTAATATATATATATATATATATATATATATATATATATATTGTAATAAAGTTGAGCTTCATTATATTATTACAATAAGAATTTTAAATAACTCTTATTGCAATAATATTATTTTCAATCACTAATTACTAATTAATACTCGGAAA
>BMAV01012569.1:0-13918 GCA_019973955.1 Trichonephila inaurata madagascariensis
AAAATTTCTCAAACATGGTTTTAAAGGGATCGTTTAATTTTTAAAAAGGTTATATTTATAAAATTTATGATCCTTCCACCCCATTTGGGGTGCGACAACCCCTTGACAGTCCCTTTTCGAAAGAATGTAACAACATCCGTCCAGTCAAGGGGGAAAGTATAGAAATTACCAATAAAAAGGGTGACATCCAGCCTCTTCCTATTTACAATCGTTAATAAAATACTTTCTATTTATCCATTCAAGTTCAAATACATTTTTTTAAACTTGTAGGGGATGACACTTGATGTTAATACAGTTTTCAAAGAATATTAATTCATTTATTAAATTAAAAAAGGGATAAATAATCACAAACAAAAATAATAGTCTAGCAGCTTATATAGCAAGGAAAATTGATGGATAGCAAGTTGGACTTCTCCAAAGTTCTCGGGTTTGAATCCAACCTGGGATGGCTTCATTTCTGAGAAAGGGAATTTTCTTTTCTATTTTATTAGAATTATTAAATTTAATGAATGAATAAATAGTAACCAACAAAAATAGTCTAACATCAAGTATAAAAGGAGAATGGAAAATGGCAAGGAAAATCGCTTTCTATTTTGTCACTTAATATTTATACGTATTTATACGTATTTCTTTTAATTTTAACTATTTAATAAAAGGTAACTAAAATAAATTTTTTCTTTGTTGATCTAGGTAGGAATTGACTTGATTCTTTTTTTTTGTATTACTTGTTGATTATTTGTTTTTCTTATATTTTTGTCGTCTTGTCTTTTATATTATAGTGTTCCTACACTATTGTTTCAATGTAAGGCAAATGCAAGCCCATACTTGAAAAATTTAGGGAGATCTACAGAATTATAGCAGATTTATACCAAGTATGACAAATATCTTCCTTTATTCCAAAGTTCAATTTAGAACTTAAACTAATTTCAATTACCTCTAATCACACGCATAAATTATTAAACACTTCTTAAATATGTGATACTACTTTGATGTTTAATTCCACGATATGTGTTTAAAATTTTTTATCATTGCATTTATTTTTGACTGAAAACTTACACACTTGTTTTTATATCATGTTTTATTTAGTATTTATATATACACATACTGTGTACTAGGCACTATTATTATTGAATACCAAGTAATTACATCAAACAAGAAATATAATGAAATAATAATATAACCTGCTAAGGCTAGGGGTTAAGTTGCAGAGTTAAGCAAGTGTTAGGTTGCCTGCGTTTCTCTTTATATTGTCAATACTACCGAGCCACAAAAATAGAAAGAAAAAAAAAATAAAATTCAACACTAAAACTAATAAAAATCTAAATGTTTAAGTACTAAAATTAACGTATATAAAATATAGAATAATCTACTTGCATAAAGTTCTAATAAAAAGGTTTTTTTAAATAATATTTAGAAATGTATTTAAGAAGATATTTTGAAGTATATTTAAAACCATGTTTCATAATTTTGCAGTAATTTTTTTCTGTGTGTAAACCTACCAAAGAAATATTTCATTAATGAATAAGAAAGCATTGAAGGCAACAAAATCGACTTTTAAGACAAAATTATGTTGACAATTTATAACTCAGACGTGTAAAAAGTATAAATTCAGAATTTCTTGTTTATTTTATTTTCTGCCATTATATTCATAAATATTCCATTCCTGAATAAGTTGTTTAAATGAAACCAAACGTATATTACTTAAAGTAAGACAGAATTCATCTGAATAACTCTTTTGACTTTAAGTGCACGATAAACATTCTCCCCACGTAAAACACATTTTAGAAGTTACATGCGAATTATTTCCTTTCCTTTAGCTATTAGTTTAATAAGGTTTTACACGTTTGTGATTTTATGCAGAGAGCATTTTGAGGAACCTTAATAGTCTTGAATTATATGCATTTTTTATTTATTTTTTTTTATTCCTACCTCTCGTGAAGTGTTCAAAGAATTTGCTGATACAAATAATAGTTCTTTTTCGCCATGATACTTTAATTTTCATTTGCAATTTGATTATCAGTCTTTCCATCTACAGTAGAACTGGTTTTTGTGCGGTCCTTTTTAATGCGATTTTACTTTGTGTGATTTTTTCTGTGCGATCTTTTTTTATGCGGTGTATAAATTTTAAAGGCTTTGGCGCCACTGTACTGTTTTCTATCAATGTACTATCGGAGATGGAGAATGTTAGCTCCCGGGGAAAGTCAGCTTTGCATAATTTATAAATTGGGTAAATAAACTTACTTGGTATAAGTCAGGCGCGCCTTGGGGGCCCCCTAGAATCATGGCCCCCTGAGAGGCAGGGGTTGCAGGGGTGTACGTTACGCCATTGTAATGGACATATATACATTTCAAGACGCTCTGTTGATTTGTTATAAACAGTTTTCCGACAATCCACGTTCAGTTGCTTTCTCTCTACCCGCCAACAGCCTGTTCTTGATTGAGGACGAAACTTTCAATGACAGTGACATTACCAATAATTTGATAGATTATGAAGTCGGACAGTAAGAACCGGATTATTTAAAGGCGGATAAAATATATGCAGAAATATAGCTTCCCAACAAATTGGAAAAGCATTTTCTTAAAAATATCAATTCCGAAAGGAGTATGAAATTTCAAAAAAGAGCTTCGTTCATGCATATCTGGTTATTGTGACATTTACAAGCAATTGACTAACTGACTGCCATCACAGAAACTTATCACTTACTTTATGGTGCCAAAAATAAATTAATTAGAATTGTATCTTCAAGTGACAAAAGCGATTTTGAACTCATTCATCACAAGAAGATGAGCGCTTTGATTACGATGAGTAGCAGTGAATTATGTATGTGGATTTTGAGAACTTTTCCATGTATACAATGAGAAAATAAATGTTTTAAAAATGTTTCCGTGTGTAATTTAATTATTTATTTTGTTATAGAAGTACTTTCTGATAAATTTCGTAAGTAATTGGAGTATTTTCTAAGTGCGACTTTTATGCGGTCCCTCTCCAGCGCATAAAAAAAATATTCTGTAGTATTTCGACAAAGTTGTTCGTTATATGTAAGAATTTATAAAATATTTTCGAATATTGTTTTTGTGCGTTTATTTTATGCGATCCCTATCTACCGCACATAAACAGGTTTTACTGTATATTACTGGGACTTCGAAATCGGGGTTGAACTAAAAATTTTGAAATATTCACATTATTTTCAGAGTTACGCTCAATTGAATTTTTTTTTTTAAATTTCTCTTCTCTTAGGTAAATAAATATGAATAAATCTACTTCTAAGATTTATTTCAAAAATTTTTTAGTTCAACCTTAGTGTAGAAATCTTCTCTATATATAAGAAAAATATTATTATAGAAGCATTTTCATAGAAAGAGAATGTTTTAAATGCCATTTTTTCTTATTTTTTTGCCAAAAAAGTGCATTTTAATAATTTGATCTTGTGATACTGTTCCTAAAATCATTTTATATGTATATTTTAATTAAACCTGAACTAAATATCAAAAATGTATTCACACACACACAACATTTATACGCTTTTGTAAAATCATGGTTCCGAACGTAGTTAGAAAAATTAAGAAAATGCCTTATTATTTTATGTTTTTTTTCTCTATTACAAATTGCAGAATAGTGCATACAATTAATTGGACATTGATATCTAATAAGTGGTAACTCATCACAAGTCATAAAAGAATTTTTTGTAAGAAACTTCGTTTCATTCTGTAAAAAATTGTACCTTTTTCATTTTCTAGACCAGTGACAGCAATAACTCTAGTTTTAAAATAAGCATAATAAATAATTTAGAACAGTTACTGAGATTTCTTAAACATCTTCACAATTTCGAATTCTTTTTCTTACCTCCCTCGCATACTAATGATTTCCCCCTTTCTAGAAGTAGGAATTTTCCCTGAAGGGATAAATTTTTCTAGTGTTAAAATTACTACAATACAATTTAAGAGAGAAACATGCACACATTTTATACGAAAGCATGGATTTGTTTCCAAGATTGATGTACCTGGAGCTTAAATCATCTCCCGGAAAACAGGAGAGTACCTGCTGAGCCTAAGCGAAGCAATTTCTAGGAGGGAGAAATGAAATAAATGATTCTCAACCGGGAACTTGACCCACCTAGAGTTATTTACCACTTGAGGATGAAAATTGTTATACAATGTAAGCTTCTTAAATGTTTCGTAATACAGCAGAGCTTGTGAAAATGAACGCAGGTCGTTAAGAGTGCTTAGTGATAATTTATGTTCTCTGATTTCAAGTCAATAATTTTCTAAACAACGATTCGATGTTATAATACTCTTTAAATTTGATTGAAACTAATGATGTTAAAAGAGCGGGTTAGTAATGTACAAATTGATTTCTTGTTTAATTTGTTAACAATTAAGCAGCAAAAACATCTGAAGTTTTGTTGTAAGAATTGGTTTTAGAGAAAAAAAAGTATTTAAAGTTAAAGCATTATTTAAGGTAATTTTTCGCGAGAAAAAATATCCATCAATTAATTTGGAAGGCAAATGATACTGAATCTCTTCGAATTAAGAATTTACTGTAAAATACGGTGCCTAACGCACATCTATACTTTTAAGCTCTATTTTTTTAAAAATTTTAGGTATATTCGCCGTATAAAGCGCACCTATACTTTTAAACTCCATTTTTTTAATTTTTAGGTATATTCACCGCGTATAACGCTAACCTATACTTTTAAGCTCCATTTTTTTTTTTTAATTTATAGGTATATGTATCATATAACGCGCACCCCTTTCTTCGAAGGAACTTGAAATGTACTTCGCCCGACGCGGTGTCGACTATTATTCAAAAATTCGATAACATAATTAAAAATAATGAAGCACATACTTCCCACAGATTTTTAAATCCTGCAATATCACGTTGTTAATAAAGTTGATGATCTCAGAAGGGAACTCAAAATGACTACACTTATAATAAACAAATTATAGTTTATGTATACCGTACAAACTGGCGTATAACGCGCACGTATACTTTTAAGCTCTATTTTTTAATTTTTAGGTATATTCGCAGTATAATGCGCACCCTATTTTTTCGAAGGAACATGAAATGAACGTCTACAATTCTGTTATGTTTTGAAGTAATTTATTGGAGGTTAAGATTTTTAAAAAATAAATCTTTAATTCATTTCTCTCTTTAAATTCATTAGGCAAGTCGTTTCTTTAAATAAACAGTATTCGATATATGTTTTTGTATGCTTAACTCTTTTTTTAAATTTGTTTTTAAGTTATCATTTTTATATCCGGCGTATAATGCTGTAAATTATGTAAATTAATCGTAAATTACGATCTTATTTTTTGTATTAAAAGGACGCTTGTACGCTGGAATTTATGGTAAATTGTTAATTCACACAACCGGTTTTAAAATTTCAAATAGTATGTATGTATTGACTCAAAGAAAAATGAGTTTATTTAATAATTCTTAAATTAGACTAATTTTTCAGAGTTTTCTTTTTATACAAGCAACTTTTATTGGCCATCGACAGCATCACCGTAGCATTTCTATGCTCAGTATTTGGCACGATTTTTTAAATATGATTTTGTTATTGATTGATCATACAAATTTAAAGTAAATGTACTATTCTCAAAAAGTAAATTGACTTCAATTTTTCTGAATGTCCAAAACAGTAGTTTAAAATTTTCAGTTATAGTAAAAATTATAAATGATATTTTTAAATAGTATTAAAAATTACCTTGTTGCTAATGTATTATCGCAACAATGCCAACGTTCAAAATAACTCGCCAAGCTGGCGACATCGATTTTACACGTGTCGTACGCGTTGAATTCGCTTACATGTTTCATATAAATGTCGCCAATAGGCTGCGATAGTACATAAGTACCATTAACTTTTTTTTGGCGAAAATGTGATATGCATCAGAAATAGTCACATTTTAAAAAAATAAGACATTCCTTTAAAAAAATTTGATAACATGATATAATACGTGAGTACTAAATTTTTTTAAAAGGGTTTCATCAAAAAATTTTTGGTCTAACGTTTTAAACCCGTTGCCCAAATTACGAAATTTAAAAATTTAATTCCCCAAATTAAAACCGATTTTCCCCAAAATTACCATTTTCTTTTTTAAAACATTCGCAAAAAAGGGGGCTCTCCCCCCCCCCTATTGGCTGCGTGTTAGGGAAAGAACGACCCCTTTTTAGTTCAAGTTCCGATGGTATATTATTTTCCCAATAAATGTTATAAATTTTTTAAAATTTGGGTTTTTTTTTTAAAACCCTTTTAATTTGTGTAAAAGGGGTTTTCAGTTTTTAAAGATTGGGACAAGTATATGGGGGGAAAAAAAAGGCCCGGGTGTTTTTTAAAAAAATATGCTTAAAAAATTTTTTTAAATTCTAAAATTTAAAAAAATTAAAAAAAAAAAGAAAAAAAAACTTTTTTTTTTAATTTTGTATGTTTTAAAATAAAAAACTCAGAAAAAGGAAAAAAAAGGTTTTTTCCTTTTCTCATTAAAAAAGTAAAAGCTTCAGTTTCCCCTTCTTTTTTATTTAACCTTTTGTTACTGAAACGATAAACTCCCGAAGCTTGAAATTGGATAAAATATTATTCTTTTTTCCTTATTCATATAATTACGGAAAAACATAAAAAACCCCAAAAACCGTTTCGTTTCGCAGATATTGTTTTTAAAAAGTAAAAAAATAAAAATTTCTAAAAAGTTGATTAAAAACCCCTTTTCAAAATATCATCTTAATAAAAGAATATGAAAATGGATTAAAAATTATAAAATAAATAAAAATTCCTTCCTAAATTTTTTAAAATTAAATTTTTTTATATTTAAAACCTTTATTTTAAAAAACAAGTGTTTAAACATTTGCATAGTAATTTCATTTTTAAAAAATATTTTTTAAACATTTATTCATGCTGGGGGGAAAAAATTGGGAAATACTTTTATTAAAATATTCATATTCTGTTTGTAGTAAACATTTCCCAACAAAAAAAAAAACAAATATTTTTTTGTATTTTAATAAGAAAGCAAAATTTTTTTTTGATTAAAATGTTTTGTAAATTTTTTTAAATTTTAAATTATAAAAATTTTTTTGTCTTAAATGAAATCAAAGAAAGTAATTTTAAAAAAGAAAAAAGAAAATTATTTTATTTTTGCCAAAATTTTGGAAAAAATGTGAAATCTAAATATCATTTACCAATAAAATAAAAATATGATTTACAAAAACAAAAAAAAGCAACATTTTAGGGGTTGCCTTTTATTTTTTTTTGGCAATATTACGTAAATAAAAAAAAAAAAGTTGCTTACTAAAACTTTTTTTAAATGGAACTTAACTTCACGTAAGTTTTATTTAATATATTTTAAAAATAAAAACTTTTCTTATTTTTTCAAAAATAAAAAAAAAGTAATATATTTTTAAAAATTAAAATTAATTTCACTTCGGTCAACAAAAAAAAATTGTATTTTAGTTGTTTTGGATAAAATAATTACCAAATTAAATATATATAAATATGTTTACATAAGGGCAGAATGTTAATATTAAGGGGAAATTTTTTTTTCCCCCTGTAAATTAAAAAATTAATATTTAAAAACTGTTTTTTAACATCAATGTCATCCACTACAAAAATTTAAAAAATGTTTTTTGGGAAATTGGAATTTGGGTAAAAAAAAAGTTTTTTATTTAAACAAGGTATAAAAAAAATTTGGGGGAGTCAAACCCAAAGGAAGAATTGAAAAAACCGTCCCCCACCCCACATTATCCCAAAAAAAAGTGTTTTAAAAAGGCAATTTTCCCGTATTTTTTTTTTCGGTTATATCCCCATGAAATTTGATTGCAACATAAAAAAATTTTGATAGAAAAAAGATTACTAAAAGTAATTTAACCCCGATCCTTTTGCGCGGGGTTTTTCTGGGAAAACCCCAGCAACAAGAAAAAACCTTCCCCGGCAAAAAAAATGCGAAAACGATTTTTCGTAGCTGCACATTTTAAATGTT
Source organism: Trichonephila inaurata madagascariensis (assembly GCA_019973955.1). Lineage (NCBI taxonomy): Eukaryota > Metazoa > Arthropoda > Arachnida > Araneae > Nephilidae > Trichonephila > Trichonephila inaurata. Next base: position 7,972 of record BMAV01012569.1, read on the forward strand.
TTAACATTTGGGGCCGATGCAACCCCTTTTTTTTGAACGATGGAAAAGTAAATGACCTTCAAAAAATTTATTTTGGGGGAGCTCCGAGAAATTGAAAAAATTTTTATACAATTCGCCCCGAAAAGTTTGGGAAAAAAGATTAAATATTATTTTTTTACTTTTTACTATCATTATCTCAATTAAAGATATTTTATGACTGGTTTTAGGCTTTTTTTTATATATATATATATATATAAAAAATTTCTGGTTTTTGAAAAAAATAATTTGTGTTTTTTAAAAAGAAAATTTTGTATGTTTAGTTTAAATTAATGTTGGCCCCCATTTGTATACAAAAAAATTTAATTATTTTATTTGTATTGTACAAAAACCCTCTTATACTTTTATAAAAAATGTATCATAATGACTTAATTTTATTTTTTCAAATTAAATAAAACGTGTTAAAAGTTTGGGGTTTTTCCCTACACCCCGGGGAAAAGACGTTAAAAAAAAACAGGCGCATAACCCCGGGTTAAAAAAATTTTTTGAGGAAAAAAACATGTTTAATGAAAAACAAAACGTAACACCAAATGGGATCTCAACCTGCCAAGTTACTCTCAAATGTAAAAGAAATAATAGTATTTTTAAGTGTGCATGCGGAACTTTAGTTAATGCACTAAAGCGTTTTTCTTGTCGATCGCCGTGTCCCCATCTTTTTTTATGTATCAGCCTGAATCCCCACCCTAAAATTTGAATACACCTTCCTGACCCAAATAGTTTTTTGGATCCTCAAAAAAAACCCCTCTGATTCTTATGTAGATTTTCGCTTCAGGAAACAGTAAACATTCAATTAAAAATATTACGAAGTACTATTCAACCACCCTTGATAGGTGGCGACGCTGATTGCAGTGCCGTAGGATCTGGGTTCGAATACCGGAGAAGAAATGGATGTTTATAAATGTATAGTGCCTTTGCAGCATGGGGGTATTCTAAATTGCCGTCAAGCCGCAATTCCTCTCGTTAGGTTGGTGGAAAGAAGGGATGTAGCCCCCCTGAGCATCTCTAGGGTTTTTCCAAAAAATGGGGGGGGAACCAAGCTAAAACTACCTGTCACCAGGGTGCTCAAAGTGAATAACGACAAGCGTGCATCTAGCCCTTGGCCCGGAGGAATTTATGGACTCGATCGACGTCGTCAGACAGCTGGCATTAGCGACAACAATAACGAAATATTACTTGAAAAATAACTGAATCAATATTCTTGATCAAAATATGTTTTTCGAACAGTCAATTCTTGATTTTTTCACGAGGACTTTCAGAGTCTATAAAATATTAAAATCTTAACATTAAATGCGAGATACTTTCGTGGACTCCCTAGAAAGTCATGTGGAACCCTCCCGGAAATTTAAAAACGTCTTAAATATATTCGTTTTTCCCAAGCAAAATAATTTCCCCATTCTATAGTATTCACCACTTTTCACTTTAAAATTTTATTCCAAATTTCTTGACCAGGAGCCAAGTAATCATAATCGGGAACACGGGTCGTCATTAATATAGCCATGGATTTAGCGTGATGTTGCTAATCACCTACCATGTAAAGTGACCCGATGCACGTTATACCTCCAGAACTCTTCTTTCCGGACGTTTTGTCACCACTTTGGGGAATTCCCCCAATATTTGGGGCTGGTGGGAGAGATTAAACTGCCCCTTGGGCGTCTTCGATTGGGGGGAACCTCCCCATCTTTATCTGAAGTTTTATGACCCCAAACAGATGTTGGGTGCAAAAGGGGTCCCCATGGGGTCTTGTTTGTTTTTGGCCTTGGACAAGCGCAGACATGGTTAAATTTACAAGGGCTAAGAATCCGGTGACAATAGGCATTCCTGTATAAAAAATCCTGAATAGGCGAACCTGTGTGAAAGTCGGTGATAGAGAATAGGGCTGTGGGGCCCCGGTGGTGAGATGAATGGGGGTTTCGAATTTGGGATAAATTATGGCCCCCTTTGGGATTCCAGACAGACGAGGAATGTTTTTTTGGGTTTGCCCCAATGGGAGACGAAAGTGGCCGGAGACAGGGCATAATTTTTTTTGGGCCTGCCAATAGGAAGACGGGGGGCGTGTGGTGGAATTCCCCCGGGGGTTTTAAAAGGGGGTTGATTTTGGGGGAAAAAGGGAGGGAAAAAAAGGGGAGTTGGACGGAGGGTAAAAACTTGGAGAGACCCCTGGATGGAAACAGAGAACCATGGAGTAAACTGGAAGGGACCCCGGAAAAGCAAGGGATTGTCATGCCTTTCGGAATAAGGATTGACCTCCAGTGAAAAAAAACTGTCCGCCCGGCCCATTTTTGGACATTGTAGTAACATATGAAATTTAAAACTGTTTTAAATTTTAAAATGAGGCTGTGACAAATTTTCTTGTTGGCTAACTACTGAAGACGTTACACCTCCTACGAGTCCAGAGACCACGTTTTGTACGAGTGAGACGGCGGGAAAGAAGGAATCCCCCTTCAATAGTCGTTAAGGCTTTTTTTTTCCCGAACTTTTGCGTTTTCAGGGGGAAGAGGTGTTTTAATGGTTTAAAATTAAAAAAGTGTTTCATTACTTGATAAAGATACAATATTTAAAACCGTCGAAAGTACTCTCTTCTTGATTTGAAGTATTATGTTTTAAGCAATCAGTCAATCAATTTTTAATGATATATCTACGTATATTTTTAAAGGTGCTGAAATAATAGTCCACATTTTAAATAACATTGAAGTAATGATGATAGAATTAATGTCTGGAAATGGACTAAATTCATGACGGTCGCATGATAACGGCAATCACGAGTTTCCCATTGATTAAAAATTGATATACTGGTTGTTCAACTTGTAAAGTTTAGATAACATTTAAAATTTCATGATTGGGTAAGGAGTTCACGTGTTAAAAAATTCTTCAAACAGTTTTCAAAATTAAATATATATATATATTTAAATTATACGAATACTTTTAAACTAAGTGCATTTTGATTAACTATGTGCATTATTATATCGTTGACAAATGTGTACTTTCTAAAACGAAAGATTCTGAAAAAAGCAAAAGTTGGCAACAGTGTAACACATGAACTAATTGGCTGGAAACGCGTGATTATATTTATGATATTATGACGTCACATTAATTTATGAACTGATTGGCCAAAAACACGTGGCTCAGTTATCATGTGACTATGACGTCTCATGAATTAACTCCATTTCTCTATATAAATAACAATTTATTATAAAAAAAAAAAAAAGTGAATTCGGTGATGCAATTTTAAAATAGGTTTTCTTAACCGGGTGTTTCTTTAATGTTAAAAAATCATTCCAGTTTTTTTTCTTATCTTTTTTTTTTTAAAAGTGCGATTAACTATTAAATTCCATTTCAGCTCATTTTATTTGGCGCCTAATTAATGAGCCAGGTAAAAATATTTTGCCCCATTGATGCAAACGAATCTAATCATAGTTGAATCGAAAAAAAGTTTTGGGGAAAAAAAAAATTTTTTAATGCAGGGATACTATTCGAAAACCCACGCGCCTTCAAAAGACGATTTGGGGGAAAAGGGAGCAAGAATTTTACTTTTTTAAAATCTTTCTTACAACCGAGCAACTTTATTCTCCTAATTAGGGGAAAAATTTTTTTTAAAATTTAAACCCCCTTTTTTAAAAAAAAAACCACTACTTTCTTTTTTTTTATTTTTTGTTTTTTTTTGTTATTTTGGGGCGTTTTTAAAAGAAAAAAAATTTAAAGATGCAAAATTTGGAAAAAAAAATATAAATTTTTTCGCATTAGTTGCAGCGACATTGTGCATAAAAAATGCAATTTTATCCCGCAAAAAAAACTTTAAAAAAAGGGGTCTCGGGGTGTTAATTTTTTTCTCGAGGGTGAAAAATTTAAACAATTTTAACACAGGTATAATTTGTTAAATTTAAATTAAATAACAAAATTTTACGCATTTTTACAAAGGTTGTGGCTTCAAAAATTCAAAATATTTGAAATATAATCATAATTTTAAAATTATAAGAAAGAAAAAAATTTAATAAGTATTAAATAATTTTTTTCGTTGACGATATTTTCTAAAATAGTAGTCTCTGATCATAAACTTTATAGAATTATAAAAAGTTTTATATTTTAAGCCCTGCATCAATTAAGAATAATATATCTTTTTTGTATTTCAAAATATTCGAAAAATATTAAAATTAAAAAAAAAAAAAAATTAAAATGTGTTTTTTTAAAAATATAATTTATTATTCTACTAATATAAAAAAAACTACAGTGTAATAAAGATACATTTGATTTTATAAATCAACTTATAGATAGAAATTAAAGCTACTATTTTAGAAAATAGCATGCACAACGTATTTCTTATAGAAATGTTTTATTTTCGTATGCTTATAATTTTTTAAATTATCATTATATTTTAAACATTTTATACTTTTCGGAAGCCCCATTCTTTTATAAATAATGTGAACAAGATTCGAGTTATTTAAATTTAATTTCAAAGAGTTGTATATATTTGAATATTGTTTATATTTTCAGGCCTCTACAGAAAGTTAACACCCCTGAGACCCCTTAAGGAAAAGGTTAATGGATGTGGTAGGCAAATGTTTTATGATCGTGAACTCGTGTCCGGTGTTGTCGAGTCGAAGGTTTGAGCTCTAGTGCCTTTGAAGGCATGCCATTAAGAGGGGATTATGGATGTTAAATGGTGTGTCTTGGCGTAGTGGGGAACTTTTGACTGGAGGATGTCAATTCAAACCTCATTCTTGTTACTTGAACTTGGTTCAAAATTACGAGGACCGTCTGCAATAGCATTGGTGTAGCTTCAGCGTACGACATAAGTGCGAATCAATCAAAATTTAAAATCTCAAAATAAGTTTAAAAAATGCAGTCGTCCCATAAGTATGATTACAAAATGTTATTTCCTGTATCTGGTAAGGGTTAACCATCGTCTAGTATCTTTTGCTTCTTTATCAACATCATATACAATTATATCCTCCTCATCCGATGTATATTTTACAGGTGCTGACTTTCTAGGCTCCCGTAAAAAAAAGAGCGTTCTCCTAAAAGCATATCTAACACTACAAAACCAAAGATCCAGCGCTGAAGGATCCAGCGCTGAAGTCGGCAACAGCTGCGTATCACTTGTCTTCTCCTGCAGTCGTTGGAGGGGCAGTAAACCGTTCAACATGGCAGCTCCATTGTCGATCTGCACCAAGGAGGAATGAAGGGCTGTGATTGGCTTTTTACTTACGGAAGGTGTGGTATCGGCTATGGATACCAGCCATCCATTCCAACACTATACTCTTCCATCATAATCCTCTGAACGACTTGCTCATGGTCGATGGCGATCTTTCGTTGTCACATAAAGAAGTTCTTCCCTGTTTGAAGCGCTCTTATACTTTGTAGATCTTGCTTCGCGATAAAAAGCTGTCACTACATTGCGCTTGCATGTGATGAATGATTTCCGCAGGTACCACACCTTCCGCTAACAAAAAGAAAATCCTTGTCTTCCTTTCCTTCTTGGTACAGATGGACAATGGAACTGCTAAGTTGAACGGTCTACTACACTACAACGACTACGAGGTAAGACGAGTGGCACGCTGTATAGAAGTGTTGCCAGCTAACCCCGATCAGCGCTAGATACTAGCGATGTTACCAAACTTTGAAAATAGGAATCGCACAAGTTCCTTTACTTTAAGGTATCCGACTACAATCGGAAAACGGGATTTTAAAAAAGCGCATAAATATATAATTTTCATGATATTTAGTATCACTTAGATTAGAATACATGTATAAAATTGTTTTAAGGTCATTTTGACAGAAAAAAAATTATTTAAATACAATACGAAAAAATTTAAATTAGAATAACCATTTTTCAAAAATTTTCCTTTTTTTGGGGAAAAAGCTTCTATTACAATAATATTTTGCCTGTATATGCCAGACCCGTACAGAGGCTCAA
>BMAV01012570.1:0-12308 GCA_019973955.1 Trichonephila inaurata madagascariensis
CCCCAGGGGGGTACTTTTATTCGAATCCATACGACTACCGAATAATTAAATACAAAAATGGGAGAAGGAAGGGGGCTCAGAGGGGGATACTTATTATTCGAATAAAAATACGACACCGAATAATTAAATACTAAAAAATGGGAGAAGGAAGAGGGGGCTCAGGGGGGATACTTATTATTCGAATACACATACGACTCCGAATAATTAAATACAAAAAATGGGAGAAGGAAGGAGCTCAGGGGATACTTATTATTCGAATACACATACGCCCGAATGAATTAAATAAAAAATGGGAGGGAAGGGGGGCTCAGGGGGGATACTTATTATTCAATAAAATGACTCCGAATAATTAAATACAAAAAATGGGAGAAAGGGGGCTCAAGGGGGGGATACTTTTATTCGAATACACATACGACTACTGAATGAATTAAATACAAAAAAGGGGAAAGGAAAGGGGGGAGCTCAGAGGGATACTTATTATTCAATACACATACGACTACCGAATGAATTAAATACTAAAAAATGGGAGAAGGAAGAGGAGCTCAGAGGGGATACTTATTATTCGAATACACATACGACTACCGAATGAATTAAATACTAAAAAATGGGAGAAGGAAGAGGCTCAGGGGATACTTTTATTCGAATAAAATCGACCCGAATGTTAAAATTTAAAAAAATGGGAGAAGGAAGAGGAGCTCAGAGGGGATACTTATTATTCGAATACACATACGACTACCGAATGAATTAAATACTAAAAAATGGGAGAAGGAAGAGGAGCTCAGAGGGGATACTTATTATTCGAATACACATACGACTACCGAATAATTAAATACAAAAAAAGGGGAAAAAGGAAGAGGAGCTCAGGGGGGATCATTATTCGAATACAAAACGCCCCGAATAATTAAATACAAAAATGGGAGAAGGAAGGGGACTCAGAGGGATATTTATTATTCGAATACACATACGACTACCGAATAAATTAAATACCAAAAAATGGGAGAAGGAAGAGGAGCTCAGAAGGGTTCTTAATAATCGATAGTCGTCGGTGGTAGGATTCAATCGATTCTAACAGATACTAATGCTTAAATCTAACCCGACGAATCGATTATCAAAATGGCACAATTGGAATTTTATTATTATTACGGAGGGTACCTCCATGGATGTGATTAACAAAGTTCAATGCAGGATGTTCAAAAAGGTTTGAGATAAAATAATGGGCTTCATAGTACGCATCGAGGCGAACAATATGAGCAGTTGTTCAGAGAAACAGAAAAGAACTGTTAATAGTTAAAAGGTAACGAAATTATTAGTTGCACAAACCCCTTTCTCGACATCAGAAATAGAATACTTAAGGCTGTTTTCGCCATTTGTAGGAGAGAGTGAACAACGCGGAGCACATGTTCGGACAGAAAAAAAAGCCTCAACTTTTATAAAAATTTGTGACATTGTAACTCATGCATTTGTTTTTAATATGATGTTTTTAAAATTTCAAAATATTTTATACATAATTAGTTTTTTCTTTTAACATGTAAAGGGATAGCTCATTTAGCATTTCGGTATAGGTGAAAAAATGCGAAACACATTTTATAAAAGAAAAAAATGTGTCACACAGCTCGGATAAAAAAAAGAGTAGGATGAAAAAAATAAATTATTCGCTACAAGATAGTGAAGGCAGAATATAATATTAATGTCTGAGTACTTTTATATCTGAAAAAATATTCCGAATTTGGGTCCTATTCTTTAACATTAGCCGAAGAAAGCCTTAAAGAAGCACTCAAAATCCACACAGGTGGTGTTGCTTATGCCACCAGATCGACAGTAACATCAAATCAAGGTCCACGAAATTTATCGCGGCAAAGAGATAGATTTTTACTCCTATCGTTAGCTTTTAGCTTTGAGCACCATGCATCTCTTCCGCTTCCAACAATTTGACGAGAGGACTTGCGGCTCGACGGCTATTTAGAGTTCCCCATGCCGTAAAGGCACTAAACATTTACAAACATTCATGCCTTCTCTGGGATTCGAGCCCATGCCCACAGTCAGCATCGCTAATCACTCTACCGGATGGGCGGCATTCCCCCAGGTGAATGGGAGTAGTGTATCCTCTCGACTTTTGCTTGCTTTGATATCAACTCTTTTCTGTTGCCCTGACTTGAGCAAAGAATTTTAAAGATTTTCGCTAAGAAGAAGAGTGTACGACTAAGATACGAAGCTAGGATCTAATGAAATTCATATACTTAACTTTTCGGGCCTCTCTGCTATTCAGAGAGAAATGTTACCTTAGGTTTGGTTTGTCTTGATATATAATGGCCGCGGAGCCAGGGGTATGGGTATCGGACCAGGGTTTCCTTGTCGCGAGTTCGAGCCCAGTACCACAAAAAGACCCGTGTGGGGCAGCGATGCTTAAATCTGTCGAGACAAACTCCTCCCGTTGGTGTTGGGAGGGGGGGTCCCCTCGGGTGACGCGTCCTTGACCATGGTTCAAAAAACGGGGCCGTAAAAACCCTCGTGTAGTGAACAGTGCGACGTTTATTCAACAATCAATATGTCTTGATATAAACATAACCCCTTTTTTTTTTTTTTAAAAACCTTGTACATTGGTTTTATAATTTTTTTTCGGGGAAAAACAATAAATGCTTGTTTCTATATCTTTAACTTTTATACATAAAATTGCTTTTTGATGTTAAATCAGTGATTCTCAAAGTTTCCATATTACGACCATATTCGTCATAATTTTTTCGCCCCCCCCATACAATAACAATGTATTGAATTCAAAAAAACATACTTTTTACGCTAAAACTACTATATGATTTTATCTTTGCCACGGTATTAAATGTCTTGTAAGACAAATTGTTAATTTCCCCGGACTATATATAGCTTTCTGAATATGACCTTTTTGTGGCCTGCTTTCATAAAAGTTTTTCCAAACTTTGGAATGCAATAAAAGGGCCTTCCTTGACAATGTTTCAAAAAAGATTTGCTCTTATTCCCGATTATTGTCCTTTTTTTTTCCTCCTCCCCCCTCACTATACGCGCCTACAAAACTGTTGGCATTGTGAAGTGTTTGAACTTTTAATCAACAGTTAATGGATTCGTTTTTTTAAACCCTACAAATTATCAAGATAAGGTTTTAATTTTTGCATTTATTTTTTTGTATGACAATCAAAGGGGCCACTGGTAATTATTAAAAAATTGTTAAATTAAATATAAAATAAATTGTATAGCACTGATACATTTATAAGTGTAAATGTGTATTTTTTTTTTTATTATGTCAGAATGTAGGATTTTCGTAAATTAATAATTTTTTAAATAGTTTTTTTCTTTTCGACTTTTCAATATGCTCGCGCCCCCTCATCCCCGGGGGCCGCCCCAATTTTTGAGAAACACTGTGTTAAATAGTAAATCCTATCACATCATAGAAGAATTATCCACAGACGCTATCCTTTTCGAACCAGTTGTGGATGCTTTCATAGATTCTGCGTAGCACGCCGAAGAGTCATTTGTAGCGACATTTTAGTAATATAATTCTACGTCATATCATAAATTGCGATACACGTATGAAAATTTATAAGACAATGGATACGTACAATATTAAAGCAAAATTATAGGTATTAAAGCCGGTTGCATAATTACAAGATATTTAATTAAGCGGCTTGATATGGGGAAGTAAAAATGAAGAGACTGCATTTAAAACTACGCCTTGTTATAAATAATTGTTTTTAACTTAAAAAGAAATGGGATTATTGAATTAAATGTCAAATTTTAACTGAAAATTTTAATTTATTTGAATTCGATAAATAGTTCGAAAAGGAAATGTTTAGAAGAAACTAAAAGCAACGTGATTAGACATTTGGTATCCTACGTTCTAAAACCTGATTTTTCAAAAGCGTGTAAATGAATAATATTTATGATATTTTAGTGTCACTTAGATTAGAATACATGTATAAAATTGTTTAGGACATTATGACAAAAAAATTATTTAAATACAATATTTCAAAAATTAACTTTAGAATAACCTTTTTTCCAAATGTCTCTTTGTAAAAATATACTTCTATTGTATTAATATTTTGTCTGTATTCAGCTCAAACCTCTGTACAAAGGCTCAACTAGAATTTTTGAAACGCATAACTTGGAAGTCGATTTATCCATGTGTTAGGAAAACAGAAGAGGGAGAAATTTTAAGAAAAAAACGACGATAATTATTTCAAATGGTTGTAACTCTGAAAATAATGTGAATTTTTCAAAAAATTCTCAGACTCTCTGAAAGTCTTTATATAAGCAAAATATATATATATATTATTATTTTAGAAACATTTTTTATAAAAGGAGAACATTTTGAAAAAGGTTATTAAGTTCATTTTGCCAAAATATTGTATTTAAATAATTTTTTTTTGTCAAAATGTGTGTGTGTCCTCAAAACAATTTTATACATGTATTCTCTAATCTAAGTCATACTAAATATCATGAAAATTATTCATTTATGTGCTTTGTTAAAATCACGGTTCCGAACGTAGTCGGAATACCTTAACCAAATCTGATTTTCTTTCATATTTTCAGTTTCATTTTACATTTGTACCAGTTGGCACACTTGGGAACGTATTTGGGAGCTCCTTTTAACGGTTATGGGGAGTCAAACTTTAGCTGGGATAATCGGTATTATATATTGGGCGCAATTCACACTTGTACATGTGTATTAAATGCATCGAATATGCATTTACTGATGCATAATTAATTTTAATGTTAGCACACTATTGATACATGCAGAAATATTAATTAGTAATTAAAGCAAAATAAAATTTAATCATTTCTCATGTTGTTATGGAGAATAAAAAAAAATTTTTTTTTATATTTTTACAATACAATCATTTTAATGAGTCAACAGTTTGTTTTTGCGGAAATTGTTGTACAACATTAGTAATATACATGTGTATCGAAATCTGTATTTTCTTTTATTTTTTTCTTTTATATGAATGTCTTAAAAAAGAACCAAGTCACAGCAAAAAAAAAAAGATATTAACAGTGCCTATTGTTATTACAACTAAAACTGGACAGTATTCCTCAAAAAACTTTTTGCATCATTACGACAAAATAAATTTCAAGGTTACGTTTGTCGGAATTTTTTTCAAAAAACTATAAATTCTTTTTTTCACCTTTTTTTTTTAAGTCGGTTTGGCGGCTCCAATTCCCACCCACTCCAATAATGCCACCGGACTATCTTAAGAATCCATTTAAGAAAACAAACGATTAAAAAAACTTACTTGTTTTCCTCCGAGTCGGGGTATAGCATCTCCAAACAATTCTGGTGGCCTTCGGAAACGATTTGAAGGATCCCTTTATCTGTTTCGCATCGGAACCCAAGTCATAACATGTCTAGATTCCACAAGTGATAGAAAAAGAGCGAGAGGAACGACCTAATATCGTCTGCTCAAAGGGGGTGGAGCAAAGGGGGTCGACCTTTCGGGGCGGGAGGCATTCTTCGGAGGCGACGGAGCGGAACCAAACGATTCTTTTGGGGTGGGACGGGGGCGCTGGGAGTTTGTTGCACCCGTTCCATGCACGCGAATGTTCTTCTTTAAGTAATCTTTTGGTGAAAGTGTAATTGTTTTTGTTATTTTGCTTGTTTTGGTCTTAAGTGATGAAATGGTACGAGGCTCTCTTTTGATTAAAAAAAGGAGGGGTGGGGAGAAGTGTCTGCTCTGTGATCCTTCGTTTAGAAACCCGAATTACACCAATTCATCTTTGGTCAAAGGGAAAGTTTTTAAACGCGGTTGCACGCTTTTGTGATACGTTAGCTCTTAAATTCGAAAATTTGGTGAGCTGCATAGATGTGAGATAATGCACTCGATCCCCACAAGGTTACTAACTGGGAATTTGCGAAGGTATCTTGTAAAAATCCTGATCCATTAATGTGAAAATTTATTTTTCAATTAAAATGTGTTGGAATTAAAAAAGGAAAACGTTTCCTGAGCTTAACATTTTGTTTTCCTTCCTGTTCCCTAAAATTATACTGAATAATGCCTGGATTGTTGAAAAGTATAGTTGACGGGAATATCCTGTCAGTTCTTCCAGTGAAAAAGTGATGCTCAGTTTGGATCATTTACTTTGTATAAGAATCAGATTTTCTGCAAAATATACGGTGTCCATGAAAATGCAAAAATCGTTCTATCTAGGAGCATTTTTGGCAGCCACAGTTATCTCTACGTATAAAACTTATTGATCAGAATTGGATTGCATTTGAAACAGAACCATCGAATTCCGCATGTATTTTTATTGTTATGCATAAGCGAATGTACTTATTAGTTTTTGAACAATAATACTTGTATCGAAATAGATAGAAAGAACATAAATTTTACCTTCCCATTTTTAATCTTGGTCAAAAGAAAAAAAAATATACATTTTACTTGGTAATTCACTAACTTTTGCATCAGCTCTTCTAGGAATACGCTCATTGCTATTTTGGCAACTCCCAAAGTAACGACTGTCCAGAACGAAATGAAATTTATTAATAACTAAAATATATATCACTGATTTTGATAGGATGTGTATAGTATATACAAAAGTAATATTATTTTGCTGTTATTGTTCATTATGCACTAAATGTTGTAAAATTTTACAGTACTCTTTCTCACTTTTATTGTTACAAGTCGGCATTTTTTGGAATGCATATCATAAAACTATTTTAAAATGACCAAGCGGGCCAGTAAAATTAGAGAAACATTTCATTCGACGTTATAAAACTCATAAATGACTAAATCTTTTCATCTGACACTTTTTGACGGCTCTCACACACACACACTTACTGGTAAATTTTAAATCTCTTGAAAGAGAAGAATTCTCAGGAGAATTTTTGAGGATGAAATCACTCGCTTATTGTTTACTTCTTGTCAGAAAAATTGTAACTTTTCCTTTTTCACAGTTCCTACTATTAACTTACACTCTCTATATATTTATTTATTTATTTTTTGCTTATTTATCTTGGTGGAATTTTCAATCGTTAATAAAATATATTTTAAAGCGCTCCAAAGAGCTGGAATTTTATATACATGATTATTTTGGATGACAATACAATAATTTAATTATAATTAATAAAAATTAATCGATTAAAACTAATTATTTAAAGAATTACAAATACAGCCACGTTGGCGACTTAGCGACCCTTTTGGCGACTTGTGTCAAAACTTGAAAAGGTTTTTTTCTCACGTTTTAAAGCATTCAGTTGAACTAAAATTTTACAGACACGATAGTTTTGGGTGACAATACGATACTTTAATGATAATGAATAAAAATGAATGACCACTTAATGTTGTGATTCTGTCCTATGTATCTACATATTTATATTAATTGTAACTATTTAATAAAAAGTAGCTAAAATAAAAAAAAAATTTGTAGGAATTGACTAAAAATTTTTTATATTACTTGTTTTTTGTGTTAACGTCAGATGTTGAAAAAGAGAGAGTTCTATTTACTATAAAGCTGGGCGAGGGCTATTGGCGAAGGACCTCGTCAGTGACGAGGACCCCATCTGAGCCGGCACCCCCCTCTCCTACCTGACATACGAAACTAACGTTTGAACCTCGACAAATTTAGAGTGCAATGGCCCCGTCAACACGTTGTGTTCTCAGTGGCATCAGGACTTGAGCCCACCCAACTGTGATCATGAGTTCGTGACCATAACTACCAATCTACCTGGACCTGAGCAGTGTGGAAATCGAGACAATAAAGTACGAGATCAAATGTCGACGTCATTCACTTATTAATGCTTCACAAGGCATCATTCATTGCCAATGAATGTGTGAATATTAACGTCGCACACTGTTAAGCTGTCCGAGGGTTTTTGCGACGGACCTCGTCATTTTGAAACGGTCAAGTGACGAGGACGACCCTCTCCTAACTAACATACCACATCAACGGGAGGACGTTTGAGCTCTCGACAGATTTAACATGCATCGCTCCTCTACACGGCAGGTCTTTAGTGGTACTGGGCTCGAACTCATGACACGCCAACCACGATCGGATGCCTTGAACACTATGCTACCGCGGCCACCATTCATCGACAAATTATGTCTCCATATAACTTCTATTTCATAAACCCATTGCACCTTTTGTATATGCAATGGATATTTGCGTGAAATATGCAGTTGCACAGAATCGACTGTTTCATTGGACCATGGCTTACAAAAAGCGAGGTCCAATCTCCCTCAACAGATCCGGTGAAGCTTTAACCGAATGATAAAGACCTCTAAAAATAATAGCAACAAATAGTACTATCAACCTATCTGTGGTAAAGATATAATTATACGCTTTATAAGGATGTGCTGTCAACTTTCCCTTCCTTTGAGTAAACATGATTAAATCTTTGTTTCGTAAAACAGGTGTGGAGAAAAATAAAAGTCTCATCCGGATTCCCCCTTCTCCTTCATAACTTCAAGCGAGAGTACTTTTTCGTTTCATATCGACAGACCCCATTCAAATCAGCCTTAATCTCGTAAAGACCACGTTTAGAAACTTTGATCAGATATCCTTCAAAAAATGAATATTTTCTTCTTAGAGAAAATCAGTGAGCGCCTCCATTCACGAGATGCAGCAGACAACTTCAATTACTGCTGGCGCCACTCAGTTAACGTGCGTTTTGGAACTACTTCTTACCACGGGGATTTTTTACGACTCTTTAATATAGCTATCAAAGTATTTAGTTGCATTTTTCTTTGACTCTTTATTATTTAGAATAGGCTCCTTTTAAGGTTCATTTGTACAATAGAAAGAACAGAAAATGTGTCCAGCTTTGGAAATAAATTTCTATTATGGTTAATTTTTTTAATGAATATGTGTGTTATATTTTTAACATGGAATGAAAGTAATAAATGAAAGAAACATGAAAATTCCTATTGAGTACAGAAAAATATTATTCGGTGCAATTTCTCTACTCACCTTGCCAAGAAGGTTGCCAAATTGAGAAGAAATCGATTGAAGATAAAAAGGTCAAAGGGAAGAACTCATTTAACTATATTGATGTTCTTAAATAATTCTGAAATCTCGTATTTTTTTTAAATACCCATTTGAAAGTAATTAGTTTTTATGCAAGTTTTATTCTAATCTGTCAGGGGTAAAAAGAAATATTGGTTTTTAAAAAAAAAATAAAAAAAGTTTTTATTATGTAGCAGTAATTAACTTTTTTGGCGTAACAAGTTTAAAATCTTTAGCGGGGGAAGCTGGGCCAGGACGAAAGGGGGGTCACGAGCAGAGTTAACGATACTAACCTTCGTCAATCGGCCCACCCAAACCTGAGACAATCACGATTTAAAAAAATTTAAAACCCCCCGCACGGGGACAATAGGACCAATAATATGGGGGGGGTCGAAAGGGGAATGATCTGTCCGTTCTGCATATTCTAAACAAGGATTTCGTATCCGTTCCTAGGGAAACCAAAAGAAAAGGTTCCTGACGCGGGGTATAGCTCAGTGGTAGAGCATTCGGATGAGATCGAGGGGTCTCGGTTAAAACCCCGGGTGCCCCCTTTCCCGGGGAAGTAAGAGATATATTTTTCTGAGAATTTCGAAGGCGGGAATGATTTGTCCCGTTGTGTATATTTCTAGACAAAGGATTTTCGCATCCGTGACGGTGTGCGCACGCATTGTAAAAATTGACCCTCATCCTATTTCTCTAACGCCTCAAAAGAAGTATAACTTCAAAAAAAACCAACGTTCTCTCAATTTTTAATGTGTTGCAATCAATTTATTTTACCAAGTGATCGCAAAAATATTTTACAATTTAAGCATATACAAAAAACTAAAAAAAAATAAATCATCGTATTATTCATTCGTATCAGACGACCGCATTTCATTTGGTTAGAGGGGACAGTATATCTCTGCTTTTGATATTTTGTGAGTGAGACTTACTTTGTATAAGTAACATTATTTCTAACAGATGTGATCACATAAACCAAGAAAACTTATTTTCTAACCCCTTTTCTCTCTTCCATGATAAGGAGAATCAGCGTAGAAAAATAATCTTTGCTTACAATGGTAAATATTAGTTTTTCTAAAACCATAATTAAATAAATCTACGTTATTTCATAATTATAATAAATCTATGATATGGTGTCAGAAAAAGAGAAAAGAATTTAAATTTATTTAAAGAATTAAATTTGTAATCGTTATTAAAACGTGTAACCAAATCTCATGTTTACTTTTGAAACTAAAAGCACAAAAAATTAGTTATTATTTTTGTGGAATCTGGGGGAACAAAGGTTATCCCCCTGTAAAAGTGTTCAATCTTTGGCAAATGTGAAAAACGGAGCGAGTCATATTCGCGAGGGACTCGTTCTCTACGTCATCTCCGTTTCGATAAACAAGACGACTTCACCATCGTTCAGAAGGCGTTGAAGGAAAAGATTCATCATCATCCATCAAAATGAAGAAACCTTTATGTTATCTCTCTCGGAAGTAAGATGCTTCCTTTTCATCCGGATTTCTTACATGCACTTTGCAATTTTTTTGAAAAAGATTCCTTTGTTTGAACAGTTTGGAAATCCATTTTGAAAATATTGGCGCGGTCAGCCAATGAATTGCATGCCGGGGCACATTTAAACATTACACGTTGATTGTTATTACGTCGCCCTTTGAAGCTACTCAATTATTGGTGACGTTCTCGTTATTTTGAGCCCCAATCAAGTTACGATTACGGAGAGTGGAAGCTGAAGAAAGAAAGCTCGCCATCTTTGGGAAATGGAATCGTTCCTCCATTCCTTATCGAAATGTATTGGAGCCTTGAAGTGGAGAGGCCCGGAATGAAAGGGAGCTTCCTGTGAATCAGTGAGTTTACACTCTATTCGCTGCCTTGAAGTTATGGAACAGAAATGGATTGGAAAAAAACGCTTGCCTGTGTGGATTGCAGATTGAGAATAATTTGTGTGGAAGCTAAGCTGGCATTTCGCTCTTTAAACTTCCACACTACGTCAGCATGACGTATTTTAACCTATGAAATTGAATATGAATCGCTTCCTCTGCACGGCGGGTCTTTAATAGCGCCAGGATTGGAAACTACGAGTTCACGACCATGACCCTTTCGGCTACCGCAACCACTTCATGGTTTAAAGGCAATAACGAAGTAATTGCTTTCAAGTGTATGAAAAACAGAAACCATTTTTGTTTTACGATAAAGATTGCATTCCTTTATGAAAGTTTTAAATTTCTTTTTAATTAACACTTTATTTTCTAATCTAATTTTATTATCAATATTTGAATAATTTACAGTGAGCCACTGTTGAACAACAAGTTTCCAGTGCGGTGCATTCTGACAAAGAAGCCAGCTGTTCCATAGGAATAATGACATCCAGGATCATAAATTTTGAGTACAAAGTAAAAACTTGAGCTCACGAAAGTTGAAAGTCTGGAGATCTCAATAAGCCTACATGAGATCTTTTAATTTAACCCTTAACTTCGCACTGCTGCATTTCTGCAACATATAATTTATTTTAATTTAAAAGACTCAATATTTTTTTTAATTACCTACAAATCACTTATCTAAGAAAAAAGATTACTGCAACGAAATCCATGCTAATTTTGTCACTAGATGGAAGTAAATTTTTTCCAAAAATCACAACAATCATAAAAATCTCTGATGCCTCAAGAACTGTGTTTTTGCTATAAAAATAATCCATTATATTTTATGCTTCATCTTGTTTATTGACGAAATAAATTACCAGGTAAGAAATTTAAACATTTTATGATGAATAATAAAATCTTTTATATAAAAAGGGGTTGTAATTTTTCAGCACTACTGGGGCAATGTTGCACTTTTGCCCAAAAAAACAAAAAAAAAATGACTGAAATTCAATTTAAAACTGCTTAATTTTTTTTTTCATATTTTTCCCTTTTATTATTACTTGAGAACTAGCTGATATAATTTTTTCATGGAAATTTAAAAAACTGCAAAGTTAAGGGTTAAGACTGCAGGTGTCCAGAGACCAACAGCTGTAACTAATCGACTCAAAATAACATACGTGGCTTGGAGAAAGTGTGGAACACACACACATTCCATTAAGACTTCAAAGGCTAAAACATAGAGGTATCTCAGATGTTCTCTTACTCTAGATAGATTGTTATAAATATCCTCAGATGTGAGGGCAACTATCATTGAAACTTCAATTTGTGCTGAAGATATTGTAAGTTTGATCTTTTAATTTAACTAATAATATTCTTACATACAACATGATCTTTTTAAACATTTACAAGTAAATAAATTGCCTTTATGCTAAAAAAGTTGGTACCCCAAAAACTAAAGCAAATTTAATTTATTTTTGAAAACCC
>BMAV01012571.1:0-30300 GCA_019973955.1 Trichonephila inaurata madagascariensis
CGTGGATTCATATCATTTCACATCAATCTTGTATTCTCCTGAAAAAAAATTCTCTTTTTGGCCTGAAATATTTAATATTTTAAACCATTATTATTTTGTTTTCATTTTTCCACATATCATGTTCCATATTTTCTGCTTTTTCTTCAGCGTTTCTATAAATCTCGTATGCTATTTTTTTTAAAAAAAAATCCTGGTACCTTTTTTCTCTACTTTGTTTTCTATATAAACAAGTAATATAAAAAAAAATTTTAGTCAATTCCTACTTAGATGAACAAAGAAAAATTTTATTTCAGCTACTTTTTATTAAATAGTTACAATTAATATACATATGCATATACATACGTATGACAGAATCCCAACGTTAAGTGGTAATTAATTTTTATTAATGATCAGTAAAGTATTGTATTGTCATCCCAAACAATCGTGTCTGTAAAATTTCAGTTCGAGTGAATGCTTTTAAACATGAGAAAAAAACTTTCAAATTTTGACACAAGTCATAAAAGGGTTGCTAAGTTACCAACGTGGCTGTATTTGTAATTCTTTAAATAATTAGTCTTAATCAATTAATTTTTATTAATTATAATTAAATTATTGTATTGTCATCCAAAATAATCATGTATATTAAATTTCAGCTCAATGGAGCGCTTTAAAATATATTTTATTAACGATTGAAAATTTCACCAAGATAAATAAATATATAGAGAGTTATATAGTGAGTTAATAGTAGGAATTTAGAGAGAGAGAGAAAAATAAAGGTTACCTCTCTAAATACTGATAACTCATTGCTATCATCAGTATCTAATATAAATTGATAGTTATTGCAGCATAACTTTTTTTGCGATGTAAATACTTTAATTTTGTTTTTTTGTACTAAATTCATTATTATATATATATAAATTCTCTTTAAAATGACATAAAATACTTTCATTTTGTGCAACGTAACATTTTCTATGAACAAACAAACTTAAAAACATACCAATTTTAAAAAGTGTCCACAATTTCGGCCACCACTGTACATTACAGATACGTTAGCGATCAGGTAAGAGATCCTTTTAGACAAATTTTACAGACAATTTCAAACTGAAATGCTACTTTAATACCTGTATGCACAGATATATAGCACAGAACATCTATATGAACGTAAATGTAATTTGTTTAATGGCAATACAATAAGTAATACACATTTATTGCTCACTTACTTTTTAAAACATTAAAATGATGAATCAATTATATTCTAAAGCTTTTTATTTGTAAAAGCGCATTTGTATAGTATGTCCAGGACGTATTGTAAGCATGTCTTCTAAGGAAGAAAGACATTATGAATCATTCGAGACTATATTCTGGGAACACCATTCATCATTCTTAATAATACACTCGGCTTTGAGACACATAACCGCAGCAGCATATACAATTCCAAAAAAGTACAAGTAAGGCTTCATTCTCATTTCATTTCGATTACTTGCGAGGACTGACAACTCTCTGTCCATTGGATAAAGGGTAGGGGGTAAACGTACACATTTCCTTATTGGCCTATTGTATTTAGGTTATTAGCATATAATAACCTATAATATGTCTCGTATAAAGATTATTATTCTTCCAAATGAACTGCTTATGAACACAAGTGGCAAATAAAATACATAGTATTAAAAATAATAGTATATATTAGTGAGCCAACACACAACTTATAAAATGTTTGGTATATAATGTTTAACTATAACAGTTCAATAGATGAGTATGTGCTAACAAGTAGTATATGAACCACTACAGGACGGGAAATTATTACTTTAATAGAAATAAATAGTCCCTTAAAGTAGCGTTTCTCAAAATGTGGGGCACACTACCCCAAAGGGGCGTGATTAATTTATGAGGGAGGCCCAAGCATATTTAAAAGCCGAAAGCATGAGATTTAAAAAAAATCATTTACTGAATATAAGCAAACAAAATACATTCTGACGAAATAAGAAATAAAATTAACATTTACACTCATATAATACACTTATAAATGTATCAGTACATCACCCATGTGTTTTATAACTAATTTAACTGCACTACATTAAACACAACTTGAATAATTATACCAGCGACCCCATGGGCTTCTCGTATATAAAGTTATATACAAAAATGAACACATATCTTGACAATTTGTACGGTAATCACTTAGAATACTTTTAGGTATTTGAATCTGAAAAATTTGCGTTAGAAAACTAGTGTATGTTTCTGTGTGGTGGTCTTGATGCAAATGTCCAGATATATACAGTATGATGATCGATGAGTAAAAGAGTTAAATATTTTTTGGATTTAGTTGTAATGAGGGTTGGAGACCACCCACACTATCTATCGCAATTAAATTGGAATGGCTCATCAACAGGAGGCATGGCCTGTAGAACCCTAATCTTTTTCGCCGGGGTCTTTTATTAACCTGACATGTGGGGCGTATTTAATAAAATTAGTAATGTCCTCAGTTATATTTTGCCAATAGTAAGCTGAATTGATTAAGTGTAATTGTTTTGAATTCCGGGATGACAAATTTCTCATGAGCACTTTTAAAGTAATTTATATCTTAAGGGAATAGGAACTGCTATTTTTAGTAGAATTTTCTTACGGATACATAAGACATTATTAATTTCGATGAACTTTCCTGTTAAATTATCTCGTTTTTGAGCCTCATTTTATTTCTTCCAACTGCAATAGGTGAGACACATTGGTTTGTTTGCAATACATTCACTTTTTTGTGTTTTTCTCTGTTATATCCTAGAGCATATCTGCTTCGTAGTTTGTGGTACCTTTGTATATTTAATATCATACTCATACATACTTAATTGCAAGGACCAGCGGAACAATCTTCCTTTTAAATTTTTTACGTTTTTGAGCCAGATTAAGGCTTGCATGGTCACGTATGTATGAGCAAATTTCTGTCAAAAAGATAATGGTGAAATTTTATTTAAAAGAGTCTACTATATAGCAAGACACTCCAGTTCCGTAATCCCATAGTTTTTCCGTAATCCTTTAATAGGCGTGAGTGGAATGCTACTGGGTGTAGATCGACTGCTATCTGGTTGCTTTAAAACCGCTCCTACACCAGTTAAACTTGCATCAACAAAAGTGGCATTCACTTTTCGGCTTAAATATATTTTCAATATGGGTTTTACAAATCAAAGCTTGTTTTAAAAAGTTCAAAAGATTCTTGGCATTCATTTGTCCACTTCCAAGAAATTTCTTTCTTTAATAATTGGTTCAAGGATGCCTAATCATAACATATTTATCTATAAACCTATGGTATACGTTAATAGAACCTAGAAACCTTTGTAAGAAATTTAACATCAGTCCGGTGGTTTTTAAATTTTTTTCATTACCTCAATATTGCTGTTATCTGGGTGATGACAATACCATTAGAAATCTCGTATCCTAAAAACTGAATTTTAGTTTGCAAAAAGAACACTTAGATGATTTTAATTTAATATTTTCTGATCTGCAAATGGTTAAAATTTGTTTGATATGTTCTAAGTGATGTGTATAATTTTCGGAAAATATTATGATGTCATCAAAATAATTTGCAGCAAATTTAATTTTGTTTAGTGAGGATTCGATGTATCGTTCTTTGGAAGATACTGGGCACATTGCGCCAGTCAAATGGTAATTTTAGCCATTCATACAATCCACTATTGGTAACAAAAGCAGAGTTTCTCCGTGTCGTCTGGATGTATTGTTATGTGCCAATAACCCCAGAAGCATATACAATTTTTGAAAAATAATTACTTTACGAGCTAATTTATCTATAAAGTGTTTCAATTAATTAAGGGGAAGGGTTCAGCATCTGATTTAGTGATTTGATTTAATTTCCTAAAAATCAATACACAATCTAGCTCTTTTCTGTTCATCCTTTTTTGTAAGCAAGTGTTACTGGTGCAGAATAGGAGACGAACTTTTCTTTTAGTAGTCCCAACCTTTAATAATTCATTAATTTGACTGTCAATTTCATCCTATTTGTTTTGAAATTTGACGTTTTTATATGCGCGTAATGATATTGGTAGCTCTGATGTTGGTCACCACTCTCTCTGTGGTTCTATTCTTATAGTTTCAACATCATATTTATCTTTTAGCAAACACATCCTCATAACATTCAAAATTTCTTTTTAGTTCAAAATGTTCTCCAAAGTCTTCTGTTTCCGAATTATCTTCGACTTCAATCTGACAACGTGTTACCATTATCAAGAATCCGTCTCGGATATATTCGAAAATTTCAGGACATTGTTTTCCTCGTTATATTTTTACCATCCTATTTCATCTTTATTTACCTTTTTCTTTCTTTTTACCTGAAAACAATTTCCTTTTTACCTTTTTTACTATACTACATTCTTTGGTTTTATCATTTTTCATTTCACTTTCAAAAATACTTTCCTTAACCTTATTTTCAGGATTGATACGCAAGAGACAAATCGCTGCCTTCTGGACTGCAGAATTGATCAAGAGTTTCTCCCTTTCTGCGCGACAACTTGTTTCACACAATCAATTATCAACTGAAACAATACAACTTTTAACCCTAAGAGGCATACAAAAAGGGTAAATCGGTGTTTAGTATGAAAAACCACGTACCGATCCTAACCAAGCTACCAACTTTAAGGTCTAAGGGTGCATGTTTTGATTAAGTTTCAGGATTAATTTAGTTTGTTTAACGTAAGTACATTACATTCACGCAACCGCACATTTAATTTCTCAACCATTTGCAGCAGGAATAATATTAATAATTCGACCTGTATCGATGTTTAGCAATATTTTTTGAATGTGAATTCGAGTTATACTTTTTTAACCTTTTTCGCTTTATTGTGTACGAACGTTTTATTATTTAGTATCGGACACAAGTAATTATCATTAATTGTTTTGGTTGTGGTTGAGGTGACAGCTCTACACGGCTTATTAATGCATGAATATCCCCAGTGAAAAGCATTCATTATTTCGCTGCGTGCAAGAGGGCACCCCACAGGGGTTTGAGGGTAAATCTTACACTGCTGTATGTGTCGTAGGGTTTTAACCCCTTCGTGTAATTAAAATTCTTAGGTTTTGGAGTTTCTAATTTTGTACCTTACATTCGTAGGACTTGTGTCCCTGCTGTTGTAGTTATAACAGTGTAATTTAAGATCGTTTTTCCTACCTCGTTACTAACGTTAGGGGTACGTTAAAACGATTTCTGATTGCTTCATTTCTCTTTTATATGTCCTTACACTCGCAGCTTAGTTTTAATTTCTATTATAGGGGTACACCAAATAACATATTGCTTTATTTTGTGTTGAATCATTTTATTCCTTTTAATAATATAAGTTATTAAAACTTTGGTCTCAATGCTACTTTGATGTGAAATTTCTTTCATTGGTAAAAGTATTCTAAAAGGGATTCGTTACTTTTTCATTTTACGTTTTGTAACATTTCATGAACCTCAGCCGATTGAAAGATATTTTTAAACTCTTCTATTAACAGATCTTTTAATTGTTTCCATAATTAATACCGGTCATACTCCTAACAACTAATGAAGCGTTCCCCTAAGACATCTTTTTTTGCATCAATAAATTTGTGAACTTCGAGGCCTTGGTAAATCCGATTAGACTTCAAAGTTTTTCCAAATCAATGTAAAGGCTGTTTCCATGTCTTTCACCTTAAAGGGGTTATTACACTCTCGATATCATTAAAACTCACTATTTTTGTTCATACTTATTTATTTATACTATTAGCTTACTTGCTATCTATTTTAAACACATTATCATCACAGCTTTTTTATTTTTGTGTACTGGTGGTACGCATTGCCTCAATTCTGTCTGTTTCTTCTTCTAATATCTCCTCAGTAGTTGAGGAATCTTTAAGTATTTCAAATCCCACTTAAAGAGACAAGTTATAATATTTTTGCTATTTCCAATTGCGTACCCTTTACTTCTATCGATACTTAAAACATCCACAAATTCTACTTGTTTTAATTTTAACGTAAACTTATACATACGTTTCTTTTATCCACGCATACTCTAAAAATTCGGTATCACCAATTTTAAAATTAAATCCTTCAAAATTCAAAATTCTATTACGATTTAATCGCGTATTTTCATTCTTAAGAATTAATCTATCAAAACTAACTTAATCGTTGGGAAGCTTTTGCTATCTTTCCGTGCAGCAAAATTATTTCAAAATCACTGAAATACATTTTAAAACAATAAAAATAAAATATTGTCGTGATATCAAATTATATTCAAACTGCAAAATTTAAATCAAATTACTTATTGACTCGACACTTTTTGCATTTTACTTTTAAATCATACAAATAACGTAACTTTAATTAAATATGTTAAATTCAAATTTTTAAAAAGTTGTCATAAATATTTCCACAAGTACCATTTCTTGAAATTAAACACAATTTGTAAATCTGCTTTGAAAAGAAAAAAGCTATTTCAGGAACATTAACAACATAGGGTTTCTACCAAAGTAAAAAAGCCGATTGAAGAGGAGAAAGGGGAATACACTGAAGCGAATTCCTTGTATTTCATGATGTCCTTCTCATATCGAAGAACTTTACTGAAAGCGTTGATTTATTACTGTTATCACAGACAGAATTTTAGATACGACGGGGGTGCAATAATGTTACACGTGTTATACTCCGTTGGTGATTCCTAAGCTCTTGTCTCCATTCAATTCAATCTTAGTAGTAGGGCTTCCATTGGGTATTGCTACTATTTTCAGCTGGGTAGTAGTCCGCAGATATAACTCCTGGTATTTCGCTGACTTTCCAATATGGTATTTCTTTTTTTTTATTTCCACTCTTGGGTCGTTGAATTTTTTTTTTTTATTTTTGTTAAACTTAACCTTTTTACTTTAAAAATTTGTTAACTTTTTCCGTTACTTTCAGTGCTCGTTGAGATCCTACCGGCTTGACACATTTAACGACGGTAACGACAGCTATGGACTTTAAAATCTTTATTGAGTGTACGGGGTTTCCTTCATAGGAAGAGCACTGAAGCCACGTGTTACAATACTTTTAAAGGCAAAAAAACCCCCGACTTAGGGAAAAAAGGGGGTTTTATAGGGGAAAATCGGAAGAATGCAAAAGGTAAAATTTCCCCCAAAACATGCTTTAGGGGGGCCCCCTAGGACTATTTGGGTTTTCTCCCCTAACAGAGGTTTTTCAATTTTGGGAAGGATTAGTGTCTGGAGGAAAAAAGGCGAAAAAAATTTCCCCTTTCAAGTTCTGGGACTTTAAAAAAAAACATTTTTTTTTACATATATATATATATATATATATATATATATAATATATATATATATATTTGAACGGAGAGGGAGGTGCATGAGAATTATGATTGATATTAAGCTGCAAATATTGGAAGTTTGAGTAATACAGCTTTAAAGACAGAGAATAAACTTGATTTAAAAATCAAGTGTATTTTTTACATTTGTGAATTGCTTTTTGAATACCATTATATCATGGTTTCTTAGACTGTGGGGTGTCCACCCCCCCCTAAGGGAGCGTAACAACGAGGATTAAGAAAGCTTATTGAAAAATCGAAAATAAAAGACTATTCTAAAAATTAATAATTTATTGAAAATAAACAAAATACATTCTAACTTAATAAAAAACAAAATTCACATTTGCATTGATTTAATAAACTTATAAAGGTATCATTACTGTACAATGTATTTAACAATACTAATTTAAGAACAAGTTAAACAATTACCAGTGACCCCATGGACTTGTCATAAATAAAATTATATACAAAAATTAACACTCAGATAATTTGTACGGTTTTTAATTAATCCTTTAACTGCCGATTAAAAATGACGCGATGTAGGCGAGCGTACGGAGGGAGGATGAAGGAAAATATAAAATCATCTGTGGGAAATCCTTCGCGATCTCTGTCAAGGTCCATTTATTGCATTTCAAAGAAATCGTGAAAATTATGGATAGCAGTGCACAGAAAACATCGTACTTCGGAAAGACGTATATATACGTACAGGGCAATCAACGCTTTGGCTGAGCGAGACGTTTATATACGCAGGTGGCACTTAAGAGGTTAAAGTCGTATTGTAACTTTAGCGTCAAAATCGGGGAATTAAAACCCAATTGTTATTAGTATGGAGGGGGCGCGATGAAAATGATGGTTGAATATTGAAAGTTTGAGAAGCACTGCATTATAAAACCGGGGGGTTTTGGGAGATTCAGGACGTACTATGAGGGGGACGCAATATTGTTTTGGTTCTGGGGACACTTTCTGGGATCGGAGCATATTGAGAGGTCACACTCTTAAAATAATTACAATCGTTCGATAACTTTAAAATACAATTAACTTAATGAAATGTATTTGGTGTTTTAAATCGGGGGAATTACTGGTTTTTGTGGGGTGCCTTTCAGAAAATTTCCCCCCAAATTTTTGTTTTTTCCAGGTTTTTAATAAAACATGCAAACTTCAATAAAATAATCCTAATAATCTAAAATCAAATTTGGGACCCATAAAAATAAATTACTAGACGAAAAATAACAAAATCGTAACAGGGGGAAAAAAAATACCATAACGGCACACCAAATTTTCCAAACAACCCAAAGAATGGGGTTTTTAAATTTAAATATTTTAAAAAAACCCAAGCCCCCGATAACATTAAAAAGGCAAAAATAAGAGCTTCCCGTTAACAAAATCCTTCTTAAAAAACACGTTTTTTCAAAACCCCCCCGTATTGGTGCAATGTTGTTGCCAACCGATTCCCGCTACAACAACAATGCCGGGCCCAAAACCCAACTCACAACAGGGAAGGTGACGAAATCGGCACCCCCACTGGCACCCTATCATTCGCAACAGTATTTAACTCATATTATCATTAAATATAAATTAAATAAAATAGTGGTATATTTTACTCACAACTTGTTTATTGTGTGTTTTTTTTCATATCATCTATAGCTGCACAAGCCCGTTTAAATTTAGAATTCCTTTAATGAGAAAGAAGTACTCTATTTCATTTTTCTACAGAATTTTTTAAATCAAGAGTGAGATTGAATGTTGAAACTTTCATCCCAGTTTATGTCCGCTTCCTTGGATGCACGTTTAATTTTGTTGATCTTCATGCAAGAAAAACTTTGCACGCAATGTCAATCCGAATATAAATAATTATTTTCCCACAAATTTCAGCATATACGGAAATTTTTCAGCTGACAAAGGATTGTAAAAGTTAATGTCATAGTATTAAACATTTTGTTCAGATTGTGATCTGACTTCGAGTCAACAATATATCAATTATCAATACCACAGCAAATTGGATTTAAACTCAATTTTCTTAAAGTATCCGACTTCTTGCGAAAACTTTTTTTTGAAAAAATGGAGAAATGGGGATTTTTCTGTGATTTTTGGATTTATTTAGTATATTTTAAGGAAAAAATTCTAAAATTGAAAATTTTATTATTGTTAAAAGGGGAAAAACTGGCGAAAATGTACAAACAATTACGTAAACGGGGCCCGCTCTGTACAAAGATTGTATGAACAAACTCTCAATTTTTAAATTTAGATTTGTTAGTTTGTTATTCCTGTTTGAAATGACCCAGGATAAGAGATATTTTAATTTTTACAAAAACTAGAGCACTTTATTTTAGTGATTATTTGAAATTGCTTAAAAAGACAGTGATTATATTCCCTTAAGGACTGTACATTTTGAAATAAAGCAGTGAATGATAAATCAGAAGGTCAAAATACTTTTACTGTTATACAAAAAATACACGAAAAATTTCTGCCAATTATTTTCAAAACTTTTTGAGCCATTGATGTCCCCTTTTGAGCTTTTGGAAAAAAACATTTCGAGTAAAACGCGTTTTAAAGTTTGACATATTGTGTTAAGTTACAAAAACACTTATAGTTTTTGTTCTAGTGAATGAAAATAAAAAATTGGTATTTTTATTAAGCTAATAAGATATCCTATAAAACAAAATCTTAAAAAACGTGTCAATTTTTGAAAAAAGATCATATGAAGATTGATTGATTGAAGAATAAGCTATCCAACTACATCCTTTGAAAAGATGTAGTTGGATACACTTAAACTCCTGAAATCTCCTTGTGACCTCTGTTGCCAGCCGGAGGTTGCGAGTGTAGTTTGGTCATTGACGAAGCAGACACACACATTGTAAAAATAATTACTTTTATTGCAGTCTATTCAATTTACAATCAAGTTATGCTTGATTCAATAACCTTCGGAGTAATCTTTATCCCTTAACCTAATTTTTAAGATGATTCAAAATAACATCTAATACGCTTATAGACCCCTTGTCAACTGCCTATATTGGTAGTCTTGTTCAAGTCAGCTTGATACATTACTTCCATCGATCCCAATGAGCATTACAACATGAATACTAACATTTAGATGACAACAAAAGAATCGTGATAAACGATTAACTTTCCACGATTAACCTAACTTATTCATTGCAAGCGTTTGAAAAGCATTTAAATTAGCATAAAATAAAGTCGTCTTTAACCACTTAACGGTCGGATAATTTTGAAGAAAACGGTCATAAAAGAGTGCCTATTTTTTTAATTCAAGAAAATTATATAAAACTAAGTGTAAGTTCAATAAATATATTTATTTTTAAGCTTTGAGTAAATTTTTGGCTGAAAATACAAAAAAATTATTTTTTTAAGAAAAAGCCAACATTTAGGATTATTATGACTGAAAGTTAGTTTTCCAGCAAAAAGAAAAATTTTTAAAATATATGATTTAAACATTGAAGGAGAATTTTATTAGACCTATGCAATGCAAAAAAAACACATTAAAATTTTTTTCTTGTGAGATAAATTTTAAAGTATGAGAGATAAAGGCCAATATATCACAGTTAAGAGTACAGAGCCATCATCAATGCTCTTAGGTTCACAAACCGAACTTTCAAAACAATCAGCTCTCAGATCTTTTTATAATAAAAGTAAAATCCGATTTCCTTCTAAACTAACTCCATAATGTATACAATATTATATATATATATATAATATTGGTGAATTCTAACATCTTCTTGCTTTAGCACTGTAGGTTTTAGTACTTCTTCACTTTTATTTTTATTTTATATTACTATATATATATAAGTATATTACATATATATATATATATATATATATATATATATATATATATATATATATATATATATATATATATATATATATATCCCAGAACGCAACCCACATCTATTCACGAAGAGCGGACCTAAGTAATTGAGCTAAGGTTACAAATATATTGCTAATATAGATATGTTTGATTGTGCTAACATCTAGTTTAAAAAAAACAACTAAACACGCTGAAAACTTAACTTTCTAAACACGCTACTAATTATCTGGTACTACCTTCTGGTGAGAAATAAACATGATTGAGGGCATAAGAAACAGATAGTTTTAATTAAGCGTGTTATTTTCGAACACTCCAGCCCGGAAATATCACGGGCACGAGGAATAGAGAGGGAAATTTCACCCCGTGATATTGATGGGAGCGAGAAGTAAGGGGTTAAGGAAAGGGTTTTAAACTCACAAATCACAGTTAAAGAATAATTTCCCGAAGAAGATTAGCTTAAAAACCGCAGATTGAACCTGTCATATCTAGTTCTCCAAACTATGCAGATGATCTCTAATTTTAGTAGAAATACTTTCAATTACTTTTCCTGAAAAAAAGAATACTGTTTTTCTAATATTCGATTATTTGGTATCGTACGGTAAAGAGATATCGGTTCATGTAGGATGAAAATGCAGATTCACACGTAAGAACATATAAAAAAATCTCTTTGCAATCTAAAATCTAAGCCAATCAATAAAAATAACAACTTTCATCAAAACTTGCTTCAACTTCCATCAAAACCTTATATAAAATTCGAGTTTTAACAGTCAACTGCCAAATTCTCACATCAAAATTCATGTCAACTTGAGCAGCAAAATTTTTGATATCAAACAATATCAGTAAATAAAAGAAACAGTAAGAAAATTTAGAGTTATATAAATTATTAAATCAAGGCAGAGGATAATAGAGTATGAAAAAGAGAATATAAATTCTGTTAATACGTATATTAAAAATAATGTCAAAAACTTATTTCATATTTACATATTACATATATATTTTAATTTATATTGAAAACTAAATTAACTGCGTAGTTTCTTTTTTATGCATAACAACCACTTCCCTCCCGAGCCCAGAAGACGAATAAAAAGCTATATTAGGCTGTCAAATACAGGCTGTACGACGAATTAAATTAAATTAACATTTTTTATTTTTTGTTCAAAAAGACCAACCTTTACGGGCAGTGGCAAATAGGTCTGCTCCCCTCCATCACCTGTCACAATGTCTTGGCGGACGATCTTGTGACTGGGTCCCCCGAATTACCAGTACCGCGAATGAACAAACGGGCCCTTTCCCTGCCTATCTAAAGAACTGGTCTAGAAGTTGGAGATATCCCAAACTGACGCCGTTCAGGTTCATGCAGATGGCAGTAGAGACGATTATTATCGATCTGGCAGCGGGAATTTACATCAAATCGCAAGACCATATATTAAGAATCCAAAGGAGTACAGACGGTTGCTCAGTTTTTCGCAGTGAGCTAATAGCCATTGATGATGTCCTTGGTTCTCTTGCATTTCTTCTAAATGGAAAAGAGATTTGGATACTGTTTGATAGTAGAAGAGCAAAATGCACTTGTCCAATTGGCAAAGTCTAAGAGATAATGTTGGAGTGTCAATACTCCCCAAGTTAAAACGACTTTTAAACATCGCATCAAATTCATCTGCAGTGGATTCCCTCTAACGTAGATCTAGAGCAGAGTGCTTCTCAAACTTTCTATACTTGCGACCCAATTTTCATCGCACCCCCTCCATACAATAACATGTATCAAATTCAATAATAATATACTTTGACGTAAGGCTACAATACGACTATAATTATAAATCGTACAAATTGTCAAGATAAGTATTTAATTTTATATAATTTTAATATAATTCACTGGTAATTATTAAACTTGTTCTTAACTTAGCACTGTTAAATTAATTATGAAATAATTGTGCAGTATTGATACTTTTATTTATTATATTAGTGTAAATCTGTTTTTTTAGATGTCGAATTATTTTTTTTTTTGCTTCCTTTCAGTAAATTAAATTTTCTTTTTTAAAAGTAATTTTTTTGTTTTCGATTTTTTCGATATTTTCCCCCCCTTGGGGGATTATCCGCCCCCGGGGGACCTAGTTTGAGAAACACTGATCTAGGGGAAAGGATTGGGACACTTTGAAAAAAGGCTGGCGTTTTTTGGGTCCCAGAGCCATCAGCACCCTCCCCTTTTTTTGGAGATTTTTTTAGAACTAAACCAAAAAAAGACCGCTTGGGTTGTCCCCAGAGACCATTGGTATCAGTGTACTGTACTGAGGCTCTCTGGCTCCGGTTTTAAAAAAGCATTCAAACTTCTAGCCCTTTAAAAGTGGCCATTTTAAAAACTCTTTTCCCGAAGGATGCAAGAGCTTTAAACGTGCACGTTGTTCTTCGGCCAGCCTGTCTCACATCTTCGAATCCAGGGCTCACCCGGATTTAGCAAAAAATTTCGGTGTTGTATTTTTAAGTGATTATACCTGGCTAGCACTGACCAAAAGGGGGGGAACAACAATAAAGGGCTAGCTACATAAAAAAAAAATTTTTTTTCCCAAAGGGGTGTTGGGGTATTTAGTCTACAGATATGCGTTAAATTTAAGCTAAAATGCAAAAAAACAATACATGGGAGCACGATACCGCATTTCATTCCCTGATGGGTAATTAAAAAAAAGTTTTTCGGGGGTAAATCTACAAATTGTATTTTTGAACATAAATAAAAATTTTTGATCTTTTTAAAAATTTTCGCTTTTCTTAAAATATACTTTTTTTTCTAATCTGAATGAAATTTAAGCAAATGTGCAATTAAAAGAAAAATGTCTTATTTAGGTTTTTGGAACGCTTTTATATGTGGATAGAGGCTCTATCCACTGTCCACATAGAACACAAAAATGACCTTGAAATTTTCGCTCTTCCTCTTTGCACTTAGGATCACGTGAGGATGTTGGAGGTGGGAAATATAAACATTGTTTATAATATGTGATACGAGATTCTTGGGGTCGAAAATCTTTCATTTTAGCTTTTCTGTACGTACAACCGTGCCTTCAAGCAATTGGTCTTTCTTGCTTTGAAAAGTTCCTCAGTGAATAGCTTATCAAATTTGTGAAAAATAACAAATTTAAATCCTCAAAAATATTATTTTATTTCTAATTTTATATACTAAAATTAAATAATCGATAAAATATGGCTACATAACAACTTCAATGTATATTTTAGTAAGTATTCTATGTTGCACAATTATTCTATTATTATTTTATTACACTTATACTTTGTATTTAATTGTTCCTGAAATATTTATTTGCATAAATGTTTATTTTTCATAAAAAGTTTATTGTGATTTGATTCATTATTTCTGTCCTGAAAAGTAATGTCTCGAATGTGCAGTGGCTATAACGTCTAGCCACCACCCAGGAAAAAACCTTTTTTCCTTTTTTTTTTGTGACTAAATAATGTTTATAGAGGATGAGAACATTACATTTAGCAAGTAGTTTATCGTCGAAAATTGTGTTTTATCTGTGTTCCCGTTAAAGGGTTAAGTTGTACGTAGTGGAAAATTAAAAAAACGAGATACAAAAGTTCTTTAGGCTCTTATAGAGAAATGCTTGATTGAAACAGACAGGTCATTGCAACTACGTCAGAAAACTTTTGTAACGATGGAAAAATAACTACTGAAGAGAAGTTTCAACCCACTTTGACAACTAAAATGCTGTAATTTCTGATGAGTTGATGATGAATATTGACTTTGTGATCCTAATAAGTTGTTTTTATTTATTTTATAATAAAAATTATTTTTTTAATTATTTTTTAATAATTAATTTTTTGTATTTCATATTTTTCTTTTTCTTTAAAACTTGAAGTTAACTTAGTTCTTCATTTGTATGTTTTATTAGAACAAATTTTCAGCTATCATAGAATTTCACACCTTAAGATAAGACTTGGTACAAAGTGCCCTGATTTATGCTATGTGTGCATACATAATTAATTTAATAAATAAAGAAAATAATACTTAAAATAAATAAAATTATCGGATAACATAATTTCGATATAACACGGTACGAGATAATCGTGTTACAATTTACCTTTATATTAAAAAGTTTATCTTTAAAAAAAAGTTTTCTAAATGTTTCTTAGCTTTTTCCCCTGGGAAAAACAAAAAAATTTAAAACAACGACACTTAACGTAATTGCCCCAAATCCTTCTGCTATACAAGGTTCATTAAATTTAAACGAAATACTACTCAGAAAGTACCTACCACAAAAGGTAAGATACGACTAATGGTACAGCATTTTAATGTCGTCTCCAAATAGAGTCCTAAATTTACAAGTGAAAGAAAATTCCCAAAACCCCCCCTTTAAAGCATCAAAAGATTTCTTTTTCCGGAAAAGCATCGCCCTTTAAACTTTAAAATCACCGACTCACAAAAGCTTTGTCTCAATTTGTTTATTCGGCGGATTGGGGGTTCATTAGGGGAAAAAATGACTTGTCTTCTTTTTTCTGCGGGGAAGTCCCCGGTTTAAGCAAGAGTTCGTAATGGGTTAATTCATTGCTTTTCCGTGGTGTTTTGTGAAGATTGGGTTAAACATCACCGATTTTTCTATTTTTAACTAAGTGTAAATAATATATTTCTCAAGTGTTTTCATCTCTTTAATAATATACACGAACTAACCGTTACCCACTTCCGTGGAAATTTCATTATATTGCATGAATATGTACTGTTTACATAAATTACTGATATCTATGTCCTAGCATTAATCTCTAGATCAGGGGTGAGAAAACTTTTACATGGTACGGTCTACTTCAATTTTTAAGGTGTTGTGGTCCACCTAGTGGTTAGCTACAAAAAAGCTTAACAGTATTTATATTCTAACACAATAATAAATACCGAATATAAACTTACCTACATAATTACAATGAAAAAACATACTCTTTTAAAACCACGTTTATACAAAACGCAAGATACAAAACATGATAATTATACCCACAAATTTAATAATATTAAATGATGCATTTATTATCAGACTCAAAATTTATTAAAAAATAAATTATTTTCATTTAAAGTTAGATTTATAGTTCTCAGTAGAAGACTTCGTTTGCATACTGTCCACCCAATCTTGAATATCTCGGTATATAATTACTAACTACTAATCTTGCGCAGGATTCCAAGTGGTCGTCTGTGAAACGGGAATGATATGTTGTCTTAATTATATTCATCGTTGAAAACGCAGTCTTACACAGGGTAGGTAGTGCAAGAAAATTATGCTGAAATTCAGCTTTTTTAAATTAGGATACCTTACTTCGTCCATTAACCGATGTAAGTCCTTAACACATTCACTGCCGTGGGACTTCTATCACGGTACTTAATATTAACACAAGAATCCAATCCCGCGGAAGCGAGAGCTGTTAGGTGATATTCCAGTAGCCAATCCCGTGTTATCGCGAGGGAGCTGGTCAATGCTATTTTCTCCTTGAATCGGCATGTGGGGGGAAACGCATTTCTACGGCTGGAGTCACGGTGATCGCATTTTCGCAGAAAATGTTTTAAGAGCGTCATCTTGGCTTCCAGTAATGGTATATGTGTCGTCTACACATAGTCGTATGCTATGTGAAGAGCCGATACTGGCTTTGGTGTTCCACAAATATATTTATTTTAGTATGCGAGTCTTAGGTCTTACGTGTAGGCGGCCACCCCAAAATATCTTGGTGGTTCACTGGTCGATCGCGATCGACTTAATGCCACCCTGGCTCTAGATTGTATTGAAAATTTTTTTATAAAACCCTCACCTCTTTATTAAAAAGAAAGAAAGGATTTCTAACTAATAATTTTTAATAATTTCTTAAATTGAAGTAGAATTATATTTTATGCTCTCGTAACACAATCCCCCAAAATGAATTTTCACAAAACCCATTTTCAGTGGATCTCTATTCAATAAAAAAAACATGCTTGCGAAATTTCAAGTCTAAATCTCATAGTTCAAAACCTGATTTTTTTTTACCAATAAGTCCCTGAATCCCTCTTTAGAGTCAATCTCCATCGGACTCGTTCATATCGGATTTCAATTCATCAAAAGAAACATGCCTATCGTATTTCATTACTTCAGGTCTTGTAGTTGAAAAACGGGACACACACTACATATAGAGTCGATTTCGTTAAAATCCGTACTTAAGAAACTATTAAACGAAAAAACATGCTCACCCAATGTAACGTATGGATCTAATAGTTCAAAAACGGGAATATACTTTTTCATAACGCCCTTTGAGTTCTTGCTACACCCTATGATAAATATAAATGATATTAAAATACTTAAAAAAAAATTTGTACCAGATTAAAATGAAAGGCCATATTTAATATTTCTTTAAACTGCACTCTAGCGAAATACTCTCAACTTCACGTATAATGGAAGTATTCTTCTATGAGTCAAGCTGATAGCATAAACTAAACTGCTAAACTGTAGAATTTTCAGACGTGGAAATATAATTTCAATGGGGAATATTAAGCCTAAAGATATTAAGGCAGGAAGAGTATTATATTTTACACCCAACGGTTTAAGGCATGACAAAGGGGGTCTATTATCTCGAAAATACCTCGGGGGAGAATTGAAATCTTTGGGACAAAAGATGGAAGTAACAGTTGGAGATAATCTCGTTTCCTCTCGAAACAGTTTAACTTAAAATACGAAGCTGCTCCACTTATTCCCGAGGAAGTAATGAAATCTCGTCTGGAATGTATTCGTAATTTGATTTGCTAGAAGAAATGGGGAAATGCAGAACTTTGCTTTGCTCTGTTTTTGAATGTAGAACTGATGTAAAACAAGTAATATGAAAAAAAAATTAAGTCAATTCCTATTTAGATCAACAAAGAAAAATTTTACGTTAGCTACTTTTTATCAGATAGTTACTATTAATATAAATATGTATATACATAGGACAGGATCCCAACATTAAGTGGTGATTCATTTTTATTAATTATCGTTAAAGCATCGTATTGTCCCCCAAAACAATCGTGTCCATAAAATTTCAGTTCAACTGAGGGATTTAAAACGGGAGAAAAAAATTTTTGTTTTGACCCAAGTCGCTAAAAATAAAACGTGGCTGTACCTTTAATTCTTTAAATAATTAGTTTCAGTCAATTAATTTTAATTAATTATATTAAATTATCGTTTTTATATCCAAAACAATTGTGTATAGATGATTTCAGCTCAAATGAGTGCTTTAAAATGTGAGAAAAAAACATTTTCAAGTTTTGACACAAGTCGCCAAAAGGCTGGCTAAGTCGCCATAAAAGATGCCAACGTGGTAGTATTTGTAATTCTTTGAATAATTAGTTTTAATTAATTATAATTAAATTACTGTATTGTCATCCAAGACAATCCAAGACAAATTTCAGCTCAAATGAGCGATTTAAAATATGTTTTATTAACGATTGAACATTCCACCAAGATAAATCAATCAATCAATCAATAAAATATCGAGAGTGTGAGCTAATTGTAGGAACAGAAAAACATTGCTAACTTTAAACTGTTTCAATATATTAGGAATAAAAGCTATTAAAATTGATTTTTAATTCAGCAAAAAGTTGGGGTATTTGGTTCTTCATTTGTACTATCTATAAAACAGCATTTCTCAAACTCAGGGCTGCGCTCATCTTGGGGAGCATGATAACCCTAGGTGGTAAGTGCGAGCATAGAGAAAATTCGATAAAAAATTTATTAATTTACAGAAAAGAATCAAAACAAAATTCATCCTGACATAATAAAAAATAAAATACCCATTTATACACTGATATAATGCACATATAAATGTTTAAGTACTGCACTGTATTTGATAGTTAATTTAACGATACCAAGTTTAATAATTGCCAGTAAATCCATGGGCTTATCATTTATAAAATTATATACAGAATTTAACACTCATCTTGATAATTTGCACGGTTTATGATTAAAGTCGTATTGTAGCGTCAAAGTATATTATTATTGAATTCAATACATTGCTGTTGTATGCAGGGGAGGCGTTGAAACTTATGATTGAAAATTGGATATTGAAAGTTTGAGAACACAGATCCGTAAAAATAGAATCAAGTTACAATGGGTGTTCACTAGTATTTATATGTATGTTTAGGGCACTGTATGAACTTGTGAGGGTTTTCACCGAAAATTTAGGCATATATTGTATGTAAGTTAACAGTCTTTTTAAATGTTTTATTATATAATCCCAGAATTTAACTTTATTTTTTAATATTTCCTCTGTGTTATTGATTATTATTTTATGATTTTGTTTAAACATTTTTCAGAGGTGCTATGCCATCAATCATCATAATTTACTTTCCAAGCATTATCTCCTCAACTTTCCTAAATCAGCTAGAAAAATCCAGGGTTTGCCCAATCGTAAGCCAGGCCCTAATTCTAGGGTCCCTTACCTAGTTGATGTTTCGTTAATGTACACAAAAACCAATCATCACATTAACGAATTTCCGTTTTAACTGTATCGTACTCTCAAACATAAGGTACAAGTGCTATACTTAACATCCTATGCTCGATAGAACAGCATTAATGCAGACAAATCAGAACTCTAGGCCTTTGGATTAGACCAAATAACCGACAAAATGAGTCTAAGTGCCCAGATAAAAACTTTATGCATCGTATTTTGAAACAAAACAAAACAAAATGGTAAATACAGTCAGATCTCTATATAACGAAGTCACTAAATCCTGAAAAAAAATTTCGTTATATGAAAAATTTGTTATACAGAGGTTCATCTTTCAATATACTTTGTATAAACCCCATAAAACAAATTTTAAATTCATAAACACTATATATTAAAAAAAGTAATTATTCATACCATTTTTAAATTAATGTATGTTTGTTTTATATATCTTACCTATAAAAAAAAAGAAAAAACGCAAGGAAAACAAGAAAAAAAATGTCGAAGAGTACACTGTGTATTTTCATTATTAAGAAAATAATTGTATTTTAAAATTCCTGAAATGTAAGGACATTTTCTAATTGAAATCATACAAGTAATATTAAACATACATTATTTTTTAACTAGAACACGAAACAACTCAATTGAGGATGAAAGGGGATATCAAAGATGTTTCTAGAGAACTGGATAATGGGGGGGATTAAAGGTAGCACTTCTTGGATGAAACGTCCAGAACTCTATTGCTTTCTGCGAGTTAGGATCTAATAAAACTGGTTCAAGAACTCTGACCAACATAAAATGAGTTAAAGAGAGAATAACTTGAAATGTTTAGAAATACTTACAAAATAGGGAGAGAAAAAAATTGAATCACAAAAGAAAAAGTTCGTTGTATAGAAAATGCACTTCACTATAGAGACGTTATTTTTCGAATAAAATTGTGAAATGTTCAAGGTTGCAGGAAAAAGTTCGTTATATAGGAATATTTGCAATATAGAGGTTTAACTGTAATTAGAAAAGGACAATAAAATCAAAACATTACTTACATTATATGTGTTAGACTAATAAGAAAATAACTATCCTGGTTGTCATAAATTACGGAAAAATCACAAAAATAACGATAACTCAAAAAGTTAAGCGTAGAATTTAATGAAACCTTATACAACACATAGAAAGGTATAAATTAGAATAAAATGAAATCACAAACACACTTGACAATTAGGATGCATTAGAAATTAACATATGTATACAATGAGCAAACTGAATGTGTCCGTTTGGTATAGGAAAAGTACCTTTAATATAAGTGTGGGGAAAAGACCCTTGCCAAAGAAATCCCAAAGAAAACCTATGTGGAGGGTCCCCAATTTTTCAATGTATTAATTCTGTAGGTAAGGCGAATCATTGCTTTTCCCTAAAACGGTTGAAGCGGCTAGGGTCCCGGGGGATTGGGGGTATTTCAATGTGCCGGCGCCCAAAACATCCCCCGGGTTAAAGGGTCGGAGGTGGGAGTTGGCCATGGGGGCGAATTTTTTCCCTGCTCTGGAAAAGGGCCTCACGGACCTTTGACTGGTCAGGGTTATCACCCTTTTCCCAATGAAATCACCCCCTTTCCTCTCCCCAAAGAACCACATAACATCTCTATGGATGTGGGAAATTGGGCATTTCCACAAAAAAACATGAAGTTCAAACGTTAAACCCCAAAAGAATACCTTTTCCCAAACACGAACTTCCTTCTTTAGGACCCTCTCTTTAAATGGATATGTCGGGGGATAAAAGCGAGTTTTCAGGCTCCCCAAAAACCCAAAATATGTCTTCTTTCCCCAGGCTAACCGGGAACTCGTCCCGGAAAAGAGAGGACGGCCGTTTCCTGACCGCCCCGGTGGACGGGTTGATGAACCCCCGCACCCCCCTTTGGATTGACGTAAGTGGGACAAAATGGCGGGTTCCTCCCCGGGAAAAACCCCCGGGCAGGAACCCTTCGGGTTTTGGGGCTTGTTGCGGGGAAAGGACCCAAGTTCAAAAAGGTTTTTCCCTTTTTCAGAGCATAATGCCCAAAAAATTCAGTAAAGCGGCATTTTCCTGGTGGCACGTGACCGCCCTGGGCGGGAAATCTCCTCGACGTTGAATCCGTGGTTAGAAGTTGTTGTCAAAATCTATGAATCACAGATGGACTCGCATTCAGCCATCAAGCCATTTCTATCTGACAACCCGGTTTTGGTTTCCCCCAAAATTTCTCCCCAATGTAGATCTTCTTTAAATGTTGGCTGAAGGTCATTTTCCTTTCGCTATATCTGTTTTTCTAATCTCCAAAAAAGGGGGGGAAAGAAAAGGGAAAACTTTGGTTTTTAACGAGTACTGCCATAGGGCATTAAAACCCCAACGTAATTCCGCCGAATGGCCGGTCAATTCGGGAAAATAAAATTTTTCGAAACCTTGGCTTTTATCCCAATTTAAATTTCCAAAAAACTTTTTCCATAGTATTTTGGGGAAGGCCTGGGTATTATGCGGGGGGGTCGGGGGTTTCTATTCCGATAAACTTTTTTTCCAATTCTTTTAAATTTTTTTTTAAAAATTAAATAAATTTATTTAAAAAAAGGTTTATTAAATTTAAAACATTTTTTTTTAAATTATTTTTATTTTTATAAAGAAAAAAATTTATTTATTTTTATTTAAATTATTTTTATTTTAATTATTATAAATTTAAAAATTTTTTAAAAAATTATTATAAATTTAAAAGTTTTTTAAAAATTATTTTTTAAAATTGTTATTATTAAAAATTTTTTTTAATAAGGTTTAAAAAATTATTAATAAAAATTATTTTTTAAATTTTATTATTAAAAATTATTTTTTAAAGATTAAAATTATTTATTAGAAAATTAATTTTTTAAAAATTATTTTTATTTATTATTAAAATTAAAAAAAATAAATTTATTAAAAATTGTTTTAATAAATTTATTAAAATTATTTAAATAAATTTTTTAAAAATTATTTAAAAAAGATTTTTTAAAAAAGGATTTATTAAATATTTTAAAAAAAATTAAAAAATAATTAAATTAATAATATAAAAAAAGAAAAAAATTATTTTTAAATATTTTTTTATAAAAAAACTTTCAAAAAAAATAATTATTTTATAAAATTTTTTTATATGATTTTTTTTATTTCCCAAGTTTTGTATTTTCCCAAAATTTTAAAAATTTTTAATTTTTTTTTTTTTTAAAAAAATTTTTTTTTTTTTTTAAATTTTTTTAAAATTTTTTTTAAAAAAAATTTTTTTAAAAAAATTTTTTTTTTGGGTTTTTTTTTTTTTTTTAAAATAAAAAAAAATAAAATTAATTTTTTAAAAAAAAAAAAAACCCCAAAAAAAAAAAAATTTAAAAAAAAAATTTTAAAAAAAATTTTTTTCCCCCCTTTTAAAAAGGGGGGGCCCCCCCAAAAATTTTTTAAGGGGGGTTTTTAAATTTTTAAAAAAAAAAATTTTTTTTTACCCAAAAAAAACCCAAAGGGGGGGAAAAAAAAAATTTTCCCCAAAAAAATTTTTTTTTTTAAAATTTTTTTAAAATTTGGGAAATTTTTTTCCCTTTTTTTTTTAAAAATTTTTTTTTCCCCCCAAAAAAAAAACCCCCCCCCTTTTTTTTTTTTTTTTTAAATTTTTTTTAAAATTTTTAAAAAATTTAAATTTTAAAAAAATTTAAAATTTTTTTTTTTTAATTTTTAAAAAATTTTTTTTTTTTTTTTAAAAAGGGGGGGTTTTTTTGGGGGGTTTTTTGGGGGGGGTTTTTTTGGGAAAAAAAAATTTTTTTAAAAAAATTTTTTTGGGGGGTTTTTTTTTTTTTAAAAAAAAAAAAAAATTTTTAAAAAAGTTTTTTTTTTAAAAATTTTTTTTCCCCTTTTTTTTTTTTTTAAAAAAATTTTTAAAAAAAGGGAAAAATTTTTTAAAAAGGGGGCCCAAAATTTAAAAAAAAACCTTTTTCCTTTTTAAAATTTTTTTGGGGGGGAAAAAATTCCTTTCTTAAAAAAAAATTTTTTTTTAATTTTTTTGGGGGAACCGGGAATTTTTTCCGGAAAAAAAAAACCCCCCCAAAAAAAAAAATGAAAAATTTAAAAACCCAAAAAAAATTTTTTTTTTAAAAAAAAAACCGGTTTTTTGGGGGGGGCCCGGGGGTAAAAAAAAAAAAAAAAAAAACAAAGCTAGCTGAAATTTCAAGATACTAACCTCCAAATTGATCCCTTGGATTTTTGC
The DNA here is from genome assembly GCA_019973955.1 of Trichonephila inaurata madagascariensis. Lineage (NCBI taxonomy): Eukaryota > Metazoa > Arthropoda > Arachnida > Araneae > Nephilidae > Trichonephila > Trichonephila inaurata. The sequence goes on from BMAV01012571.1 coordinate 23,765, forward strand.
TGAGACTAAAACCATCAGAAAAGGAATTTTAAAGAAAAAGCTTCTTTTTGCTTGTTTTGGAATGGATTTTATTTGAAATATTCGACGCTACTTTTATGTTCTTTTCCTTTTCACTTAATATTTTTTTTCTTTCAACTTGAAAGGAGAAGCTTATCGGATAGCGTTGCATTTCAACATCGGCCCGAATCAGAAAACCTGTTTTTGTCCATTTCAATAATTTTGCGAGTGTATGTGATAAAATAACTGCATTTTAACAAAAAAATTTAGAGGGCTTCATTTGTTTCTTGAACTTATTTTAACTCAGTAGTTATCTAAGCCAGCGTTTCTCAAACTGTGGGGTGCACCCCTAGGGAGCGTGGTAACTCTGAGAGGTCGCGAGCATATTGAAAAGTCGAAAACAAATATTATTTTTAAAAAATTATTAATTTACTGAAAGTTAGCAAACCTTTTACATTCTGGCATAATAATAAATAAAATATAAATTTATACCGATATAAAACATTTATAAAAATACGTTGTGCAGTACTGATACGTTCATAATTAATTTAACAATATTAAGTTAAGAACAAGTTTAATAATTACCACAGACCCCTTGTATGGGCGAGCCATATATAAAATTATTTACAAATATTAACAATTATATTGATAATTTTTTTGTAAGGTGTGTAATTCATCCCTTAACTTCCGATTAAAATTTATGCGATTCGCTCCCCAATGCCCCCGTTTTCTTAACACGTAGTCGAGTGTATGTGGTGTATTGGGGAAAAGAAAAGTAATAAATAATCAAATCCTTTGAAATAAGTAAATCCTTCACAAACACTGTCAACGTCCTATTATTGCATTCCAAAGCGTTCGGAATAATTTTGTGGCCGCGGTAGCCGAGTGGTATAGGTATCGGATCGTGGCTTGCCTTGTCACAAGTTCGAGCCCAGTACCACTAAAGACCCGCCGTGTAGGGCAGCGATGCACGTTAAATCTGTCGAGCTGAAACGTCCTCCCGTTGGTGGGGTTTTAGTTAGGAGAGGGGTGCCAGCTCAGGTGTCGCCCCGTCACTCGACCATGGTTCAAAATTACGTGGTCCGTCGCCAAAAGCCCTCGCGTAGCTGAACAGTGCGACGTTAATATTCAATCAATCAATCGGAATAATTTTATGAATAGCAGTATAGAGAAAAGATCGCACTTCGGGAAAACGTATATATACGTCTGGGACAATTAACGTTTTGGTTGAGCGAGACGTTTATATACTTCGGTGGAACTTAAAAGGTTAAAGTCGTATTGCAGCTTTAGCGTCAAAGTATAGTAAGTTAAATTATATACAATATATGTATGTGCGGGGGGCAAGATGAAAATTATGATTGGATATTGGGTCGTGAGTATTGAAATTTTGAGAAGCACTGTTCTAAGCAAATCCTTTAAGATCTGCAGTCTTATTTATTTTCCAGAGAAAACCTTTTTCAAATAAAAAATTGTGTTATTTCTTTAAAAGTAAAATGTGGGATTGGCTCTTATTTTTGTATCATCCCATTAGCAAATTTTTAGTCGTTTCTAACTCTTCTTCATTCAAAGCGTGCCCATGTTCATTTCACTCTGTTACGAAAATCGCTTAACCCGTTCAGGACCATGATCACATATATATAATCACGCGTTTCTCCCTCCAAGGTATCATATATGTGATTGAGCTTTCTCTGCTCGTAGGTCCATGATCCCACCGGTCGTGATCAGAGTTAGAAACGTTTTTATATTAATTTTTACAAGCACTAGATAACGGTTAAAAATCGGTTTTCTTTCTTTCTTTCTTTTTTTTTTCCCACAAAACTTTGAACTTTAATTGTGCTTTCTTTTCCGTGTTTTTTTTTGTAATTAGATCCAATATATTTATGGATATAAACAGCTGCACATGTTTAGATTTTTCGAGAGAATCGGACATTAAAGGGTTCGTAATCTATTGCTCTATGGATTTCTGTTTATATTTTGAATAAGTTGGTTTAGTTTTCTTATATTTTCTATATTCGTATATGCAAATGTATAGGACTTTTGTCATTTTTTAAAGTGTATGCTTTTTTTTAAATGAAAACACTTTTTTTAAATTTCGCAATTGTTTTCTTTTAAATATAACTAATTTTTTGTACTCTATGTTCAGATATTATTAATGATAGTAAATTAGAAGTTTTAGCTTATTTGACTGCATTTAAAACTTTATATGAATTTTTAAATGAAATTATATATATATATATATATAGGCTTAGCAGGGAAATTCACTCGGTCCCGAGCGTGCGTATCCTCTCCGAGCGTACAGGTCTGGGGAAGCGCTTCTCCTCCCACTGGTCCCGAAGGGGTTGAAAAATTAAGAGCTCATTGTATTTTCCAGTTTCATATAAAACTCTCCTCTAGAAATGAAAGGAAATATATATTTAAGAAACGTACTTTAGAAAATATAAGATTAACTTAGATTATGGAGGAGTGACTGAGAATATTTATATCAACGCCATGCACTAAAAAGCAACGTGACGGCTATTAGCGAAAAAATCCTCCTAAATTTGAACCAATGTCAGGTGAACAGGATGACACTTGATCAGGCAACCCTCTCCTAACTTCCCCACTATTGCCAACGTGAGAACTTCAACAATGACATATTTTACTGAGCAACAGCACACTCCAGATTTGCAGCGGCTTCCGGACTCTAACCTCCCCGTAATGCGGGTACCCTTAAAAAGGGGACTAGGGGGGACACCCAAAAACTTCATATTTATATAGCATCCATAGTCGGAAACATCTTCTTTCCGAGCTAGGTGGCGTTGTTTACAAGAGCATTTGAGAAAACATACTGGGTGTTTCAAAAGTCACGCACTTCCACATGGTAATCCTTGTTCCCTTAAAAACCCAAAAAGGGGTTTGGGTTTGAGATTTCTTTCACTAGATGCCCAACAGGAACCCTATCATAAAAAAAGTTTTTTACTTTTTTTCGGCCTCATCGCTTTTTCCCCCTAAAACCCCTCTTGGGTTCTTTGGGGGCCAAAAAGGGCAAATTCCTTTCCAACCAAATCCAGAAGCGAAACGGGAATATCAAATTAAATTTTTAAATAGCAGAAGTTTAACGTAAGCGTAGACCTATTGGGAATTGTTTAAATGCTAGTCGGGTTTTTAAAGCGCGTGAATTAAAGGGAAAAGAAAAAGAAACCCGTCATTGAGTGTGAAGCTATCCGGACAAACGATCAAGTAAAAGGGTGGAATAAACAAAAGATATTTAGGATCCGAGAGGATTGCGGTTAAAAAAAGAAATAAAGGTAAGATAATTCTAGTATCTTTAGAAACTGTGATATAAACAGAGATTGGGAATAAAACGGGAAAGTTAAATAGATTTTTTTAAAGATCGCGCTTTTTTGGGTTTTTTTCCCCGTATTGTGTTTTTTTCTCACCCCCAGATCCGTTTAGTTATAAATTTATCATTGTTAGTGTTTAAATTTAAAGATCTTAAAAAAGGGGGCCTTTTAAATCATGGAAAGCTGGGTTTTTCATTCACTCCCACCTCTAGGTCCCCAAAAGGGTAACTTTGGAGAAGGTATCACCCACGGATGAATACTTGACGTTTGGGGCCCCCTCGGGTTTTAATTTTCCCCCCCTCGAGGCGGGGGATGCAGCAGGGTTAGAAAGGGTTTTCAGGGTATATTTTTTTGGGGCTAGAATTTGGGGGATTTTTTTCAGGGGATCAATAATCAGATTAAACAAATAGAATACCCAGTGGTTTTTTCATGTGCGTGACTGGAATGACATATTTGGGTCAACATTGGGGCAAATACGGGCCCCAGACTTCCCAAAAATTGAAGGCGGTTTAAATAAAAAATTTTCCCCCTTGTCCGTAATAGAAAGGATTTTGAAAAGTCAGTTTTAAGCACCCCCCAGAACAGGGATCAGGATTTGACAGATTTTTTTTCATGATCAACTCAAAATTTCATAAAAACTTAGGGCATCGTATGCCCGAAGAAACTTTTGTGGACCATATTTTTTTTTCGCCTCGAACCATAGGTCCCCAAAATTACGTGGGGGTTAGGAATCCGACAACAAATTTCCCTTTTTAGAGGTATTAGCTAAATTCGAAGAAAGATATTCGTGCAAGAGAAAATGCAGGGTTCGAAAAATAGTGGTAATTTTGAGAGACGAGGTTGGAAGGATAGTAGGAGGTCTAATCATAGCGATAGACAAAGGAATTGGAGAAATTCGGAAGTTTTACAAGACTGAGTAATGACAGAAATAATTATAGGGGTAATTATTACGAGTCGGGTCGTCAAAGAAACCAGTGGTTCGAAAGCAGGAATGAACTCAATAGGGATGATCGAAGATTGGATAGAGAATAACAGACGGGTAATAGAGTTCAAAGGAAAATTTTAGTCGAGGGGACCGTAGAAATAGGGGTTCGAGTGCAAATTTTAGTAGAAGTAATCAAAAGCAAGGGGGTTGATTAAATGTTTTGATGATGTAAAGATGATCAAAATGATCAGTCGCAGCCGGTAAAAGAGGTACCAATTAAATTATCTGCTATATGCATGTCTCCGGTGGAACTTCCATATGTTCCCATTTTGTTAAATGTAACTTTTACGAAAGCTTTATGGGACACAGATGCGGAGAAATCTTTTATATCCGAGGAAATATACAAGAAATATTTTTTTTATAAGCAAGTGAAAAAATCGCGTACTCAAGTGATCACGGCACAGGGAACATGTCGGAACGTTGGTATAATTGAATTAAATGTGCGGATCAGAAAATTTGTAAAACCTCTGGTGTTTCACGTTTTGGCAGATTTAGAATACCCTTGTATTTTCGGTGTTGACTTCATTAGTGGATCGAAGATTGTTTTAGATTTTGATCGGAAAACGTTGGCAATCCTGGATTCACACACACACACACGATTGAAAAAGTTGTTGCAACGATTGAGGAAGGAAATGTGGAAATAGATCTTACTAAAACATCACTGGAAGAATGTCAGAAAAAGGAGTTCAGTATTTATTTAATAGTTTTAAAGGATTGTCCTTAAATAAACCGGGGCTCACACATGTTTTGTATAATGAGATTGATACGGGGGATAAGCCATAGTTGTTTCTAGGCCAAATCGTTATGACAGGGTTAAGCAAAGCATTTTGAGACTACCATACAGAGAAAATGTTGAAAGAGGGGACCATAATACCGATTCAATCTCCGTACGCGTCGCCGGTTGTGTTGTGTAGAAAAAATGATGGGTAACCGCCGGATATTTCGGAAGCGTATCGATTTGCGGTGGACTACAGAAAGCTGAATACTATTACAAATTATCCACGATCAGGGTCGATCCTAGGGTATCGGTCGCCCTCGTTCAAACACCTAATATGCCACCCCCCGAGAGAACTTTTCATATTTTGACTAATACTTAACGTTGACGTTTAAAAATCATCTACTTATACAGGAATAAAAAGTAAAACACATTAATAATAACTCAAATAAAATTTGAAGTGCAGAACTTCATTTTTGACCAGATAATAAGTTATAATAGCGACAAAATGCTTTAACAAAATAATAAACTCTCTCTAACAAAAATATAACCTTTAAAATAAAAATAAACATTTTATAATTATAAATGCGAAACAACAGAATTTACTCTAAAAATACAATCTAATAAAAAATATACTCTAAGGCACAAATCTCGTGAAACGAAAAGTATATACAGTCAGTCAAAAAAGTATTGGGATGCACTACCAGTTCATAGATTTTTATCGTAATATTTTACTTATACATACAAATGAAACCAAAAAAAAAGAAGCAAACGTTATTGTGTTAAACACAAATAATAATAATTTGAACAAAACTCATACATTAATGCAGTTATGGTTAAAATTGAAAATAAAAGAAATCGAGTTAAAAAGTGGGCTCAAAATAGTATTGGGACACTTCCCAATAAATTAAGAAAAAAATTTCAAACTTAGAAATTAATATCTTGTTGGGCCCTCCTTGCTTTTTATGACCTCTCAAAGTCTATTTGGCAATGGATTGGATCATTTTTTTGCAAAACGATCTATCGATTTTGGACCACTTTTTGACCAAATATTTTCTTAAATCCAGCTTGATAGAAATTTAGTGCTCATATAGTTTTTGCTGCAAATAATCCCACTCATGTTCAATGGGATTAAGGTCTGGAATTTGTGTAGGAGTTTTAATAAGTCTTGGACACAGTGGTAGAGGACCCATTACTTGCAAATATCTAAAGAATGTCACTGGTCATTATCTTGGTACAATTTAAAATATCCTTAGATTCCCAACTTGCTCACACTTTGCTTTAAATTTCTCTTGAGAATGTCAAGATAGACATATTTATTCATTATACCATCAATAAAATGTAAATTCTCGAAACCAGAGCTTGCTATGCAGACCCAGACAATATGGTTACCCCTTCCATATTTGACAGTAGACCGTAAATTGTTGACATGCATTACTGTATTTGATTTCCACCAAACTTTTTGCTTGCCATCCGATCCGAAATTGTTATATTTGTTTTAAACAACAAAAAAATT
>BMAV01012572.1:17327-33268 GCA_019973955.1 Trichonephila inaurata madagascariensis
TAAATAATTCTTGTGAACAAAAAGGCAATATAACAATATATATATATCAAACGATAATTCCTCAATATTTGCTGTACGGAAATTTCGGACTTTAAAGGGGATGCGAAAAGGTCCATTGAATGCTAAAAATCTTCGATTAATGGTAACCAAATATGAAGAAACAGGATTGTTGAATGTTCGTTCTGGAAGAGGAAGAAAATCTGTTTCTGCGGAAGCAATAGAGAAGGTGTCTCTTCAGGTGGAAGAGGACAAAGCATCCAACGTGCAGGCTAGTACAAGTGTTCACCGTGTGGCAAAAGCATTGGATCTGCCTCGTTCAAATGTCCAGAAGATCGTACGAAACATCCTCCCTTACTATCCTTACATGCTTCAACTTGTGCAGGAATGGCTTCCACAAGATTTCGAGACTCAACATCTGTTCTCGCTGCAGTTTCTTGCTCGTTTGGAAGTTGATCCAGAATGGCCTTTGAATATCCTCTGGACAGACGAAGCACACTTTCATTTGGACGGTTCGGTGAATACTCACAACTGCCGAATTTGGGAAACAGACAATCCGCATTCCACCTTACAAGTTCCGCTACACTCACCAAAAGTAACGATGTGGAATGTGGGTTTTCCGCATCTTTTATTCTTGAACCGTATTTTTTCAAGGAATTAGGTGCTGGAGGTCCAATAACATGTTCTATCACTGGACAGCGATATGCATCTTTATTACAGAATAAAATTATTCCGGATCTGCAAGCACGTCACTGCCTTTCACGCATAATTTTTTTGCAAGATGGAGCTCATCCACACATTACACGTTGTGTTAAGGACGTTCTCAAACATCACTTCACAGAAGGACTTGTAATCAGCCGCCAATTGCGCCATCTGTGGCCTCCCCGATCGCCTGACCTCAATTCATGTGATTTTTGGAGAATCAAAGAACAACCATTAACCAAGAACTTTACCTGATCTTAAAGACATTATTTCAAGACGTGTTCTTAACATTTCCCAGAACACACTGCGGTCAACGGTGGAACATGCTATCTTACGATTTCAAATAGTAGCTGAAAATGATCGTCATCATGTTGAGCATTTATTTTTGTAATAAAATTTGTAAACTGTTATAAATGTATGCTAAGTATTAATTTATGCTAAATATAATCTCCATTAAAAGCGCTCTCTAGTGGCGAAATTTTGAACTAAATTTTTAATTCGCTCAAACAAATTCCCATCCCTTCTTGATGTCGTACACAGAATTTAACAACTTTCTGAACAATAGTTTCGTCTGTACACAATTTTGAAGAAGGGTCGTTTAATTATGGACACCAGGTACATATATATATATATATGAAATAATTCTGTCTGTAGCATCCTTTCAATTAACTCTTTTTAATAATCTTTAAATAAGCTTTTAATACTTAGATTCAAAACTAACGCCCTAATCTTAATCGTAATCATCTACTATTATTACATCAGAAATCTTTTCCCCATCCTTTTTAACCAAAGAGATCTCTTATTACAAAGGAGTCACGCGATCTTCATCGCCGGTATAAAAAGCGAAAGTCTTCTTGTGCTCTTCTTCCCTTTATGTCTTTGTGTTCGTCCTGTAAAATGTCGCTTCTGCTTGTGGCTTCTGTTATATGTGTAGTGTCGTCCACTCCCTGTTTAATATTTACGATGTGAATGTTTGAATGTTATGTTTGATAAGCAAGATTTCCTTCCAGAAGACTGCCACATCAATCCCATCAATATAGAACAGCAAACATTATAAATAACCATCGACAAATCTACATACATGAACCAACACTTGGCTAACGCTAAATATATATATTATTTTAAGGCTTAAAAAATACAAAATAATTTGAATTTAGTACATAATAATCTATTATTATTTCAAATGAGTGAAATTTAAAAAAAGGAATGACCCATTTCTGCAGGTCATATTCTTCGAAAAAGAGTCTACTGATGGTGGGGAGCACTAGCGTTTATTTAACTTATAATAATTACGGTCAAGACTAAAACAAAATATCTTCTGTACCTCTCTATCAACCAAAAACTTATTACTCCTGTCCCCTTTTGGATAGCTGACACGGACATTGTATAGGGGAGAGGAATGTCCATTGTGACCTCACTCCGTGATGGGGAGAAAGTTACTAGCGAAAGATGTGTAAACATATCAAATTTCATCACTTAACATATACTTCCGCCTCGAGCCCTTCAAGCTTCAACATAAAATAGAACAGATGTTATACACATACAGAGTACAAAATAAGGAAATCAGGTACGTTAAATGAAATACCAAATTCACATCCATAATATTTCAGAAAATATATAATTTTTTTTTTTGAAACCAAATAAATAAATTTTCTAATTCGATCCAAAGGCCGCCCTCAAAATCTGCCATTCCCGGACAGGGGTCCGGTTTGTCCAGCCCTATAGCCACTCCTGCAAAGAGTTCCTGTTTAGTGAGGAAAAAATCGAATCATCATACTCTCCTTCATAAATATTCCAACCCGTAGTATTTTGAAAGGTTAGCACAAACAGCAATGACGCACAATGGGCAGTTTTCCCGATCTGTCGCATGGAAATTTTTTTTTACGACATTTAAGTCTTCATAATTATATCTAATGACCAAAAATCATAGTAATGAATGTAAATTGGTTATTCTTTTCTGTTTTTTACTAAGGTTAATAGGGTCTTACCTACTTTATGTCAAATTTGAATTTGATCTAGGATAAATTATTGCTACGTGGAACTAGTTTTTGAACAAGGATCTTAGGATATTAACAGAATCAGTAATTAAACTCGTGGGAGAAAATTCCCAAGAAATAGTGTGTGGCAAGTTAAAAAAATTACATTTTTACAGATTAAACAAATACAAGCAAACACACAAAACATTGTACATATGCAATAAAGGATAATAGGTAGTGTTTAAAAGGACTCAGCACCCTTTGAGCACTTTTTTTTTAAATTTATGTATTTAAAAATTATATTTTAGCATTTCATACAATGTTTCTATTTAAGAGAATGATACGAGAAAATCTTTGCATATATTATTCACACAATTTTACAAATTTAATTTTTTAAAAAGAATTTGGAAATTTTTAAAATCTCTACTCTCTTTGTGTTAGTTAATTTTTGTAATATTTCTAAGGATGTTTTAAATACCTTTCGGGATCAATTTTACAATAGCTTAGTTAATTTTGAAGAAAAAAAAAATAAAATGTTGATATACATATATATATAGGCTAATTCTCTACAAACAAGAGATAACATCCAAACAATAACATTCGAAAAACACATAGACAGTAGGAAAATCACACAATGAAGGACATTTTAGTAGTAATCGAGATTAAAATTTATAAAATGGATTCTGCAGCATGATATATATATATATATATATATATAAATTTTTATTTTATAATTTTTTTTGAAAACGTTGGAATTTTATCTTCTATATTCGCCATTGATATTTTGAAATGGGATTTAATGTTATAAGATTCATATGGTATCAATTTTTTGATTGATTATTTGTGTTGGGTTGTGATTAAATTATATATATTTAAATATATATATATATATACTAGCTGCGTGGCCCGGCGTTGCACGCGTTTTCTCTACTTTTATAAATCTTCCTTTTCCTTCACAAAACCAGCACTTCTAATACTCTTTTTCAAAATGACTTCCCCCCCCCAGCTCCTCCACTTATCCCGGCGTCGCACGGGATACAAAAAACTTAAAAAAAAATAATTCTTAAATATTTCTCACAAAAAGGGAAAAAAAAGAAAAACACAATTTTTTTCTTTCAAAACCGTAATTTTTAAGATATTTTATCAATCTTTGTACAGATTACGTATAATATTATTCTATAAACGGAAATAAAATTTCGTGAGATTATTTTTTATAAATAAAGAAGTTATTAAGTATTTAAATAAAATTTTGAATATTTTCTGAAAAAAAGTTTAAAAAAAAAAAAAAACTCATTTTAAGAAAATCGTAAAAAAATAGAAAATATAATTATTTTGTAAAATAAATTATACCGTATAGTTGTGAAGTAAAGGATATTTCCTATTCTGTAATTATTTTTTGTCTGAGTCATGAAAAAAATTAGATCGCGTTTTAAAAACGTCTGAAAAATAAGTTCCGAGATTTTGAACTTGGCCCCAGGCAGTGAAAAAGGGCAATAATTATGCATTTTAAGGTTTTTAATTAATATCTTTTTTAACTAATTGGAACATAATGGTAAAAACGGATTCCTTGGATCATTCCCGAACTTTTGGTACCTTTGGCAAGTTCCTGCGACTCGCGGTTCGTGAAAAGATAAACATACATACGTTTGTTTACCTCCGAATTTTAATAATGTTGATCAGTGTTTCCCAAAGTGGTCTATATAGACCCCCAGTGGTCAACGACGACCTCCAAGGGGTCCACTCCAGCGAAAAAATAATTTGAGAGTCCATGAGGTGTAAATAGGGGTCTACGATAGTGGCTGTCTTTAAATGTGATTTTGATTTTAAAAGGAAATTTAATGAAGTGGAAACTAGTCTTACCTATTTAATAGATTTATTTACTATATTTAATGAGGTTAATTTGCAGTTTCAACGTGACAGCATAATTTTCTTTTAAAAAAAGGACCACATTTCAGCCTTTCTTGTGTGTGCCAGAATTAAGCTAAAGGAGTATAATTTTGGTCTTCTCAAATCTTCCCAGTTTCACAATTTTGTCACGGACAATCTGCCTGGAAAAAGGCGACCTACGTTCAACATCTAAAAGCTCTTTTTTTTTTTTTTTTTGGATTTTGAAACTAGCTTTGAAAATGTTTTGGCTATCATAATTCCACAATAGGCAATGAATTCATATGGTCACTTTGGAAAAAAAAGTCAGATTACATGAACTAGACACTAGGAATAGGCACTAACTATGATCTCAAAGTTAAGTTTATAAACGTATGTCAATAATTTTGGCTTTAAAAAGATATACCTGTTATTTATTTCCCATTATGGAATATCTTGAGAAAGTTTTTAATTGTTTTTCCGATTGTGAAGGAGTTTTTTTCATCGCTTGCCATTCTCCAAAGCAAAAAAAAAAAAAAAAAAAAGACTGGACACTATTAACCGAGGAGATATTCAGGGTTAAACTGGAAGATATTGATGCCAAATGTTGAAAATTTGTTATTGCATTCCCAGATTCATCCCATTAAAAGCATTTGTTAGTTGCTCAGTTATTTTTTTAACAGTTATTTTATGCAGTAATTAAATTTTAATTTAATTAATGCATAAAATAGTGTTTAAAAATTAAGTAAACACATATGAATTAATTAAATTTTAAACACTATCCTACACTACAGTTAAAAATTAAAATATTTTGAAGAATGCAGCTTTATATCTGCTATCAAAAACCCATTTAAGTTGATGAATTTGTAAAAGATTAATATTAGTTAAGTAAGGGTCTACCCCAAACCGAAAAACTTGTCAAGGGGTCTATGAGGCAAAAAAGTTTGGGAACCTCTGGTGTAGATGCTAAAATTCAACCAAAACCCTAATACCTCCCACATTTCAATTTTTTGTTTTAAAAAGTATTAAGTTTACAGCAAAATAGACCTCTAATTTTGTTACATGCATTACATATAAGACACAGGGGGAAAAATGGAAATGATTAGTAAATAATTATGGAAGTAGTATTTTGAATCTTACAAAACATAAAATGAGAAAAATCGTTTTATTGCTTTTTTTTTTATAATTCTGAAAAAATAATTATTATAAGCGTAAATAAACATAAAATACCACACAAAAATATTAACTACAGTGGGCCCACAAAAGTGTTCATACACTTGAAATTTCTTATAAAATATAATGTTTTCGACTAATAAAAATTAATATATTGTAATTGTAATTTTTTTTATGATATCTGCAACTTATTTTTGATGGAATGAAATAATTAATTTTTTAAAAATAGGATAACTATTTTTTAAAAAAATTAATTATCAAAAAGCTACTAAAAATTACGCCACAAAAGTCTTTGTACACTTAACAAAAATCTCAACTTAGCTTTAAATATTGTATTTCTTTCTTAATTTAGTACTAAGTAGGATATCTTTTAGTATTCACAACAACTTTTAAACGTCTTGGTATAGATTTAATCAGTTTTTTGTAATTTCTGCATCGATTTTCCTACATTCGTCTGTGATTATTGTTTTTACTTCACATTTTGTGTTTATTTGTCACGTTTTCTTTTTTTTTACATCAGAATCTCACCAAATATGTTCTACTGGGCTAAATAAAGTGATTGAGGAGGTGTTTTCAAAATTTGTGGACAGTTATAGAGACACCAGTGACGTACAATGAGAGCAGTGCACTTGGCGTCATTACCCTGTTAAAAATTAAGTAGTTTCCAATATCCAAATTTCGGACGGATAATTTAAAATTTCTCTTTAAAATAATTAAATAGAGCTCATGATTCATAATACCATGAAAAAATACCAAATTACCTAATTCTAAAGCCAATTTACACCCCCACGCAAGAATACCTTCACTTCCATGCAGAAGCATGGAAGTGAAGGAGTTCTTGTTCCACAGAAATTCATGGGATTAAACTCCTTATTTTTTCATTTACAAGCTATTATAGGCCCATCAGAACCAAAAATGTTGAATTGTCTGCCATCCCAATCAATTTGCTGTCAATTTTGAATTTTCTGAAACTTAATTCCAAGAATCTATTTGGATCAATAAAACATGGAGGTAGAAGTATTTTTGCGTGGGGGTGTAAATCGGCCACAAAATTTGGTATTTTTTGTTGATATTGTGAATCATGAGCTCTCTATTTAAATATTTTAAAGATAAATTTTAAATTATCCACCTAAAATTTGGATATTGGAAACGACTTCATTTTTTAACAGGATAATGTCGCCAAGTGCACTGCTCTCAATGTACGTCCTTGGTGTCTATATAACTGTCTCCAAATTATGAAAACACCTCCTCAAACACTTTATTTAGCCCAGTAGAACATATTTGGTATGATTCTGATGTAAAAAAAAGAAAACGTGACAAATAAACACAAAATGTGAAGTAAAAACAATAATCACAGACGAATGTAGGAAAATCGATGCAGAAATTACAAAAAACTGATTAAATCTATACCAAGACGTTTAAAAGTTGTAGTGAATACTAAAAGATATCCTACTAAGTACTAAATTAAGAAAAAAATACAATATTTAAAGCAAATTTGAGATTTTTGTTAAGTATACGAAGACTTTTGTGGCGTAATTTTTAGTGGCTTTTTGATAATTAATTTTTTAAGAAAATAGTTATACTATTTTTAAAAAATTAATTATGTGATTCCATTAAAAACAAGTTGCAGATATCATAAAAAAATTACAGTTACAATATATTAATTTTTATTAGTCGAAAACATTAAATTTTATAAAAAAATTGCAAGTGTATGAACACTTTTGTGGCCCACTGTATATATTTTTCTTAAAAATAATAAAGTCTAATATAAATCTTACACCCCTGGCAACCATGCATCATTCGCGCGCGCGCGACTTGGAGAACTTTTCATTTCTATGGCACCTCATCCATTTTTAACTTAAAAACAAGCGAAAAATTTTTAACGATTTTTCTAAATTTTAATTGCTGCCGGTCGTTATATTTATCAAAGTTCGTTGTAGTCCTAATTAAACTAAAAAAAAAATTAGTCTTACGCTTGGGTTTTTGCTCTTCCTTCCACACACATTAAATAAGGCACGCCGAGTAATACCATCGGCCAACGCAGAAAAAAAATCATAAATTTGTGAGTTGCAAGGAGTGGTAGTTAAATTTGGTATTAATTTAAAGATCTATATCTACTGTATGGGACTTAAGTGTTACTGTTATCAATTAGTGTCAATCCCTAAATTCTAGTCCATTAAACACAAAACACTGGCATACATTAGTAGGAGTTACTTGCTGTGCTGAATGTTATGTTTTTACAATTTTTAATCAAACTTGAACCTAATTTGAAAGTCAAATCACGAAATTACTACCCATAGCATGTATTTTCAAAAAAAATTCGCTAAAATTAGAAAAATATTTTCAGACGAAACGATAGAACTTGCGACTGGAAAATGAGGCTCGCAAGTGTTTCTTGTAGCAAGAAAAAACCCGATCTAAGCCGATGATTGTTGACGATTTCTATTCACGTACGGACAATAACTAGGATAGGGAACTCAAGACTGTAAAAAGTAGATTGTTTTTTGCACACTTTCATTTTTAGGGTTTCCGTGCGCCAGATTGAGAAAACTGCGCGACGCTAGTTCATTTCGCACATAACCGCCAACCGTCAGATGACTCACATGTGCAAGAAAATATCAATTCAGGTTTTTCATTTTTTGTTAAAGGAAATGCAAAAGTGTTTTAAATAATACGGCTTTATAGTGAATGTCACAGACTAGGGAAGAGAAAAAAAGGCATTTAAAAGTGATTTTAGATAGCGAAAACAATTTTATTACCCCAGACGCTTCAAAAGCTTTCGGATTAAAAATGCAAAACATAAATATAACCAATCTGTGGATTAAGCAACTCAAAAGTTTCTAAGGGTATCACAGCTTACAGTTATCCAACGACAATAACGACTTTTAATGTGGTGTATCGACCTATTTATTGATTGTTCCAAAAATTACAGTTGCTACTCCCACTAATAAAATCTATATTTCACATTTAAAAATTTCAAATAATGTGAAACTTGCAGATCCGAACTTTTTCATCCCACATAAGTTCGATATACTTCTCGAAACGGAGCATTTCTTTGAATTCTTAAAATCAGAATAAAACTAAAGGGGACAGTTTATATCTTCAATCAAGTTGTTTTCGATATCTTGTCTCGGGTGCTATATCCGATGACAATTCTACAAAATCTACAAATCACTGCTTCTTTTCTAAAAATTTATTAGACCCTAACAAAACTGGTGAAACAAGTAATCAACTACTTTGTAGTAAATCACAAGTAGCACAGTTGAAGATTACGACCATTCCAAGACTCGAATTGTCAGCATGTCTCCTTCTTGTGAAGTTTACTGACAAAATGATAGAGGCTCTAAAGGAAAGTGTTGATTCTGTGCAGCTGTGGACATTCATCTATCGCCTTATCGTGAACTAATACTCCTCCTTTGCTGAGAACATTGCTAAAGGAGTTTTTCAAATCCAGCATTTGTCGAAGGACTTCCAGTGGCGACACATTTCTTCAGAGTGCCCAAGGTTTTAATGCAAAGACCCTTGCAGCTTGTGAACTCGGATGGAGTGAACCTGAACGTACAACGTAAGATGGTGTGGAGATCCCCATCATTTCATCAGGAAAACTACTGTGCTGAACTCAAAACTGTATCCAAAAGGACTTTTACAACCCATAACTCTGATTTTTTTGAACATTTGCTGTATTTAACTAATCGTTTTCAAAAATTCAAATATTAGCATTTATTTTTAGGTTTATTTACAATAATAAACCTGAAAAAAAAGGAAACATGTTTCCTTTCAAGAGAGGAGTATGTCAGAACAGAAGGTTGGCTATTTAAAACCATTGAGCAAAGACATTTTGTTACTGAAACTGCTGTGATCTGTCTAAGGAATCTTCAATTATTCACCTAAGCCAAATTAAATTCTTAAATCCTTTTATGGATAAAAAGGGTATAATTAGAGTAGGAAAGGACGGTTAATTAATTCAAATTTGAATTATGACCAACCACATATTATCATTTTACCTGCAAATAACAAACTAGTTAAAAAGATTTTTCAATATTATCGCAAACGAGATTTGCATATTGGGCTACACACCTTATTAAATACTGGTGGTCTAAAATATTGGCCTTTTAATGGCAGCAATATTGCACGACAAAAGGGTGCATGCCTGTGTAAAAGGCTTTAAAAATAAACCAATTATCTCTAAACAAATTATGTGTGTGTGTGGGAGATCTTCCTCCTGAGAGAATCCCTAGTATTCCTTCTTTTTTTAAATTTAGGTCTAGATTTGTGGGGACCATTTTTAATAAAATATAATGGACAAAGAAAGGGGAATCTAAAAAAAAAAAGGAAAGAAAAGGTATGGTTACTAAGGTTGTGCACTTAGTATTTGTATCAGAATTAACCCCATCAGCCCTAATCGCGACTTCAAAAAGATTCTTTGGTTGTAGTGGCAGAAGTTCAACAATTTTCATCAATAACGCTACAAACTTTGTTGGTGCTTCCGCAGAACTGAAAAAACTTGGAAAATTTAGTTTCAAAATCTGAAGATTTTTCAAATTTCTTAGCCTCTCACGGCACTAAATGGAAATTTTTGCCTCCTAAGGGTCTCAACTTTGGGGGCCTTTGGAAGGCAGGAGTTGTCTTTTAAATATCATTTAAACCGAGTCGCAAGCACTTCACGATTAACGCTTGAAGAATTTCTCACAATAATTATTCAAATTGAATCCATACTGAATTCTCGACCACTTACCCCTGTATCTACTCATACAGATAATTACGAATTGCTCACTCCTGGGCATTTTTTTAATAGAAAAACCTATTATTTGACAAAAGGGCTAATCTTCTTAATAGGTGGAAAAGGTGCCAAATGCTAGAACAGATTATGTGGAAAAGATGGCAAAATTCTCTCTTGAGTCATCTACAACGCAGCAAATGACTACTTAAACAGCCAAATGTACTACCAGGTATGCTAGTCCTATTAAAGGACTCAGAAATTCCAGTCTCTACTTGGCCTATGGGTAGAATTATCAAAGCTATTCCAGGAACTGATGGAAACGTCAGCACTGTAGATATAAAAACTCCCAAAGGGGTATTTAGACGCTCAATCTCTAAAACATCTATACTACCTATTGTAGATAACCATGTTTTATCTTTATCATAATTATCCATCATTTACTGTATTTGTGTATCATATCTGCATTTTAGTTCTTAATAGATTTTTATAAATATATGTTTTTGATTTTATCTTTTTTATGTGTATTGAAATCTTTGTGTAATATTTCAACGACGGGCGAGATTTTCCGTAGTCAAGCATTCAGGCGATGGAAAGCCCGAGCTTGTTGGAACTATCTTTGGCTCTGTAATCACTTACAATTGTAATCCTACTCAGGGTCAATTGGGGAGAAGTCCCAACACTAACAGAGGAAAAGAACGCAAAACAATGCGCTCTAAGCGCAATTCAATAAATATACCTTAAATTTAAAGTCTTTTTGTTCGTATAAATTCCTTACTACGGCTCCGAACAATGACGATTGGCCCAGAACACATCGATGATCATGTAATTAAGAAGCATGATGTGGAAAGGGATTTAAATTCACATGCAATAAGGAGGTTCTGTAAAGACTGGTATCTTAGAGCCACAGTGAGATTATATGCAGTAGCAGTTTGGCAATGTTTTCGTTTTGTTAATTGTACCCATTGTGACATCTTCGATTGGGACGAACCCCACCCTTCTCTTCACGCCAAGTTTTATGGCTCAGAACGGATGACTAAGTGACCAGTGCACGTGACCGTGGGGTCATTGTTTGATCTGGGAGAAGCGCCTACACTCAGACTGGCAGTCATAATGGTCAGACTTTCGTGGCCTGCGAATGATAAGGAACGAGGTATGGACCTGCCCCTGGTTTTAGAAAAAGGGCGGATAGGAGAGGTCGAAAAGAGAGACTTGGAGCGAGCGGAGAGGAGCCGGGATCAAACTAGGAGACCGAAGGGGATTTTTTCGACCGAAAGGAGAGACAATGAACGTCGGTCGCGTTGGAGAACTGGAAACAACGTTGTAGAGCTGAACAAATGCAATTCGGACAAAGGATTGATCCCCCGTGATATAGACTGAATGCAACGGCTTGGAATTAAGTCTGCACTTTATTGCCTAAAATATAGTATATAATCTGTGGAGCAGATAAATCTTTTAATTCAAAATTAGGCTGTGATAAATTTTTGTTATCTACTCACGACGTCACACCGATCAATGAAAAGGAGTGTAGAAATTGTACACATGGACAAACTGTTACTCCCCCTCGACCTCAATCGCAGTAATTGCTCTTTCGGTTACCATCTGCAGTGTTCTGTGATAATTGATCCAGTGGGGTAGGATGATGGGGGGTTAACGAGGGGGCATGCGAAAAGGGTCGGCGGAGAACACCATGATATTTAAATTTCAAAAATATTTTACTCTCCAAATAGCGCCTTTACGACGAAAATGAGTGAAAGCTTTAATACACGCACAGATGCAGGGAGTTTATCAATCGCTATCCCTTAATGTTACTTCGAGACTGGTACAGTGGGAAGTCAATGATGCTAAAAATTATTTGCAGACGGACTAAATACCCATCAATGTGCTAAAAAATATGTGTTTACAGACTGTATTAGAAGCAAAACGAGAGGAATTCGTGGATGAATCTTTAATATATGCTAAAAGTTTATGCGAAGAGCTTGAAATTTCTTTTGAACCCCTAAGGCGAATCAGGAGGAAGTATATATTTGGTGTCGGAAGTAAAGATGTTCAGTTATCGTACGAAGATTACTTGAGGCGAACAATGTTTTCTGCAATTGACACAGTAACTGCTGAAATTCGAGAAAGATTTCTAAAGTTGTAGAATCAAGCGAAAAATATGCTTTTTTAAAGTCTGAAGTGATACTGAGCATGGACGAACTTAACTTACAAGGAGAGGGCACGACTAAGGAAATTCATTTCGGATCAAGACTTGGTGTAATAGTAGTACTCTTTTAGGGTTTTCAACACTAAATGTAATTCCGTCGAATTCTGTGGCCGATTTACACCCCCATGCAAGAACACTTCTACCTCCATGTTTTATTCATCCAACTAGATTCTTGGAATTATGTTTCAGAAAATTCAAAATTGACAGCAAATTGATTGGGATGACAGAAAATTCAACATTTTTGGTTCCGAAGGGCTTATAATAGCTTGTAAATCAAAAAATAAGGAGTTTAATCCCATGAATTTATGTGGAACAAGAACTCTTTCGCTTCCATGCTGAAGCATAGAAGTGAAGGTGTTCTGGTGTGGGGGTGTAAATTGGCCTCAGAATTAGGTATTTTTTCATGGTATTATGAATCATGAGCTCTATTTAAATATTTTAAAGAGAAATTTTAAATGATCCGCCCGAAATTTGGGTATTGGAGACTACTTAATTTTTTAACAGGGTAATGACGCCAAGTGCACTGCTCTCATTGTATGCCACTGGTGTCACTATAACTGTCCCCAAATTATGAAAACACCTCCTCAATCTCTTTATTTAGCCAAGTAGAATATATATTTGGTGAGATTTTGATGTAAAAAAAAAAACTTAACATAAACGAATAATGTGAAGTAAAAACAATATTGGAAAATCGATGCAGAAATTACAAAAAACTGATTAAATCTATACCAAGAAGCTTAAAAGTTGTTGTGGACACTAAAAGATATCCTACAAAGTACTAAATTAAGAAAGAAATACAATATATTAAAGCTAAGTTGAGATTTTTGTTAAGTGTACGAAGACTTGTGGCGTGATTTTTTAGCAGCTTTTTGATTAATTTTTTTAAAAAAATATTTATACTATTTTTAAAAAATTAATTATGTAATTCCATTAAGAATAAGTTGCAGATATCATAAAAAATACAATTACAATATATTAATTTTTATTAGTCGAAAACATTAAATTTTATAAGAAAAAGGCTTTTAAAATTTCAAAACATTCCGTAAATAATTACTTTTTTGTTTTAACATGTAAAGTAATAACTCTAAATGAGTTATCACTTGACTCATTTTATTAAGGCATAAGAGAAAATATGCGAAACACATTTTATACCCGATAAATGGACCAACTCAGATTAAATTCAATAGTTTGATATAAAATAAATTATTATCTATAAGATAGCGAAGACACAATATAATATTAATATTTCAATTCCTTTGTATCTGAAAAAATAAACCAAATTCAGGTCCTATTCTTTAACATTGAACTTATGTGTACGCCTTTATACGGCTGTACACATAAATATGCATCTTTTATGTAAATACATTATAATAAGTAAACAAATATGATTATTCTTTAATATAAATAAAAACTCAAAATTGTAAATAAATTATGCATAAGTAAAAAATATTTATAAAAACAAGAAATAAACAACATAAAAATTGTAAGTGTTGCCACAACATAGTTAAATATAAAAATTAAGGTTTTAATGCAAATTTTGCTCTGTTTGTGTGTGAAAAGCTCTGTTTAATGTAGCAATAAAAGGAAACAATTTGTGGCTTTCAATTTGAAATAATTTTAAATGTTCAGTTGTCAAACAGACTGGGAATACAATTCATATGAGTAAAAATTTGTTCACATACATATGTAGAACCAAAAGCAAAGCTTACGCAATTTCCTTCAACGAATTTAATCGCTCCGGCAATGACATCCAGCAAATTAAAATAGCAGTCGTTATCTTCCAGATTTTCACAGTAATTTTGCTTTCTAGAATTCTCTTAGTTCAATGAAATATATTTCATAATTATCAGCTTCCATTCACTTAAAAATTGACAACAGAAAAATATTTAACAAAAGAAAATTGTATTCTAGAAACTATTTTTATTAGCTTGATTTGCCCAGAAGTACAAGAAATGATTACGACTTCTTTAACACAAAACTCAAAAAATTGCAGTTGCCTTTAGTATCTATTTCACCAGCCATTTCTTGTGCAGTTTAGATTCACTTCCCCTTCCTAATTATTCCAAGTGGGTATTTTTTCACCGAATTTATTTTGAATTCAAATTATGCATGTTGATAGAATAAAAGAAAAAAAAAAACATTTTCTTTTACTACACTATGGCTGCAAAACAAAATTTTAATTTATTCCTTTCACATTTGCTTCTTGCTTTTACCAATATAGCTCAAGCTTTTGGTGCTAAAAGGAAAAGCAACTTCCTTTTTTGCTAATTAAGCAGCGATGAGTGACACTATTTCATTAGTATAATACAATTATTTTAAAATGCGTTGAATATTTAGCAATAATAGTGAGTCACATTTAAACCCACAGAAAATGTTTCCTTTTACATAAAGCTTACTAACTACATGCTGATTCAGCAGAAGCGTTTTTGGCAGTGAATTGATAGTGAGAAACAGCCTTGAAATAAAAATGCATAAGTCGTAGAGAGGAGAGATTGAGCGATTAAACTTTCTTTTAATTCTGTAGAGGCGAAGTGCAACTGAGACCGCTCAGTTTGCCAATTCTGGCACACGTGCCATAGGATGCTGACCATTGGTTTATAGCTTTCTTTTACTTTACATTTAACGCTATATGAGAGAATATTACATATAAAATTACAGTGTAATTAAAAAAATATTATTATTTTACATTTTCGTTTTCACACAGTAAAATATAGCAAAAAAAAAAAAAAAAATCATACAAATGCTTGTTCCTGTAATTACCTTACTTGAAGAAACCAGTAATAATCTTTTGCAAAAAAAACATGTTTTTAAAAATACGTACAATAATCAAACTAGATCAAAGAAGACTTTTGTAGAAACCTATGTGTAAATTTTTCTATCTGCTACAAAAGCTTAAGTCATTATTAAAGGTATAATAAGGGAAAAAAAATGCTACAATATTTGACAATTGAGATTTTCCATTGGTTTTGAAAGTCAAATGTCTAAGAGAAATGCCTTCACAGAACTCAATGCTGCATATTTTTCTTCCTATGAATATGTAAATATGTGCTCTATGTAATCAGCTTCAAAAACAACTAGTAACACATTTTATAATTTTTTTTTGGTATAAATTCAAAAATTTCTTTTAAAACTTGTTGGAACATGAGAAAAACCCTCTTGTTGTGCATTTTAAAAAAACCTAAGGTTTTTTCTTTGTATGAACCAATAAATGTCTTTTTAAATTACCACTTCCAGAAAAACCCTTGTTGCACATTTCACAAACATTAGGCTTTTCCTTTGTATGAGTAAGTAAATGTGCTTTTAAAGA
>BMAV01012572.1:33578-44403 GCA_019973955.1 Trichonephila inaurata madagascariensis
GAAAAACCCTTGTTACACATTTCACAAACATAAGGCTTTTCCTTTGTATGAACCAATAAATGTATTTTTAAATGACCATTTCGAGAAAAACCCTTGTTGCACATTTCACAAACATAAGGCTTTTCCTTTGTATGAGTAAGTAAATGTGTTTTTAAACAGCCATTTTGAGAAAAGCCCTTGTTACAGACATCACAAATATAAGGCTTTTCCTTTGTATGAACCAATAAATGTATTTTTAAATGACCATTACTTGAAAAACCCTTGTTACACATTTCACAAACATAAGGCTTTTCCTTTGTATGAACCAATAAATGTTTTTTTAAATCACCACTTCGAGAAAAACCCTTGCCACACATTTCACAAACATAAGGCTTTTCATTTGTATGAGTCCATAAATGTTCTTTTAAACTGCTAGTTTTAGTATAACCTCTGTTGCATATTTCACAAACATAAGGCTTTTCATTTGTATGAGTCCATAAATGTTGTTTTAAACTACTAGTTTTAGTATAACCTCTGTTGCATATTTCACAAACATAAGGCTTTTCATTACAATGAACATGTAAATGATGCCTTGAGTTCCCTTGAGTGAAAGACATTTTAATTATTTCAAATGTGCAGGTTTATTTTGCAGATGTGACAACAAAAATTTCTATTTAAAATTTTTGAAATGAAGGAAATGAGTCATGCTGTCTTGTCCAGAGTATATTTTAAGAAAACATCTTTCTGTAAAAGAAAAAAAATGTATTCAATATAAAGTAGAACATGTAATAGCAAAATTTTATTCATTATAATTTATGAAGTAAAAAATATTCAGGTTCTCATCAATTAGGCAACAATTCATTATTAACTCCGTCACACTAAAGTACATTGCTCTTGAAAGACTTATATTTGTAGATATGTTTTTTTTTTTCACTTTTGATGACTGCTTGAGAGTTTTGTGATGTTAAAGATCCAATTTTTTAGAAGAAATTTAATCAAGTGGAAACTAAATTTTAATCTATCGAGCAGATTTACTAACTAACTTAAATAAAATTAAGGTCAATGGCCATATTTTCAAAAACTACCTTTATTCAACAGATGGCGTTGTTTGCAACTCGGATGATGTCAAAGCGATAATATTTGTAAAAAGATAACCCGTCGTTACTATAGCAACGGGGTGTGGTTAAGAAATGATTGACAGATATAGTCGGTTTCAGAACACATGCGCAGTTGCAGTAAAATAAACAAACTATTCAAAACCATAATCAAATAGTGTGGACAATGGGGTGGTGTAGTGTTGGTTGAAGGGGTGAAAAAGGGGAAAGAAGTAAGTTTTGAAGTGATGTCTTTTAGAATTGCTGCGGAAATGGATGCACAGTCTTTTTTTTTAAATCCGTGAAATATTTTGGGATATCCACAAGTGAATGAACAAGTACGTTTACATTTTCTTGGGTATCATAAACATTGCCCATAGGGTTAATAATAAAGATGGAATATTTGTCTTAGTGTATTTAAAATTTTTTTTGTTTGTTTGATATGTATGTAATAAATTTCTTTCTGCTCATATCTTAGATACAAATTGTATTTGAAATTGCCATGTAAGAATACAGATCAGGAAATAATCATTTTCAATTTGAGTCTTTCACAAGAAAATGTTACTTTTCTAAGAAAATAACCTAGAGGAATTTTTTCACAAATAGTTTGTATAATTCTGTTTTCAAACACATCTATTTCTTGTTTTACAAATTAATGTTATTTCCGATACGCCTTAAAATATGACAAAAATTTCACTAAATTACAGTCCTTGCTAAACCTGAAAAAAAGTTCGTTATTTGGAAAATTTTGTGAAATGATTTATCTTTCAATATACTTTAAAAACCACTTAAAACAAATTTTGAATTCACATAACTATACATTATTATAAAATTAATTGTTCACACACCTTTTTTGTAAGTTAATATCTACTTATTTTACATATCTTACCTATCAAAAAGAATTTGGCTAGAAAAGAGGAGGGACAAAAACAACTTTGTCAAGAAATACTCAGTATTTCCAACTATAAAAAATTACTTTTGTATTATGATTAACGAAAATTTTAATAACATTTTCCAATTTTAAGCCTACAAGTAATTTTAAACATGCATATTTTTTGGCCAGTAATTTTAAGAATGTGTGTCCTTCAATTTAACTACTGGTTAAGTCTATTAATTTTGTTTTGAGTTTTTTCGTTTTTTTAAAAAAAAAAAATGTTTTCACTCATTCCTTGCATCTTTGCAGTGCACGAAATACCTCATCAGGCGTACTTTTTTTCACACAGTTCAAGTGTAATCGTTTCAAATGATTTTACTTGCTCATTACATCACATGCAGACTATATTATATTCATCGAATTAATTTCCAAATTAAGCTTCCTTTTTATTACACTTCCTTAAACTGGTATGGAATTGAAAACCTGTTTCCTTGTTGAATTTTAATAAATGTTCCTATAGATAATCCGAGAAAAAGCATGAATATTGTTAAATTTGGAAACCTGGAAGAAATATGAACATTTTTAAAATATTAACTTAAATGTTTTAAAAAACTAGCTAGAGTTCTCAGATCTAAATTTATATAAAACTTTTATAGAACAGATATATATATATATATATAAGTATCTTCAAAAAATTTCAAAGTTATCTTGAACAGAAAAAAAATTTTATTGAATAGAAAACCCTTTCATATCTTACAAAATGAAAATCTGAGAAAAACACATAAAATTTGTAAAGGCATAAAACAGAACCTAATAATGTCTGTAAATCTCTAATTTTTTAATGCATTTTTGTCCAATTGAAGAAGGTAGTAAAATAGCTTGTAATTTCCTATGAGACAAAAATCATTTTAACCTATAATTATATCATATAGGAGCTAATCTCTGACTGCAATGTAATGGTATTAATAATAAATCATTATTACTGTTGTTACTAAAATCAATAACTGTATGAATCAAAACTTGAATTTTACTTTACATATGCAGCATAGAATAAGTCTAATTGTCATACATCACTTTGACACTATTGGTACTGCAATTCATGGTTAGCTGTTCTGTGATTAAATGATTTAATTTTTTTCATAAGTATGTAACTATCTTTTTATAGATAATGTTTAAGAAAAAGGATTTAAATTATTTATAAAGTTTCATTTTTAAAATTGGTCTTTTAAATCAAATAACGTAGTATATATATACATTACATACGTTCAATAAAAGTATATTAATCCCTTGAATTAATGAAATTATATACTGATGTATAAAATAACACTTTGTTATAAGCAGATTTCAGCCTTTATTCATATAAGTATTTTTATGTTACTAATAATTTTTGAATTGTGCATTCATTGAAGATATTTAATTAACGTAGTAACTCTTTTATAAATCAATACAAATAATTAGATTTTAAAACAATGAAAAAGCCAACTAGCTGATTCTTTGGGATGACAAAAAAGAAGAAAAAAAAATTCTTTGGGAGGAGTAGAAATTACTTTCAAACAGCTAAAGGAAACACAATAACAGCTAGAATGCACAAGTTTTTTCTTGCATAATGTCCGATGAGCAATTTTCGTCTTTGAACAGTGAAGAAGGGCAAACAGGGGTCATGCAGTCGGAAAAACAAGTAAAAGGCTTCTTTCCCTCTCTCTTCATCGTGGAGGGGCCAAAAGGGAGACACCAGATACTTTTTATTGTCTTCAGTTTATGTCGTCTAAAATGGAATTCTTAGTACACAGTTTTGTCGTATTTTCATGAATACCAGAAATAATAACATTAATTTATAAAATAAGAAATTTAAACATAGTTAAAAAAGATTGACCATTTTCACAGAAAAATGATGTTTTCTTTTAAAAGTATCGAAACTTATGTTCTTGATGAGTGTTGCTTTTAAGGCAATTCAGAAATTCAAATTTAAGTGCAATTTGTTTTACCATCTACATTTTCTTAAACAGGATATCACATAATATAGCTTATTTTCTGGGTTACTACATTAAATGAAGCTGTTATGTGGTTATGAAACACACACACAAGCGTAAAATATAAACAATGTTTGAAATGAATTAGGAAAGAAGCTTATAATTTTCTTTGAGACCAAAATCGTTTTAACCTACAATTATATTATATAGAAGCTAATATATTATTATCTAATGGCATTAACATCGAATTATTATTGTTACTAAAATCAATAACAGTATGGGACTTTAAATTTGAATTTTGATTTGCATGTACAACATAGAATATGTCAGGTGTATTATTATGTGACACTTTTATCAATGATGTAATTCAGAATTCAAGGAATACGTAATTATTCGAATATCAGCATACACATGAACGATGAATAGTGAGTGAGTGAATATTAACATTGCACTGTGCAGCTACGCGAGGGCTTTTGGCGACGGACCACGTAATTCTGAACCATGGTCAAGTGAAGTGTACAACACCTGAGCAGGCACCCCTCTCTCCTAACTACCTCACCACACCAACGGGAGGACATTTGAGCTCTTGACAAATATAACGTGCATCGGTGCTATACAGGGCGGGTCTTTAGTGGTACTGGGCTCAAACTCGTGACAAGGCCAGCCAATGATGTGATACCTTAACCAATCGACTACCGCTGTGACAGGTCTATGTTCAAACCTCCTCCAGTGGGTGTAGTGTGGAAGTTAGTAGAGGGGGGTAGCTGATGTGTCGTCCTCATCACTTGATTATTGTTCATATATAGGAGATGGGTTGCCAAAATCCTCGATTAAGGAAAAAGTACGACGTTAATATTCCCTCACTCAACCCTTATTAAAAGTTGTATTTTTATGTTATTAATAATTGTGCAAAATTTTTATTAATTGTGCGGTTATTGAAAAAGATATTTAACTAACATAAGAACTCTCATATAAATCAATTCAAATGATTGGAATAAAAAAATATTATGTGACCAAAACTGATCGTTTGGGATAACAAAAAATAAATAAAATTGCTTTGCTCCCATAAAAATAATTTTTCTAACAGGCTTCAGCAGTAAAAGTATGAGTTAAAAGCCATTTCCTTGAAAGAACCGATTATTCTCACAAATATCTCTCTTTATCAGGCCCACTTTTCCGCTTAAGCCAGCTAGGCACATGCCTAGGGCGCAAGAGATTTCGGGGGGCAAAAAATTGGAAGGTGAAAACAGAAGAAATTAAAATTTTAGAGAAAGTACAACATTTAGTATTTATTAACAAGGCAATTATTCTCTTTCAGTTTTATACCTAAATTATCAAATCTTCATTTCGCTATCAGCCAAATTATTATGTAAATCGCTTGGCTTTTGTTCCTCGAATCATGTTTTGTTTCATGTATACTGTTATTAAGTTGTGTTCTCAAAACTCGAAATAAAATCTTTATATCAGCGTCTCTAAAACTGTAGGACCCCCCCCCCCCCAAGGAGGGTATGATAACCTTACTTTGGGGGACGGGGGGAGAGTACCGCGAAAAATCGAAAATAAAAGATTTAAAATAATTATCAATTTAATAAAATAATTATAAAGTGTGTGTGTGAAATACATTCTTATATAAGAAACAAATTAAGTACACATTCACACTGAAGTAATACATACTACTTATAAATGTATCAAAACTGCACAAATTATTTAATAATTAATTTATCAATATTCAATTAAAAACAAGTTTAGTAATTACTAGAGACTCCCCTGGGCTTGTCATATACAAAACTTAATGTTTATTTTGATAATTAGTATGGCTTATAGTTAAAGGCCTATTGTATTGTGGCTTTACCATCAAAGTACATTACACACACAATAATTGCATTCAATACATTATATGAAGGGGGGGGGTCTGCGATGAAAGTTATGACTGAAAATTGGATTGCAAATATTGAAAGTTTGAGAAGCACTGCTTTATCGAAATCTACAACACTCTTTTGTGACCGTGGTAGCCGAGAGGTATAGGTATCGGATCGTGGCTGGCTTTGTGACGAGTTCGAGCCCAGTAGCACTAAAAGGGTGTAAGGCAGCGATGGATGCTAAATCTGTCGAGAGCTAAAACGTCTTCCCGTTGGTGTGGTGGGGTCGTTAGGAGAGGGGAGTGCCAGCTCAGGTGTCCTCCATGTCACTTGACCATGGTTCAAAATTACGATGTTTGTGATCAATAGCCCTCTTGTTGCTTTGTAGAGCAACGTTAAACATCAAATGACAATTCCAAGTTTTTCACCCACTAAGAAAGTATACACACCACGACAGTGGTCTT
Source organism: Trichonephila inaurata madagascariensis (assembly GCA_019973955.1). Taxonomy (NCBI): domain Eukaryota; kingdom Metazoa; phylum Arthropoda; class Arachnida; order Araneae; family Nephilidae; genus Trichonephila; species Trichonephila inaurata. The sequence continues at coordinate 39,819 of BMAV01012572.1, forward strand.
CAAACTGTGTTCCACGAGTCACAATAAATAAATCGAAAAAAAAAATTATAAATGTGTATGCAAAATGGATTCACATTCTCTATATGAAGTTTGCATCCCCACAAGAATTTAAAGCTCATTCCTGTCATTAAGAAACTGAAAATTTTATTTCAACATAATAACTTTATTTTTTGCAATACTTTTTAAACTTTTATTAAAATATAATAAAAGATATTAAAAAAAAAAATGTGTTCTATTTTTATATATTACCCAATAGATTGTAAAAATTTTATTGTTTACTCTCCCGGGTTCCACGAGATAATTGTATACTCGTTAGTACAATGTCTTGCAAAACTAAATAGTTTTCCAATGGAAAGTGCACCTTTTGACATTTGTTGGGAAAACACCTACAATAAGGGAGAGGTAACGACTTAGACCTTTCAACAGATTTGATGTCCAAACTGTAAATTTAAGCAAGAAAAGCTCCTAAATCTTTAGTTGCAAATTCATAAAAAATACTCAGTATTCCTCTAAACATTTTAGTCCCATTCAGAACAATGTGTACAAGTGAAAAATATTTCTTGGCATAAGTGGCTACAAAAACAAAGTATAGAAATAAATTAAGTTCAGAATATGTAATGCGATTACAGTTAATTTCAATGGGCTTAGACTTCGACGGTTTGTGTGAAAAATCAAGCACATGTTTTAGTTACGAAACATAATGAATGGGTGGGTGAAACCTGGATAACAGATTAATATTTTTAATTAGTAAATTATATTAAAAGTAGATTAAAATTTTTAATAATCGATGCAATGCTTTTTTTAATTGCCTTTACAAAAAAGTGTGTGTGGAATAGGGTTCGACAAAAATACTTTCTAGTTCTAGGGGATTCAGAAAAAGACCTAGTTCTTGGGCAGCAGTGGTTAACCCGTAGCACGGTGCAGCTGTAACGGGGGCACGCAAAGACATACTGAAAAATTAAAAGAAATTTGAATACATAATAAAAAATCATTTTCTACAATTTTATTGAAATGGGGTTGTCTCAAAATTTGGATCAAAATATGTTTGTGTGAATAAATGTTTTCTGCTATGAACATAATAAAATAAATATTATTCATATAAATAGCTGAAGTGCACCTATAATAACCTAATTTTGATAGCATCTGCAAAAGTTAAACCTAATATAGATGAAGTGGTAAAAAAAAAAGTAATTCAAAAGCCACATTAAGTAAATACTAACTGTTTAATAATTATTTAAAATTAAATGTTTCAAGTTACTCGTTTTTATTTTGTACCTAACTTGACTGAATTGAGCCTATGAAAAGTATATTAACAATAAAACCTAAATTTGCACTTCATCTTATTTTTAAATTTCTTTCATTATAAAAAATGTGCTATTTACGTAAAAATTCCATAATAATCCTTTAAGTAACTTTTTTTACTATTCCATATGGTGAGATGTCGGAAGCGGCACTCATAATTATTTTTTTTATTTAATTGTGGTACTCTTCCCGAAAAAGTTGTCCACCCCTGTAGTAGAGTAGAAAAAAATTGAAATAAAGACTTTGAGTAGAAAAAGTTTGAAAACCACTGTTGCAGAATCACCCCACTATCAGTGCTAAAAATACAGTCTCCCTCTCTCCCCCACAGCTGTCCTGTTCAAACCATTCCCCTTTTATTGGTCATTCTAAAATTTAAGCAAGGTCATTTGACCGTTGCCTTTTCGAAAGGATGTCATGGGGAATCTCATGACGTAGTTTTAGGGTTACTTTATTTTTTTAAACCTGCCCATTTTTCATGAAAAAAAATCAGAATTAGTGTTTCTGAATTGATTAAAGTCATTATTCATGTAGCAAAATATTCTTTTTCATAAAATATAGTATTATTGTGTATTTAAGCAGTTTATGTGGTAAATTTATTCTAAAGTAACGTTTAAAAATTTTGTACTTAGATTGCATACACGTGGCACCATCTGCAGACATTGTAATAAAGCTTGCCAAATATGGAGCCAGAAAATTCTGGAAGCAAGGATATATGCATTTTTCGTAATTTTAAAATTTTTTAGACTATTTCTGACATTTCTACATTCCAAGGTGGATTTATATGAGTAATTTATGCTCTCAGCAAAAGTTTTACACCTGAATAATGCGATTTCATTGTGCAAAAGTACCCTAAACATGTCAGTGCATTTGGCAGTCCCCCTTAAAGTTAGGCAACAGTCTAAGCACTATATTAAACCAAGGACCATCATTTCAACATTTCTTGCCAGAATTAAGCTAAAGGAGTATAATATTGCGAGTCGTAAGTTCCCCAGTTTCTCCATTTGTCACAGATAATCTGCCAGGAACATGAAATTCCAAACTACATTCACTATTTAAATGCCCTCAATTTAGGTTTTGAAATTCAATTTGAGAATGTTTTGTCCAAGGTAACATTACAGTAGGCAATTCATATGGCCACATTGTAAAAAAAAAAATGCCATATTTACAAGAGGAGCTTATTGGAATAGAGACTCTAATGAAGATCTTAAAATACAGGTTAGAACTGGATATGAGCAATTTTGGATTTAAAAAGACATACATGTTATTTATCCTGGTTTATGGAAAAATGCGATTAAGCTTTTAATTGCTTTTTCCCTTGAAAAGAAATTTTAACACAGTTCTCAATCTCCAGAAGAAAAAAAAACTGGAAATTACTAATCAGTGTTAAACCTAATATAATTGATGTGAAATGTTGATAAATTGTTAAAATGCAGCAGGAGATCATTCTTCTAATTAAAATTATTATTATCATTTTGCTTAATTTTTTAGGCAACAGGTAATTAATTTTAATTTAATTAATAAATCCTTAAAATTAATGAACATTTATGCTTTTAAAACTGCATTTCACCACAAAATAAAAATTTTAATGTTTTAAATTAAGAGGACACAGTACGATTCAATTGACAAAAATCGGTCAAAAAAATCAAATCTAATTTTTTTTAGTCTAAATTACTTTTTATGTACTTTTCTACAAACTAACATATTTTAAAAGCTCCAAGTTTAAAAAAATGCAGAGTTATGATAACTTTTACATTTTTTTTCACACTCGAATGGCAAATTAAAATTTTAAACTGAATTATCTCAGAAAGATAAAATAATTAGTTTGTCTTCATTTAAGATGCTAAGGATTTTATACTGTTTTACTTAATACTTGGAAATTTTTTTCACTTGTTGCTAATAGTGCATGAAACAAAAGAAGGTAAGCATTTTTCAATCAAATCAATACTTATTTTTTTAAAAAATAATTAAAGTTAGAATTTACACATTTTTTAAGGAATTTTCAATAAGCATTCATAAAAAGAAGTATTGTAGGAATCCCAATCATGTTATAGCAAATCCCATACCAACTTTGTTATACATAGTTTGACGTAGAGGAGACGTGTGTAGCTAGGGACACCCCATTTTATTTGAATAATATTTAGTTCTATGTTTTATAACTCAGTAGGGTGAGTGACAACACCAATTCCTACTTTGGCATTTGTTTTGAAATTTTGCAAAAGAAAGCTGAGGCAAGTTATAAATGAAAAACAGTTTTACATGGTCTAAAGTAAAATTTTTTGCAGCTCATCTCTTTTTATTGCTGTACAAAGATAAGTCAAAAAATTTTCTTTGAATTCTAGTACATAATTTTGTTTGTAATTTTAAGTACTAAATTAGATTTTAGATAAATCCTCTCTCCATCTAGGTTTTTCTGCAGAAGACATTTTGTATGAAATTACCAAGTCTTGTACCTAAGGCCACATAGGTACAATTGCAATTAATATTGTTATTATTTTATTGCAAAAAGTTTTTATAATATAAGGAGGAAAGCGGCCTTAATTATCTGAACCATTTTGATTTAGTCAAGTTTTTTTATTATACTTGGATGTTATTTAGATGAGAGGTGTATATATTTTCTGAAACTTCTAATATGCTTGATTTATAAAAAATATGTTTGCTACCATTATTGCTATTATTCAGCATTATTATTTTGTTTACATAAACATAAGAATTCATTTAATACAAAAAATATTCTTTATAAATATAAAAACAGAAACATTATTCTAAATAATTTCTAATAAGCATAATTGTCGAAGTAAATCCCACAGAGGTGGCCGAAAACCAGGGAGAAGTAGAATCATGACTGATACTCCAGAAAAGGAAGAAATCAAAAATATCATGCTATTAAAAAAAAAGAAAAGAAAACTTGTGAAAAAACCCGTGTTTGAAATTAAGGCAACTTCATCCAAAGAATTATCAGATATTAAAGATTCTCATTCCAATGATGATGCAAATTCTACAGTAGCTGATGTAAGAAATACTTTTGAAAAGGGAGGGGGATTTTTGTTTAACAAAAATACAAGGCAAAAAAACTTAACATTTTTATGTGGCAAAAATAATAGATGGTAAAGAAAACTATAGTGTTAAATTTCTGAAGAATATTGCTCGCTCAAATATAAGTTTCTTTATGATAAAGAAACTTTTGAAATCAACAACAAAAATATTGTGTACAAATTGTCCAAACCACAATCTGTTGGTGCTTCAGAGCGACAATGTATGCAGCTCACTTTTTAACATGTTTTTT
>BMAV01012573.1:0-63548 GCA_019973955.1 Trichonephila inaurata madagascariensis
GGTGGGGGGAAAACCACCTCCCAGTTGATTTAGTTTCTGTTTCGCCTTCGTAGGAAAACGAAGAAAATGACGTCACATCTCCATGACAGCAAAGCCCGTCTTTCAACCGTCTGCCGCATCTTGATGGAACGGGGGGAGAAGGGATATTTTTTTTAATAACAAGGATTAAGAGAATAATATTTTTAAGTCCGTTACACGTTACCTCTAAGATAACTGCGTGCGGTTATTGAAGGAAGTTTTAAATAACCACTTGGAAGAAAAAAGAAAAGGTAAGGAGTTTGAAATAAGATCCGAGGGTGAAGTTGCCACACAAAACGCGATCAAAACTTCCATGGCGCGGGGAGGGGAATAATTAGAGTGAGTGAAGTCTTAAAAGACAACTAGTGTAACAATAAAGCTCATATCTTTTTAATTCATATCAAGACATTTCCCTATCCTTTTCAGAGCTGGGAAGTGTTGATACGAGTGATTAAGAACTGCTCTGGCTCTTAGAAGAGCTAGGAATAGAATTGTCGTAAGCCGGGATTTCCCTGATAGATTCTTTTTGAAATCTGTGGTAACCGGTTGAAGAAATTTTCTGATTGTTTTTGATGAAATCAAGAAGCGGTGGAACATTAAGATCTTTATGCAAGACTTCGTGCCTGACAAACCAAGGTGCGTTTGCTGCTCTACGCAGTTGAATGTTTTAAAAAGTGGGGCAATCTTTTCAGGTGAGTAACTGCCGCCCCTGCCCAGATGGGAGGCGTCAACATGATGGGGCGAAGAATGGCTTTGTATAATAGAACCTTGTGCCTTAATGCGAGCTTGCTCTTGGGAGAAATCAAGCGATTTAGAATGTTTCTCATTCCAGCCGCCTTTTGGTGGGCGGAACGGATGTGTTTAGCAAAGTTTAATTTAGTATCAAGTATTAAACCTAGGTATTTTAATATTCAGTAACCCAGGGACAGGCTGATTAAAGATGCTGACATGCGGGAGGTTTCCGATGCACCGCTTTCTCGTAAAGGGGGAGGCATGCGCTTTTAGATGCATTTACCTTTATTTTCCAGTCGTTAAGCCAGGTTTCGAGTCGAATGACATAATTTTGAATCCGCCCCAATGATATTGCAGTTATAAATGTTTTGGGTAAAAAAGGCAGTGTCGTCCGCGTACATCGCCAAGTGGACTTCGGCAGCCGGGAATGTCGTTGATGTATAGATTAAAGAGCTTGGGCCCTAATAAAGATCCCGGGTACCCCCCTCAGAATTGGACGCGGGGGGGAAAACTGTTTCAACTCTTACCCCTAAATTCACGAGAATTTAGGTAGGAGTGTATAATTTTGATGAGTTGTTCCGAAAACCCAAGTCGCATCATCTTGGATATCAAGCCATCATGCCAAATTTGAAAAATTTTCGTTACGCGTTACCAGTTACGGTTACGCGATGAACATAAGGTAAAAATGAATGAAGTTCCAAATTTTCCTCACGTTTTAAAAACGCCATCTAATTCATACTATTTATCTCAGACAAAAAATAATTACAGAATCGGAAAGATCTTTTTTTTCGCCACAATATGGTATATATATATATTTTTACAAAATAATGATATTTTCTTTTTACGTTTTTTTTTTAAATTAGTCAAAATTGATACGCTTTTATAAAAAGGGTTTCTAAATCCTTTCAGTTCTAAAACCTTTCAATTTCCTTTTGCGTTAATAAAATGATATTTTATTCTAAACAAGTTCATGCTTTTCTCTTTTAGAATCAGTCATTAAAAAAAATACCTAAACCTTTTTTCTTTTTTTACTTTTCAAAAAATATTAAATATTTAATTAAAATTTTGAATAACTTCATTATTTATAAAAATAATCTAATGAATATTAGATTATTTATTATTATTTATTTTTATATATTAATTTAATTTAGATTCATTGGAGATAAAAAAGGTGGAAGATTTTAAGCAAACCCCTACTTTTTTTTGTGGAGTTTTTTGAAATCACTAAAAATCCATAGTGTACAGAATTAAAATTAGTATTTTATATATAAAAATTATCTAAAGTAAATATCCCGAGTTTAAAAATAAATTGAAAATTGATATACAATTTTAATACTAATTGACATAAAAAGAGCTGAACTATATATCAACGCGAAAGTATAATTTGCAAAAAATATTTACAATATTAACCACCTGCTTCCTCAACATGTATTTGAGCCATCTGTCTGTTTTGCTCATTCATTGATCCTACTCTAAATTTTATGAGCAACAAAACCCCCCCGCGCTGTGTTTGCTTCGCCAGTATGCCCCCAAGTTCCGAGTTTCTGCCCAAAATAATTTTTATATACTGAAGTCGATTGATCAAAATTAAAATGTAGGTTAAAGCAAAACATATGAAATTCCAAAAAAGCTCTGAGTGGGGGTTTGTATCCGAAAATTTTTTTGGGGCTCTTTTTTTTAGATATGAGCACCATGTAAATTTGGGAACTGTAATAACATTCGTTGGGGGCCCCCGCATCATTTGTTTCATGGGTAGCCTTCCCACGCCCCAAAAAAAGCAAAACCCTAATAATTCCCCAAATATTTTTTTAAAAAAATACTAATGGAATTTGTTTAAGAAAGTTATAATTTTATAAAAACAACGGAAAAAAAAAAAAGGGCAATATTTTGATGGCTGAAAATTAAAACTTAATTTTACTATTTGTACTTCAATGGGAACATCAAAAAAGGTACTTTTCGTAACCAACCTATTGGCGACACTGTATTTAAAAAAGAAGCACATGATTGACAATTCCGCGCGTACAACATCTGCCCAAAAAGGAATGGCCAACTTTGCGAGTTATCATGAAAGTTGGCGGGAAAATTGGGTTACGTAAAAACCAAATAAAAATTTGGGGGTTTTCTTTTAAAAAAGAGAAAAAACATTCTTATTAAAAACCCCGTTAATTAATTCCGTCAAATTAAAATGTCTCCAAGTGGGAAAAAAATATTGTTTCCAAACATTGAATGTTATATCGCGGCATTTGGCTACGTCTTTTATTTGAGGTAAATGGTTAACGCAAACTATTTGGTAGAAAAATAAGTAGCGTACAGAAGTCAATTATGTAAATTTCATTTTCGCTTAATAAAAAGAAATAAATTTAGCTTAAAATTACAGAAAAAAACACGATGTAGAATATAAGCAAAGTCGTAAGCATCCCGCGATAATGCTATCCGATTGTTGCCATAGCCACAAAACAAAATTTGAATTGTTGAAAGAATAATTTTTAAAAAATGATTTATTCGAAAAATAATCACAATTACGTATCAAAGAACAAAAAAATAGATAAATATGAGAACCAATAAACATAACCATAGTAGAATTATACAATAATTCGGAAAAATCCATGCCTAAAGTTTAAATTTTCGCATTCAGAGCGAATCGTGACATCGTATGACGTCATAACACCAAAAAATCACAAAAAAAATTTAGAGTGAATTTCAAAATAAAAAGTGCGTAAGATCCTGACCGGAGTCAAATGCAATGTTGTGTCAATATTTCAGATAATGTCATGCAGAACTTTTCAAGTTATGCGAGCGTATACAACACATTTATATATATATATAGATATATATATATGATCCTTAAGCTGATCACAGCGACAAAGTCAGTGTCAATGCCAATCAGAGACTTCATTTCCCCGAGATGAAGTCTCTGATTGGCTAGACGCTTGACACTCGACGTTTATACGCCTTGGTGTGAATGCGGCTTTACATTTTTAGTTTTTTATTGTGGTAACCGTATTAATTTTAAGCAATGGACTCCATTCACCTGACGTCACAGTCACATGACACAATGCATAAACAAATAGCCATGTCTTCATTCGACTGAGTATTATGGCGATTTGGGGGTTTCATCTACTTTCATATAACAAAACGAAAATGAAAGTTTTTTTCCCAAAAAACATTTTTTGAAAGGGAAAGTACTTTTTTTTTCATTTTCAATATTTTTTGTTTTTATCAAATACAAGGGGTAGGGGGAAAAGGAATTAAAAAAGTTTAGATGCATTGAATTATATATTGAGTTGGAAAGTAGGCAAAAAAAATTTTTCCCCGCATATTTAATTTAAATTTTATATAATTTTGCACAGCAAAATTCCCCTCGGGGGGCTCTAAGGGGGGAAATCCAAAAAGAGAAAGTTTGTGTGTGGTGATTATGAAAAGCCCAGACTCGATAGTGTTAATGAACCCGCTTTCTTGTACTGTTAAAAAATAGTAGTAAGCCGTAATTAAATTCATTAGTTTTGTAATGCAAACATTTTTTTAGAAATATAACCTCCCGTGAAAGTAGTCTGTGTACGCCCCGTTTATTTTCTTTTATTTGAATTATACAATTTATTCAGCAATTCTTTGTTTGCAAAAGTCAATTTTAGACCCTAATATTAGTTACTTTACCAAGCAGTGCTTATTGAAAAATTTTAAAATTTCATAGTGTTAATCTATAAATGTTTATTGTTTGGTGTAGTATGGGGGCCCATTGGGGGGTTTTTTTTTGGACAAAACTGGTCGAAGGTTTTTTTTCAGAATTATTTATTTTAGAATAAATTTCGATATCTCCCCATGCTTTTAAAAAAATCACCAAATCTGAAAAAAATCGCAAAATTTCATAGTGGCCCCTATACTACACTTGAACAGTGTTTTTTTCAATTATTTGAATAGCAATTGATAAGATTTAATTAATTATTTTGCATTATAGAAATTTCTATGCAAGTTCCTTTTTTTAAAAAATATTCTAATTATATAAATGCTAATTATGTTAACCATTGATATGTGTTTTTTTTTTTTATGTTTTTGGTAAAATTAAAGACAGGTATGTCTATACACACACACAATAGATTATTGAAATTTTCATCGCAATATTATCTCAAATTTTTTTTTTACAATATTTTTTCCCATAAAAATTTAAATTATTAGACACTTTTCCCTACAAAAAAGACTTTTTGGAAACAATCCCAAAACCTTTTGTTTGAGAAAAAAAAGATTGAATGATCATTGACTGCGAATTTTCCCAAACAAAAACACAACCGTTTTTTACAGCAAAAATAATTTATATTAAAAAAAATTCTAATACTTTAAATGGTATAATAGGTATTACGCCTTCGGGGGCTACGCTTTGTGGCAGAATTTCAGACAAGGACTTTTTCTTTGAAGAAAAACCAAAGGATTTTTTAACCCAAATGATTTTTATGGCTGATAAATGGTTCTTAATTAAGAAAGTTAGAAAAAATTGGTTGTAAATTAAAAAGCCCTCTTTTTAAAAAATAAAATTCAATTTTTTCCTGAAACTGTTAGTAACTGCAAATTGTTTGACAAGCGAGTTACTTGGAAAACTGTTTAAGAATAAAAACAATATTATTTTGAAGATGCTCTTCCATATAAAATTTTTTCACAATGTTGACAGTGTATATATTATAACATGTTTGTTGTGTAATTTTCATGCCCCTTTAAAAAATGAACATAAAAAAGCTTTTTAATATAATGTTTCAATTTAACTATATATTTACTTGTATATATACAAACATTGAAACAAATTTAATCGAAATTAATTCCAAATATGGTAATAAATTAAGGCTTAAAATTTTCGATTAAAATGTGTGTATAGTAAAATATAAATTTTTCCATATAAAAAAATAGAAAAGTCCTGTTCATCCTTACATGATAAAAATAAAAAATCCATTTTTAAAACTATAATTTTAAAAAAAAATAAAAAATAAATTTTTGGTATTTAAAAACCCGACATTTGTTTTTCGAGTTTGAATTGGTATAAACCATCATAAAATGTAAAAATTTTTTTTAAATATATATAACAAATTGCATTTATTGGTTTTTACAGTTTGAAAAATTTATCATTATAGATTAGATTTATTTTTGCATAAATAAAAAAGTCAAAAAAAAGATTTATGTTTTTGATATTATCCTGCTTATAATCCTGAAAAAATTTTGTTCTTGAGTTAAAATATTGACCCAAGAGAACTTGGATCAATTGTAAGACATTTATCGAGAATTAGGATCATGAAACGCAGTAATAATATAATTTTTTTATGTTCTTGTTCTCTTTTTGCTTGGCAAAATTTTTAGTTTAATACTAAGTTCAAAATTTCGGAAGGGTAGAGTACTGATTTAGCATTTTTTTTAAAACTTCAAAGAAATTTAATATTTTGCTCAAGTAAATTTGGGGAGAACTAGAAGTTTTTGAAATTTAGTATTGCCTTGGTAAAACAATGCTATAATTAGTTAATTAACTTGCTCATAAGTAGTAGAAACTGTGATTTTGATTAGAATGGAACAATTTATTCATGACTTGTAACTACTTGTTGATGTAATAATAATTTTAATCTTTAATAAAATATGTATACATGTTAAACTTCCGAGTGAGAATTCCGTATCTTTTATCTTCTATTTTTTTTAAGTATAAATATAATTATATATAAAGGATACTCTCTAGAAAATATTCGTGAAAAAATAACATGTCAATACATTTCTCCAAATAAGTTTTAAGTTTGCATGAAATGGAACTGGAGTGTTTAACACTATACATAAATATCTAAAGAGACATAACCATAGAAATTGTGAATAAAATTTTATGCATCTTATTTTCAATCATTTTTTGTAAAATAAGATTCATTTTCATAGGGATAAATATTTATTATTAATCAAAAACTTTCAAAATTATAAAAATCTAATATGAGATAAATTTTTAAAAAAAATTTACAAATTTAACTTGTATTTTAGTTCTATTGTTTATAGAAAATCATACTATATTATTTTTTTAAAGTGAATTTTGAAAAAATTTCAACCTTTTTTAAAAACAACACTTTTTTACAAAGAAAATTGAAAAAAGTGTAGAATTTGTATTAAAATTGTAGATCTTCGCACCCAGTGCTCAAATAACAACCCTGTATTTTTTTTAAAAACAAACCATTTTGTACAAAATAATATATAAAATCCAACTTTTGCTAAAAATCACAAAGTTTGTACAAAAAATTTTTTTTTAGTTTTTAAAATTGGGGGGAGGTGGGGAAATTTGGTTTTATTTTTCAAAAAAGACAAAGTATAGTAATTAAAATATTATCTGAGTTTTAAACATGAAAATATTCGTTTTACTGCAATACTTGAATTTAAAAAATCCAATGGCATTATCATGAGGGTGATTTTAGATACATCATTTTCAGTAGTGTTCCCTCTCTTCCGAAATATTGTTTTCAACAAGAAAAAAAATTTAAAATGATAAATTTGTTTATAAACAATTTTTAAAACAAAAAAATTTGGGCCCTTTAAATCAATCTTTAAATTTAAATAATATGAGAATATAAAACATAATCAAGCAGAAATGCTTTTAGGGAAAGTTAACTGAAATAAAACCATTTTACCTGTGAGAGTTGATTGTGCTGAAAATATTTTTCATTCAATTTAAAAGTGGAAAATTCTTTTAAAAGAAACTGAAAACCCAAAAACCAAGTGTCCTTTAAAAAATTGATTTGTACTAATACATTGTGAAGCCTTTAAAGATATCTGTTATAAAAACAACATTTGGCGCTTTGATATCTTAGTAGTTATTACCTATAAATGTTTGAAATTTATTTTTTAAAAACATTGTCTCCTTAGTTGAAAAAAAAAAGAAATGAATCATACTAAGATATGTTATTTTTAGTTTTTTTGAAACAAAACTATTTCACTTTGGGAACATCCTAAGTTATTTTCATGAAAATTTTTTCCCTATAGGAGCATACTAAATTTTTGTAAGATAGTTAGTTTTAAATTGTAATTACAATTTATTTAATATGCATTTTACAACATTTAATTTTTTATTACATGATTTAATCAAAAGAAGCATAGAAAAAAAAATTTTTAATAAAAATTCATTGTAATATATAAAATGCATTTTTTTATATTCTGTTAAACATTGTTTTTTATGTACTCATGAAGGTATTTTTCTGAGATGTATGCCAAAAAAAGAGAGTTTTTTTTTTCAGTTTAATCTTGCATTAAAGGATATATAAAAGTTGAAACATTGTTATTGTGTGCTAATTTTTTTAAACACAACTGTTCTATAAAAAACCCAAGACAAAGTAAGAGTTTTTTAAATATATGATGAATCTAATGAAAAAACATTTGTCAGCTTTGATTGTCTGACTTTTTCTTAATAATTATCATTTATGAAAGGGTTTTTTTCTTTTTTGAAATGACTCTTCAAAGTTCAAAAAGAAAATACTTTAATTTAAAAAAAGGGAAACATGTTAATACATAATTTTTAGAAAAAAACTAAATTTTTTGGATTCTCTTTTTAAAATTAATTCTATGAGGGTTTTTAATTACATATAAATTTTTTCTCTAATAGATTAAACCACACAAATATTTCTATACAATTTAAAAATAAACAATAAAAATATTAAAAATTTTTATATCCCAACAATTACTGAAATGGATTTTCAAGAACATAAAAAAAAACTTTATATGATTAAAAAAAATAAATCAGGCTTTTTTTTATAATTATAAAAATTTCTTTTGTAAAAAAAATAATAAAATTTTCTAAGGGGAAAAGCTTTGCTTACTAAGAACGAACGAATAAGTATTTCCGGGGAACTGCTCTGAAACAAGACACATTACAACTCTAGAAATACAAAAAAATGTATTCCATTAGTGTCCTGTCCCATTCAACAGCGAAGTATTAAACGTTGGCTGACTTTTCTGTAGTCAAAACAATACTTTGTTTCGGGAGTACCACGCCCTAATTAAAATCTGCTGGGAATTTTTTTCAAAAATTCGTTTACATCAGAATTATGAATAGTAGATTTCTTTTTTGAAGCATCAATATGTTGCCAAAAAAAGATGCCAACTTGGCTATGTTTTATTGAATCGCCATTTTTATGTAACGAACGGAATTGTTGGGAAAATTGGATTTTTAAAATAAAATTACAAAAGAAAATAATATTAACAATTAGCATTCAGAACTAATTTACACCACTTTTTAGACGTGCACAAAATCTGTAACAATATATATATATATGAAGTAAAAGCAACAAATAACTTGCAAAAAGAATAATATAACTATACGAAGTAACAATACAAAGTACGAGAGTGTTTTGAGTTAGGCGGGAAACAATTGAAAACAAATATTACTAGATCATAATGTCATGTGAATTTAGTCCATTGTAATACTTTACATATTAAAACAAATAATAAAAACAAAATTTATGTCAATTCCTTTTCAGATCAACAAAAAGAAATTTTACTTTAGTTACTTTTTATTAAATATAAATTTGTTTACACGTATGACGCAATCACAATATTAAGTGGTAAAAAAATTTTGTTCAATAGAGCGCTGAGCATATAATTATTTAAAACACAATGTGGCTGGCTCTAATAAAAAAAGAATTACTGAACCTAAAAGTATACAAAAACACGAAGCTAAAGAATATAGAAGAATAAACTTATAAATCTAATACTATAACTAAAACTATATATATATTTAGTCACGAAACAAAAACTAATAGACTAGAAAAAATATATTAAAAATATTTAAAGTACTAAAAAGAATATAAAATAATATTAGCAAATTCGAAAGTTAGCGCACAACCACAAGTGTAAAGCGATCGGCTGTTATTGTTTACTTGATCGCACATGGAAAATCACGTGATACACGTTGATCGCAGTACCCTCTAGTGATGAATCAAGCCCCTTCGATTTTTTAAAATATTTAACCATTTTTATATTTGACGCTATTTTGTCGCAGTATTCTGTTTTTGTAATTTCCGTTGATATAAAGTGGATATTCAGTTGAATTGAAATTTATATACACGAGTGTTTTGGATGACAATCCGCTGGACCTCCCTTGGTAAACACAAGCTTTGGTTATTTTACTAAAATAGTAAAGTATAGCTCAGGTGTGGCGAACCCAAACGACCTATACTCTGTTTCACCTCAAGTTGGCAGCCTTGGGAAAGGTAGGGAATGTAACAATCCGCTTGAAAAAGTAGTTCCAGCTAGTTTTGGAATTTAAATCAAAGCAAATGCACAGAAAATTGTTAAAAAGTATCATGTATTATAGAAATTGTGGGTTTAAAGATATATTTTAAGTTAATCACATCTTAAAAGCATTTATTCTTTAATACCTGTGAACGAATACAGTTGAAAACAACAACTTGACTTTTGGCTGAAAAACCGGTTTTCAAGATTAAGTTCTTCCAAAGTATTCGCGCCAAATCAACGCCATTTGCTTTGCGACTTGATAGTTAATTAATCAATATTTTTAAACATATTGAAATGCAAACCCTTAAATATCTCGATTAAATAAAAGGCTTATACTATTATCAAAAAACCTCATACAATTTTAAAGAACAAATTTTTCGAACAAGATTGGTAGATAAGGAGCTTAAACAAATCGTGGAATCCAACTCAACATCCTTAACACTTAAGCAACAATATTTTCCTCTGGAAGATATTACTCTTATATATATACTTGCGATATTTCCACCAATGATTCTCGACCTTTCATTCCCAAGGATTACCGCAAAATTGTTTTCCAACATCTGTATGGTCTTTCACATTCTGGAATTGCTGCCTCTACCAAATTAGTAACTCAACGTTTGGTGTGACCAAATATTAGGCGTGATATTAAAGCATGGGTTAACTCTTGTCATCCTTGCCAAAGATCCAAGATCCATAGGCATACTAAAGCACCAATCGGTACCTTTGCTTTACCTGATGCCAGATTTTCCCAAATTCGCATTGATTTCATTGCCCCCTTCTAATGGTCAAAGTTACTGCCTGACAGTAGTTGACCGCTTTACGAGATGGATGGAAGTGATCCCAACTGCTGATATGACTGCAGAAACTGTATATAGAGCTTTGCTATCTGTTAGGATATCACGTTTTGGTTGTCCTGCTATTATAACAGACCAAGGTACAAACTTCGAATCAAGCCATTTCAGAGAGCTGAGTAATCTTCTCGGCACAAACAGAATATGATGCTGTGCCTATCATCCAAAAGCCAACGGTCTTGTTGAAAGACTGCATCGCCATCTCAAGAGTGCCATCAAAGCACACGAGAATTCGAAGTGGAGTGAAATCATTCCAATTGTACTTCTCGGCTTGCGTTCTGTTGTTAAAAAAGATATCAATGCCACTTGTCTATGGAACTACTCTCAGATTGCCATCTGATCTTTTCTCCACAGACAAGATTACCACTAGCTGCAATCAAACCTATGTCTTTTTACGTGAGAAAATGAGAGCACTACAACCAATACCTACATCTGCTCATTCCAATAGCTCTATGTTCGTGCCAACTAATTTAAAGAGCTGTTCACATGTTTTCTTGAGAGTTGATAGTGTCCAGCCACCACTCTCGCAAAATTACACAGGACCTCATGAAGTAATCCGTCTTACTGACAAAGTGTTCACCATCCTCATGAATGGAAGAAAGCAGTTTCAATTGATCGTGTAAAACCAGCTTATGTCTGGGATCACACACTGATGATATTCCTCTTACTGGAATATCAAAACAAGCTAATGAAACTGATCCACATTCAAAAGGCAAAATTAAACCTAATGTAACAAAACTGAATCTCAATCAAAATGAGAAAACTGTTCAAAAAACTAGAAGTGGAAGACATGTTTGATTCCAAAGATCTGGAACAATATATAACATAAAAAATATGTATTTTTCTTTACAGTTAAATTGTCTTTAGCATAAATTCCAAACACTTAGAGATATTTATATATTTCCAAATATTAACTGGTGTAATCGCGTTTCGCCAACTATTTTAATCTTTTTTTCCAATTGTTTATTTCTGTGTTTACAAATCTAAAACTAAATATGATCATCTTAGATTACAACAATTAGTAGCACATGATTTAATGTTACAAATTGTTTTTGATAAATGATATATCAATAATATTTGTCCAATTAATTTTTTCTTCCAATCTTTAAAAAGAAAATGTACATTATGCATCAAATCTTGTGTTTAAAAAGAATCAACAATGTATATCTTAGATTTATTTATTTTTTTATTGTGGTTGATAGAAAATTTTATATTCTAAACTAGTGCTACATGTATGTATTATGGCGTGAAGTGAGAATATATTTAAGGTTTATTACACGCCATATAAATAGTAAAAATGAATGATAAAAAAGGTTAAACATTTTTAATTTACAGCATTATAGAATATTATAATTACTTAGGTTGAACATGTGTGTGTGTGGAAATTGAATAAAGGGAAAGCACGTCTTTCCTCGTGCGAGTCAGAGAGAGAAGTTAAAGCCAGTGTCCGCTCAAATCAGTTCACTTCTCCTGCTCGCCGATTGGTTCCAGTTAAGAGGAATTAGGTGGGTGCCGAGGCACGCCACATGTATGTACAAAATTTTACTGATGCTACTATTTCTTTAGTAACAATTTTATGCCTTGTAAGTGTGAGAGAAGTTAACTCTTAGAAATTCAAGTTATTTTCAACTTCAAGATACTTGTCAGAAATAATGTACACATTTCGTGTTATGTAAATGTTAACAATTTGTAAATTGAATCTAGAGTAAATTTTTCATTTAATATGCATAGTTGAATAATCCTACATGTAAATAATCTGCAATATATACCTCGATTTCATATGTATATTACTATTGAAACTTATGCTATTTTCATTGACAGAAGTAGTATGTCATTTCATATAAAGTACAATTTTTAAAATCTTATCTTATTAAGCATTTTGTTCAAACTATTTTTTTTATTGTATTGTGTATAACATGATTATTGCATTCATATTTATTTTAACATTACAGTATAACATACATTCCTTTTATGTAAATTGTGTAGAACATGGTTGTTGCATAAATTTATTTTAACATTACAGTATAACATGCATTCCTTTCTTTCATATAAATTTTCAACCCTTACAAATTGTTTTCTTAGTTTTTGTAATTTTTTCGACATATTTACGTTCGCCTGTTCTGGGGATACTCTGTAGAATTTCTCAACCCTCATTCTCGTATGCTTTAATTTCGGGTTGCGCGAGACCCCAGCATGGGAATATAACTCGCGCAGGCAAAAGATGCCTGCGCATGCGTCGCTTTTTAACTCTAACCCCGGCATTCAATTCATTCCGACTTACACTTCCTCCGAGAGCAGTTACCGAACATAAAATAAAGCAAGTCATCTAAAATGAAAACACGCCCTCGTTCATTAATCATCCGTCTCCCCACACTTTTTCATTATTTAAACGGGGAAAAGTACCTCATGTAGCAGGGTTTTCTTTCTACATCGAAAATGAAGTCATAAGATTGTCCACTTCTGATCATATTTAGAATTTTCCAATTTAACAACACATAAAGTCAATTTGCTTTTGGGGGGGAAAAAAAACAAAATTTTAACTACGGATATTTTAAGTGGTGGCTAATTGTCGAATTTCCTGCAAGTGTCAAAAATTGATTCTTTGGGCACTGAATGAACAAAATGGTAGGTCCATATGAAATAGTTCAATCGGGGTCTGACATCATATATAAAAACGGAAGCAACGAGATAAAATAGAAACAATTATGGGCTTTGTTACAAAACATGACACTAAAATATATTGATGAGACTATACATTAAATAGCACTGCAGCTTAACTTTACTTCTGAGTCTGTTCCCAATAGCCACTTTTGAAGTTCATGGTATATATTCTGTAAGTGTACTTATTGTCCAAACGATATATATAATTCAGTTAACACTATAATTATCGCCGTGTTTACTCATTTGTTTGTTCATTCTAAAAGTTGCAATTACTTTATAACTGCAATGTTGCTAAAATTAATAAATTCAGCACGGGGCCATTTCACACTTTCTCTTAAGCACATTAGATCAAAATGTTTTCTTTGCTGCAAGGCCAAACTGTGGTTTATCTAAAACTACTTGTGGCAACTCTTTGAAAGACTTAAATTCACTCCCGCACCAATTTTACCCTCTTTAAAAATACCCCACGCTTGCAATAATAGCTTAATTAAATGATTATATTTAACCCGTGTAGAATGGATACTTCAGCTAGTACTAAATAAAGGCAATCGCCTAAACTAAAAAGCCTTTCTTACTGAGTTTGTTTAAAATTCAATGTAGTAACACAAAATAGTTTAAGTATAATCATCTGTGATTGTTTCCAAAACATTCCAAGGCCACAGAAAGATAATTGTAATGCACAAGTTTTTGTCCATGATATAATTTGCTACAATCCTTTCTGAATGTTTGATACGAAATCTTGCACACATTACATTATAGTGTTAAATGCTTTCTTAATTCTTAGAAACATTTGATAATACAATACGGTTCTATCAGCGGTATAGAATAAAAACTATTCTTGTTCTCGAAATGACAGAACATACCTTGAGTTTGCCCACTTCCAACAAGTACCAAAATAACTTAAGCACAGAGTTTAATGTCAAATAATGTAAATGAATAGTTCCATCAGAATGTTTTTCATTTGGAATGCTCAACTATGTCAATTGTGAAATGTTAACTTACAATTAAATTTTTGCCAATGTAAAGTCGCCTCTCACCATAAAGGAAGTTTATTAATACTCGTTAGTAAAAAGATCTAACTTAACGATTGGACAATGTTCCAAACATAGGGGGAAAATATGGAATTAGAAAGTTGTGTACCCTAAATCGAAGTAAAGATTAGTAACTAGAGAAATTATTTTTGCACTAACATTCATTTCAAGTCAGGTGCAGTGAAAGAGGTCTAAATGTGTATGCAAGGAACTTAAAGCAGTCTTCTTTAGGACCTATATTCGGAATATTGCTCCAACATTAAATTTCAGCTTTATTCCCCAAAGAGGGAAAAAAATTACTATAAGACTTAATATTTTTGGCATTTACTAACTTATGCACTTTTCTATAATTTCATAAAATTTGAAAGCTACTAGGTAAATTACCCAGTTTAGAAGACATATTTGTTTGTATTCACATTTCAATGGCATAATAAAAATGCCAAGGACTTTCCCCATTGTGCCAAATGTTTTGAATTTTTTTTCTTAACTATTGCTATTAGTACATATGACTAAAATTGGTTTCATCTTTAACTCCCTAATGTAATTTTGAATTCTTAGTTCTACACAGAATTTTAGGTGTTACACAATAACTCAAACAAATGAATACAAAAGTGGTCAATATCAAAATATTTATTAAAAAGCATTTCAAGAATTTAAAGATACAACATATGTCTGAATATTCACTCAGTCCAAGTATTGGCCATAGAACAATCAGTTTACAGCTAAAATATGCCAGTGATCTGAACAGATTTATACAATTATTTTATTAGTATTCTCATTGAAAATATTTTCATCATTTTCAGATAATACATGCTTAATAATCATTGAATACCATTTACGTAAAAACATTTTAAACAGTCCCAAGGCTTTAACAAGACTAAAGAAAACCGGAACAAAAAAATTTAACAGAAAGATGTTTTTTTAAGAAAAAAACCCTTTTCCCTCTACACTTTAGTTACAATAATTTTTTTTAAGCTTTTTTAACATTTTAATGAAAAATCCTATACTGGATTCAAAACTATACCATTTGGCATCAAAGGGGGAACTACATTTTCCAATATGGTGGGAGGTATACCAATACAAATATTAACTTAAGAAATAAGAACAGTTCAAAAAGTTGAAAGATAGGCATTCAAAATATCAGAAAATCGAGCTATCACCACATTATATGGAGGTGTATAGTTTCATCATAAACACCCTTATACCTTTTAAAATTTCATTAATGAAATTCCAATAATTATCTTTATATAAACTTCACAAATTTTATGAAAAATCCTACTATGATATCTTGAACTACTTCATTCGCATCAAACATACTAACAGGATATATAATATTCCAATTTGGGAAATTAAGAATGAAGAATGTATACCAATACAAATAGCAAAACAGCCAAAAAAAAAAAAGTGAAAGCCAGTATATTAAAAAACGCCGCAATTTCCATTATTAGATAGAGAGGCTTTTATTATAAACACTTGAAGTCTTATCACAAATATTTACCAAGAAAAAAACCCAAACATTGGGGCATTCTTAGCTTGAATTGATATCAATTTGCAACTACAACCAAAAAACTTTGAAATATAGCTAGTCAGAATAGGTCGCCAAAACATCATTTACCACAAAGTTTTTATTCAAGTTTTCAGCCAGTTATAAAACAAGGGGAAAATTTGAAAAACACAGTATAGACACTGACATTCAAGTCATTAAGTTTATCCTTGTTTGATTGAATATGTTATTTGGATGCACAGTTTTCAGATAAAAAAAGGAAAAACCCCGATTTACCCCCTTAAAAGCAAAAAAAGACAAAGTTTTTCAGTATCCTCATTTAATAAAAGTTTTTATCACCCCTTTGCAAAAACATGCCAATAACAGAATATTTTAATGGGTTTAATTTTTTTAAAATACAGACTCAAAACTGCAGGAATGATCACAAATCAAGCTGCTACAATTAACCAAAACACAGTTAAAAAAAAATTTAAATAAAAAATTTTTAAAAAATTCTAATTAAAAAAATTCTTTTTTTCCCAAAACCATCATTTTGCCGCAATTACCTTTTTAAAAAACTACAAACCCCTTTATATATTCCTTACAGAAATGAACCATTAATCATATTAGTAACTAACCAAGAGACTGGTTTGTTCCAAGTCACATAATGAGAATTATTTTAACAAGCTTAAGAAGCCTAAAGTTTGTTTTTGTATGAGAATTATGGAACACACAAAAGGAAAAAAATTTTTTCTGCTGTAATGAAAAACTCAAGTCTATTTACCTTTTTCCCCATCATCCAGTGCAAGATGACAATGGATGATCGTTTTTTGCAGGACGTTTTTAAACTATTCCCCTTTTTAATCTTGCCCAAAAAACTGTTAAATAATCAAACATTTGTGTGAGAAATTTACCTGCTTCTATTAGAAAAGTTCCAACAGTTAAGTATAACAAGGAAAATAACTTCCTAGAATTAAAGCTTGAATTTGACAATATATGTACAAAATAATTAACGAAAATACTCAAATAAGAGAACAGAAGCAGAATTAAGTTCCAACAAAACATTTAAATCTGATTAATGCTTAGTGATTCTCACGAACATTTTTTATCATAACATCGGAAGTTTATACCGCACCAGTTTTTTCACCTTTTTGCTTGACCAAAAAAAACATGCAATTTTTAATTAATTTTTACTTAAATGTGCCTTTTATAAATATTACTTTTATTTTACTGTTACTAAAATCTATAACTGATGCAACTTACAACCGGCCCCAGAATAAAAGAACCAAAAAAACAGCTTTTGGGCGATTTATTTTTTTGAACGGTAAGGAATTTTATGGGAAAAAGCCTATCCCTTCATAGAATATAATTTAACAAAAAACAACTGACCTCACTACAAAACCCCTTTTTTTCCCTTCTATTCAATCAAATTTCCCAAAAGCAGATTAAGACATTCCCAAACCCCATACCCCGGCAAAAACTTCAAGCCAAAATATATATTTTAATCCTTTCAGTTAGGACAATTTTTTTA
Organism: Trichonephila inaurata madagascariensis; assembly: GCA_019973955.1. Taxonomy (NCBI): domain Eukaryota; kingdom Metazoa; phylum Arthropoda; class Arachnida; order Araneae; family Nephilidae; genus Trichonephila; species Trichonephila inaurata. The sequence continues at coordinate 17,536 of BMAV01012573.1, forward strand.
ACCATACATTAATTTTGGGGGGTTGCTTTCTAACTGAAATATTAAATTAAAACTGAATAACATGCAATTATGAAGTAATGCTAATCAATGCATTCAATTCTTTGTAGAAACCTTAAGTGAATATATTAAATTGAAGAGTCACTTAGTGAAAGTATAAATTATCCTAAGAATAAATTGTATTCTTCAAATGTATCAGTAATACTAACAGATTTAAATAATCCTTAAGCATTCTCATCTAAAATACTTTTATCATCTTCAGATAATACATGCTTACTTATCATATAACACCATTTAACCCAAAACAATTTTTAAATAGTCACCTTACCAATCTGCATATAAAAAAAATACCATTTTAAATGAGAAAACCTCCTATATGAATGCTTCACTTGCCAAATCGATTAACACCATTTTTGGAATCTTATTAAATTTGAATATCAAAGCACTTTAGTAGCTCCTAACTGTACATATTCAAAACAAATTTCTCTAATAATAAGTATTAACACTATTAAATGACAAAATTGCTTTAGCCATTGAATAATAAATAATTTATGTCAGAAGCCAATCTGACTAACTCCATACTATAATGTTTTATCATAATAAAAATCTATGTAACCAGATGCACTATCTTTCATCTCCTACGGAGACACCTTCAAGTTGTTCCTTTAATTATTCCCTTTAAACAAAAAACAGCTGCTATCACTCACAGGAACTAAGTATGAGACAAATAAAATATAAATTAGCTGTATTCAAACTGCCACAAGTGAAGATATTCATAACTTTCAATTTTGTTGTGAATTCTTTCAAAAAATTAAGACGCTATAACATTAAGATGGAAGATGTTAAGAATTACTTGAGCAAGGAAAAGAATGAACTATCTTCTATATCTTCAAAGTACAGAAGCTGAATCATTTGAAATGAAATTTCTGGAAAGGGGACACAATTACTTGCCTAATGATTCACAATTTGCTGTCATCGAATCTCTAGCAAAAAAAAAAAAAACAGAATAACTTTTCGCCAGATGACATTTCACATAATAAAAACCTGTAAAAAGAAAGCACAGTTTTATATGATTCAAACGATGCATGAGGACTTTTCCCTACAAGTACTTTAGAAAATTCTATAGAAAGGTATCAGTTACAGTAATGCCAGTAAATTGGTTCAAAAAATGCACTGTATAAAATTGGAAAAGTCGAAACCCCATGTGATACAATTTAAGTATAATTTTAATGAAGATACCGAATTTAGTGCCATAAATATACGAAAAAGTGTAGCAGGTAGACCACTATGTCTGAAAAATATGACCCAGCCTATGCATCCCACAGGTAGAACAGTGTCAAGAGAAAAGATATGATGGACTTGTTGAAATTTATTCCTCCTATTAAACACTAGTATTGTAAAACTTTAAGGGCAAATCGACAGGATGGGAGCTCAAATACAGCTAACGAAGATGACATCATTTGTAATGATGGTAATGCAATTTAAACAAAGTAATAATACTCATAATAATATGTACGAGTAACAGAATAGTTGTTATTCATTTGTGCTAAGCTCTTCAATAAAACATATGTTTATATAATGACATTTTTCCATAATAAATGAATTCAAAGACTGAATTTGAATTAATAATTTTCTTTCACTTGCCAAACCAATTAACTCCCCAAATCAGGAAAAAATAGTAATAAGAACAATTACTCCCAATATAATACAGTCTACATCGTATTTTCAAATTTTTAATTTGAAAAGAATTTTAAAAAACAGCATAATACTTTATCATTTTTCTCAACCTCTTGTTTTATGGAGTTAATCGATTTGGCAATTGAAGCATCCACATAATCCATTTCATAATGATCTCAATTGAGAGTAACAAGGTTTTAAACCCCTTTCCTATAAACTCAATTAAAAGAATGAAACTAGAATAATGTATATTTAACATAATTTGTTTAACCCTAAACCAGGATACAAGATAATGCAAATGTAATATCCGAATCTTCTGTAACAGTCCAACTTTCATGAGAATAAGAATACACCCTTAAATTATGAAGTGTTAATTCAGTTCTATTGAGGAAATCAAGATTATCCTGCATAATGTTTTAATGGGCTCAATTCATGCGACGTAGTCACATGATACTGAAACCAACGCGACTCTAGCCAATCAAATCAAAAACTCATGCAAAGCAAGTCACATTAAAAACAATCTAGTGTTTCCAGGTAATCAGTTCATGCATTCCGGTGTTACCCCAAGCTTTGTGCTCTTTGCAGAAACTCATAAAAAGTAAGTATGCATACAAAATGCTTTTTATTTAAAGTATAAACATAAAATATGGGAACTATGGAATGAAATCCAACATGGCGGCCTAGCAGTAATTTAACGATACACAATAATTTAAAAGAATTGTTTTGAAATAAATTGAAATGTATTTCAAATAAAAGATATAGGAAAAGATTGAGAATAACCTAGATCAATCAATAAATAATGAATAATAAGATTATGTAATAAAAAGTAACATGAACTAATAATAGTATTATAAGCAAGATATAATAATCTTATAATATTATTTTATCGTAATTATATATAACATTCATATAGTACGAGTATATAACGGTTATTAGAAATAATAATAAACTAATGCATAAGAGAACTCATAATACATAACTAAATAAACATAAGAATAGCTATAAATAAATAAGATAATTAAATAATAATAATTATAAATAAATAAAATATGTAATAACATATATAAATGCTAAAAAAACAATTATAAATAACAAATATTATATGATGATTACACATAGTAATAATTGCATTTTTTTTCATTATGAATAAAATAAGTACATAATGTATGTTACAATTAATTTAGAATATCAATTACAAAGTAGTGAAAGCTTGCAATATGAAACTTGCACTGCAAGTTCCTTCAACGAGTATCATCGAACTAAGAACGTAAAAAAAAACACTTTTAAAACGAAAAATAAACTATTTATAGCGATAATTAAAAGCACAACACTTATTTTCTTAAGAAAAAAATATTTTAGCACTCACTCATTTTAGATATATCCATATTCGAAAATTGCCCAGAATTAAAAAAAAAAAGACGCAAAGAGTAGAAAAATTAAACTGAAAATGATTAAATTTAAAGATATCGCCTGAAATTAAAGGGTTATAGCGGGAAAAAACGAATAAAAGTTATTTCGAATACACGTTATCTCCATAGCAACCACATCGACAGACGATAAAAATATTAAGCTAACCATATTGTAATATAAGTCCATCTTAGAAACTACTACCCCGATATCAAATTAGCACGCCAGCATACTTGTATGAAAAATTATTTTTACACTTAATTATACCTAGATATATACTACTATAGAAGCCTGAAGGTTTGTAGGGATGTTGGCAGTCTTTCACCAAAAACCAAAACTTGCAATTCATATAAAATTAACTCATTAAAAACTTCATTATCCTTCAATCTGTGTTGTTTAATTCCTCAGTTTACCCGTGCGAAGAACTGGTATACCAGCTTGTAATATTCATGTAGTACAATTTTATATAATGGTTATTAGAAATAATCATATAATATAATTAAATAGTAATTAGTAAAAAGAATAATCATCAGATTGTAAAAACAGTATAAAGGAACTTCGTGGCCATAACTATAAAATAAACGACTTTAATTTAGAAATCAATTTAAAAGTAGGAGAGAAACTTACAATGCCAAAACTTGCACTGCAAGTTCTTTCCATTCCTGAAACACACACAAAGAATGTAAAAAAAATTTTCCAAGACAAAAATAAACAATTTATAGCGATAAGAAAAAGCACAACGCTTTTCTTTAAAATAAATATACAGTACTCATTTTAGAAATATCCATATTGAAATATAGCCCAGAGATTAAAACAGAAGCAAATATAAAAAATACACACACAGAAAATGGTTTAAATTCTCTTGGGAAATGCAGCTTAAGGTAAAAAAGGGTCTGGCGGGAAAAACAAATATAGCTCCTAATATCGTTATCCCCATGACAACCACACCGACAAACGATAATATTAAGGTAACCATATTGTAATATTATCGCCCACCTTGGCTTAGCGCTACCACCCCTCCCAATATCAGATTGGCAGCAAAATACATTCTTAATTTAAAAAAATCATTGAAGAAAAATTCCTCCACCCCGAAGATTTAAACATCTTTACCCAAATATGGAATTTCATCCGAGTTTTAGAAATAGAAGTACAATTAGTGTAATGTTTGTTTTGAATTCCATGTATTTTTATGTAGAATCCAGATTCAGCCGCTGCATACTATACCACAACTAATATCAAAATTTTAATTTTCCCAACTAAATAAATGGGAAATTCCTCATATCGTAAGTTAAACAATACACCAATGCTCTAAACTAAGCAGCAGACTTAAATTTATTATATATTTCCAAAACTGCTATTTGCTGAATTTATGAATTTTAAATTTTAGAAAGAGGTATCAAAAAACATACTCTGCATTTGAAATCAAGCATTATCCAATGGAATGCAGATATGCATACCTTTGCTAAAACAAGTGTTAACTTATCACAACTACAGACATTTAGAACGATGTACTAAAATTAAGTGGGAAATTCCTACTTATTTGCTTTCTTACTTGATTGAACACCAAACAAAAGGCAGCCAAGATGACAAGAAATAACTATCCTATAACTCATTAAAAGTTAATATTTTTTTGAGTTTGATAGAAAGGTAAATATTAAAGTATAAAAGCCCCCCCAATTAATATTGATTAATTTAACTTGTCTTTCTTCATTGCATTATCCTCATATTACCTACTTGAAATACCATTCATATGGTCTGGTGGGAGAATATAGTTCGAGTACCCCCGATCTCAATCCTCTAATTAACTCAATACTTTATCACTAGACTACATCAAATGTATTAGTTATGAGAAACGCTTCTTCATGACCTTTACTAAATATTCAAAGTACTACAAAAGGTAGTAAACACTCATCATGCAGACAGGTACGTGTTTTATCTACAAATAAGACAGCCATGTTTTAACGCAGCTTATTTAATATATACCCTTATTTGAAGTTTAAGTAGTAGCGTTGGAAAGGGAAATAAATCTTTAAGGAACTAAAGGCATATCTAAGAGTATTTACAAACATTGCCAAATGTCAGTAATTAATCACCTTATAAAGAACACACATCTTTCACTTTCATATACTCTTCATAATTGCAGGTCAGTCATTAACACACGCACTAGCAAAGCATATGGGGGCCCTTTAGTTTGGTTTCATCACAAAGTGAGGTATTTTTTCACATGGAGATTTAAAAGGGGCCTTGGCCTTAAATGTTAATCAAGAACAGATTAAATACCAAATCAGATAAATGTTTGTGATCATTAGTTTCACTAGAGGTGTCGGTTGATATCATCACTTTCAGTACTTAACTTAGAATTTAAAAGTGATTAAAGCTCTTGTATAGGGAACTACTGTAGGGCACACAGAACAAAAAGCTTCTGTTGTACAGGGTAATTCTCAATGTCTATTTACCTGCCGGATTATCACCTAGTACAAGATAATACTGGATGATAGATTGTAACAGGATGTTTTAGGCAATATTTGCTTCATGTATCACATCAGAATGAATATTAACGTTGCACTGTTCAGCTAAATGAGTGTTTCTAGCAACGGGCATTATAATTTTGAACCATAGGCAAGTGATGAGGACGACATCCTACCTGGTATCCCTTCTCTTAACTACCACACTAACAGGACAGTTGAGCTCTCTACAGATTTAACATACACCGCTCTCCTCTATGCGGTCTTTAGTGGTACTGGACTTGAACTCGTGACAAACAAGCCAAGATCCGATACCTTGACCACTAGGCTACCGCCACCTGCATCACACCAGAAAAGTTTAACACTAAGGCTACAAGGTACATAAAACTGTCTATCGAGGTTCACAGGAATTGGCCTTCTATAAACAACTAACAGAAGATAGTTGAAAATACTTAAAAACTTGTTCGCAGAATAAGTCTTAACAAAACACTTAATCTGAATATTAAGCATGTCCAGAGATACCTACCAACACTTTACCCAAATACAGCAATTTATACGTTACATCTAGTTAAAATTACTACCCAGCTGGACCACGAAACACCAGCAGTGAAGGTTTAATGATACTTATACTGCAGTGTAATTCCCCTAAAGAAATGTTACTGTCTACTTAAAAAAACTTCAAATTAAAAATACCTGTCTAAAAAGATGAATGAAATTAATGAATTTCTGAAAATTATCAGAATTTCAGCTTTGCACCCACAATTTACTTAAAAACAGTCTCAATATATAAGCCTTCAAGAGCTAGCACTTTGCAGCATATCCATAATTAGTAACACTTAATGTATAGTATTATTTACATTACACTATTTTCTTAAAAAAATCCAGTATAAAACTGGAATTCCAACCCATGATGTAATTAAACCAACTTTACAAGCATCTTTTCAAGTATAAAATCTTTCGTTAGTCAACTGTATTGAATTCGTTAGCCAGAACATTTCTACATAGCACGCACCCGATACTCAGTGATACAAGGAAGTAGTATGCCATACAATTAGTTGGTATGAAAAATGTTTCTGCATTCAGGTACATGACATTATCTATAAATAAGACAACCATGTTTTTTTTAATCGCTTACTTTTTCCCCTTTGAATACTAAACAAACAAAAAGTTAAAAATATTTTTTTCGGGAAAGGGACATAATCAAAGGTTTAATAAGATCATTTAATGGTTAAAAAGAAAGAGGGAAAATCAAACTTATAATTTCCATCTTCAAAAAGCTACAGAGTAATCAAATACCTCATAAAGGTCAGACTTTCACCTTTGTACTTTTCATAATTGCGAATAGGATTTAATAATATTTGGAAAGTGTAATCAGGAACAGTTCAGAAAAAGGAACACATAACCGTTTTAATCCTAAAGAAAGAAACTTTAGCTTCTAATGTGTTGAACAAGAACAGACGAAATACCGAATCAGAAAAATGTTTTTGATCATTAGTTTCATAAGAGGTGTCGATTATCATCACTTTCAGTATTTAATTAAACTCAAATGGTCAAAGTTCTTGTACGCGAGAACTATAGGACACACAGAAAAAAAGCTTTTGTTGTACGGGGAAATTCTCAGTGGCTCTTTTACCTGGCTCGTATCTCCATCAGTGTATAAAACACTAGAGGATCAAGAAAGCAGGATGTTTAGATAATATTTCCTTTTAATCTTGTTTGAGAACCGTAAAACTAACAAATAAAAATTCTGAAAGCATACAAGAACTTTTTCTAATTTACCTCCTTCACATCCCAATTGGAAAATATAGTTAAAACGGTCAAGTGTTTAGACGAAAATATAACTTACGAAATCTTTATTAAAACACTAAATCGAATAGACAAGTGCTATTTGCATAGAAAAGTAACATCTTCCGACACAAATTAATTTACTACAAATACAGATTATGAAATTGGATTACTTAAAAGAAAATAGCCAACACAATACGACTTTAATATTTCAAATTCAATACCCATGCACACATTTTGCTACTTAAATAATTAACATATTTGATTTTGTTAACTAATACAGAAAAACTCGAAGAAATGCACCCAGTTTTAAATTTAGTACCAGAATAAAATCAATTTCCATCCACGCGTAAAAACATATAAACTTGAAAAAATATTGATATTCTTACTTGGATTTACCATTTACAACAGCTTTCAGAAATATTTTTTTTAACTCTAAGAGTATTAAATAAAACACGTTCAATTAAATTATATAAAAAAAATCACACATTTCTAAAGCAACCATACGTACCATGACCAAGTAGAGAATGAAGATTTTACCGGTTCGTCTCGTTAATGTTGTAATCCGTTGCCAGATTCTAATTTTTGAAAAAATTTGTGAGGCATTTTCCCAGTATATTTTATTTTCGTGTTATTTTACATTCCATAAGCTATATTTGTTATCTAATACAAATATAATAAATTATTTAATATAAAAAAAGAAATATTAAAACTGAGTGAGAATAAGACTTAATGAACGTTTAAGAAATTGTTGGTCCCTCACTGATTTACTAAGGAGTGGTTAATATTTGTAGCTAAAAACTCTGAATTGATTAGATATCAATTAGTTGTTTCAGTCTTTTTAAATAGTGGAGTAACAGTATTATGGCGTAAGTAAATAATCAGATCTATATTTAAAGTTCCTTACTCCTTTAAGGTCATTTTAGGTCGGAGGTGATATCTACGAGACACTAAAATGTGACTAATTAGTAGCTGTGATACAAAATATTCGTGTTGGAAATATCAATATTGCTTACATTAAAATGTTGTAAACTGCTTACCGCTTTCTGTTTGCAAAATAGATAATTTGGTATACGCCGAAGTAATTAATAATCAATTTTACTGATCTACAGTGAACTATCCGTTTCCGATAGGAATAAGACTGTTACGGTTGGGTGTAACATATATTCAAATTCGAATTCAAAAGTCTGTGGACTGCATCTACCTGATGCTGGGTGCTGTTGGTTTACTTAAAAGAGTTCCAGAGAGGTCCGTTAAAAATGCTTTATTTACACTGCAAGGCAGTAGAGCAATGACCTCACTCTCTGCCTGCTAGGTTCGGAGTGCCCGAAAAAGGGCATTACATCATAGGGGTGGGGCGTGACGTCACTCCACCCCAGAGTCATTCAAAGCAGGGCTATTTTCACAACATCCTCTTCTCGTTTGATATTCGGGAAGAGTATCAAACCTATAACAATGACAATTAAGTAAATCTAGTCTGTTAGGTGTTTTTACACACCTACCAGAGGAAGCATACTACTTTATAACATCATTAGGTGCTATTGTGACATTTACACCCTTTTTTGAATTTGATTCTCCCTCTCATGCAACTTCCTCTGTTACACAATTTTCATTTGCGCGTATCCCTAAAGGATATACACGTGGCACTGGTCGCAGAACTGTCCCATGCTGTGTTTTAAGTTTGACAGTGCGAATTTTACTGTCTCGACCAGGGATCAGCTCAATAATTTTCACCATTGGTGAAACAAACGTTTTTTGTCATCTCCGATCAAAACTATTTCTCCCCCTTTAGGCTCACGGGATGATTTTTCATTGGATTTTTGAATTAGGTCACTTAAATACTTTCTTCTAAACCGTTGTCTCAAATCATTAAAAAGTGTTCTTCGATATTTTATTCTTTTTGATAATTTTTGATTGTGTAATTATTCAATATCTGAAACACTGTAACAGTGACTCCCTCCAAGAAACATTGCAGGTGTGTGTGAGAGGAATTAATTCTCCTGGATCTTCTCTGATACATACGTTAAAGGTCTACAATTAATGATCGATTCACAGTCACATAATATTGTATTCAGTTCTTCATAATTTAACGTACATTTACCTAATGTGTACGTCGTAACAATTCTTTCACAAGGCGGACCAGCCTTTCGCACCAGCCTCCCCACCAAGACACAGAGGGTGGGATAAATTTCCAAAATATTTTATTTGTCATGGTTTCTCTCGTAATTTTATCCCAATCTAATTTTGAAAGATCATTAGAAGCGCATCTGAAATTCATTCCGTTATCACTATAAATAGTGCAAGGCCTTCCGCGCCTAGCTATAAAACGTTGAAGGCATAACAGAAAACTGCCAGCAGTTAATGAATTAACCAATTCTAGATGGATAGCACGAAAATTTGCACAAGTAAACAATGCTATCCATACCTTTTCCCCGGATTTTAGAAACAGGGGCCCAGCCAAATCAATTCCCACTATCTCGAATGCAACGCAATCCGCCACTCGGTCGAGAGACAAGGGGGCTGGTTCACTTGACATAGCTTTAACTTTAAAACGTTGACATCTGATACAGTTATACAAAACACACATTTTTTAATAATTTTTCTCTTTCCAAAACCGTTCTCTCATTAATACTTGCATCATCTGTATTCCAGCATGACAATTTTTTTTTGTGAATAAAATCTATTAACAATCTTGTAAAATGACATTTTCCTGGTAATAAGATACGATACAGAAATGATTCCTCGTCATCTCGTTTCAGTTATTTTAGTTTTTACTCTTAAAATATTATTATCTATAAATGTACCAAAATTTAATAATTTTATGTCAGATAAATAACATTTTTGATTTAAACGAATCAAGCACCTTTCAGAACTTTCAATCTCATAAAATGAAAGCTCAGGTTCAGTACACATATCACAAGATTTTCTACAGTTATTGATAAATCTTAAAATCCAACCGAACACTTTAATCATTTTGCTATAGTTTGATATATTATGCAGATGCCAGAGAAGGGGTGCGTCATTTGCTAGGTCAATATTAACAATTTTAATCTTTTTTCTTTCGACATCTATTTCACTAGGCTGTTCAATAATTTCACCTGTTGGCCAGTTTTCGGGATTTTCTTTCAACCAAGCAGGTCCTTCCCACCATTTAGATTTAAGTAATTTGTAAGGGGAACATCAGCGTGATAATAAATCCGCTGGGTACATATTCCCTGGAACATGTTTCTACGAGTGGGTTTTCGTTAGAAGTCGAATTTCCTTAACTCTGTTAGACACAAAAACTGACCAGTTTCCTTGTTCTTTTATCCACCAAAGAGCAGTAGTGGAATCAGACCAAAATGTTATTTTTAAATTTGGAAAATTAAGTGCTTTCATTAGAGAATTTATTAGCCTAACTCCAATATTACAGGCTATCAACTCTAGACGCGGTATACTAAGAGGTTTAAGAGATGCTACCCTAGACTTTGCTCTAGCGAGTACTGTATTTACCTTAGAATCAATTATTGACTGAACAAAGACGCATGCAGCATATGCTCCTACGGCCGCATCCACAAAAACACGTAATTCATAAGAAATATTCACCTTAAGATGACGAGAAATATTAACATTTTTCAAAACAGAAGTATCTTTAAACCATGCTAAAATTCTTTTTTACAATTGGGAGCTAATTCATGGTCCCAAGAAATTTTCAGTTTCCTTAAATTCTGCAATAGTAGTTTAGGAAGCAATGTTGTCTGTGTTAACAAGCCAATCGGATCAAAAATCTTTTGCACAACTGATAAAATTAATCTTTTAGTTATTCTCCTTCACAGGTTAACGGTTCTAAATCCGCACAACATTTTAGAACATCGTTATCTAAATTCCATATTATTCCCAAAACTGAACATCTCCTGAATGCTTGTCAACATTTTTACAATCAACATTGCTTTCAAAACCACGTAAGTTAAGAAATCCTTTATTCATAATACATTTTGTTTGTTCAATGAAGTGTTCTAATTCACTAGTGTTATAAGCTCCACATACAAGATTGTCTACATAAAAGAATCGTTTCATTTTCTGCGCAATTTCTTTAAATTCAGTGGGACAATTTTCCAAAAGATGTATTAAGGATATGTTCAATAGATATGGACTAGAACAAACCCCAAACACAACTCGGCAATGCCTATAAATTTCTTGTCCTTCCCGGAAAAAAATGTCTAAGGAAATCCCTGTCTTTAGGAGCGACGGATAGCATTAAAAATGCCTTTTCTATATGGGCACTAATTCCGGTTTGAAACATTCTGAAGCGATCAAGAATATCAGGATCACTAGTCTAAAAAATACTTGTCCCAGAGATATAGTACTTTTCTAGGCGGACCTACAGCCCCTTAGTCTTAGGAGACGTGCATGTCTAACAAAATACTACAACAAACTCAGAAGTCTGGATTCTCGAAATCGTACGTCAGCTTACTTCAAAGATTGGTGTAATAACCAGAGACTCAGGAGAAACAGTCCCTTCAGCCAAATGGTCTCTTTAAACCTTACCTTTGGTGCTGCGGAACCTCATCACCTGTCACAATGTCTTGACCCAGCGGATGATCTTAACGGGGTCTTTTTCCATCCAGAATTACCACTACACGTGAATAAACAAGCAGACCTTTCTGCCTATCTAAGGCAATTAGCTCTAGAGTGAATTGGAGATATACCAATTGACACCAGACGGTTTTCACAGTGAGCTAATAGCCATTGATGAGGCCTTTGGTTCTTTTGCATCTCTTCCAAATGGAAAAAATATTTGGATACTGTCTGATAGTAGAAGTGCAATACAGATATGTCTGATAGTGAGAGATAATGTTGGAGTTCAATACACACCGTTAAAACAACTTTCCGCATCGCATCAAATTCATCTGCAGTGGATTCCCTCTCACATAGATTTAGAGGAAAATGAGATTGAGGACACTTTGACCAAGGCAGGCGCTTGCGAGGTCCCAGAGCCGTCAGCACCCCTCACCTTTTTGGAGATTTCCTCTAGAACTAAACACAAGAATAAGACCACTTAAATTACCCCCACCACTACCAGAGAACCATTGGCATCAGTGTTCTTGTCCTGGAGGCTCTCTGGCTCATGGTTTTACAAGACAGGATCAAACACTTCTAGCCCGCTTTCGAAGTGGCCATATCAAAACAACGAAATTTTCCGAAGGATACAAGAGCTTTGAAATGTGCACGAACTGTTCTTCTGAACCTGCCATGCCTGCTGACATCCTCGAATGCCTAGGGCTCACCAAGCAGGACTTAGCAGAAGATCCCTGGCTGGTGTTGGACTTTCTGAAAGTGTACGATGTCTTGGACCTGGTCTAACACTGCTGACCAATGGAGGCGTGCAACAACAGAATATCAGGATTCATTTCTAGCAAATCGATCCTCTCATGCAGACATTCATTCAAAGAGAGTTCCCTCTCTGAGAAGCAGAAGATTCAAAAACTGGTCGAACTTTTGTTGTCTGGCTATTTAATTTTATTACTGGCCTATGGAATAGATAATGACACTTATTATTTAATTCTATTTCAGGCATGCGTTCAATTATATTCATAGATTCCCACTCCCTGAAGACGTTTTGATAATCATCAAAAAAATTACCTCATTTTAATTTGTTAAACATTTTTTCATGCCTTTTCCAAGCTAATTCATTATTATCACATAAATTCATTAAATTACTTTTCCATGGAAGCTCTACTTCATATCTCTCTTTGGGGAGAATTCTCATTTTTTTCCTAAAATCAGATAAGTCTTCTCTTTCTTTAACAGTTTCTGTGGGGTCAGTTATTCCTAAAACTTCTTGCTCCCACAGATTTTGCAAGGGGATATTTCCCAAGTGCTTTGACAATGTTGTTGTAAATTTATCCTTTCCACAAAATTTCTGTTTTCCAAATACCGTCCAGCCCAATTTACTTTCAACAGTGGTTAAGCCAGAATGCAAGGTGACTACATTTCTTGTCAACAGTTTTCCCATAACATCGGCCCCTATTAAAAGATCTATTTCTGCTTTTACAAGAAGAATCAGTTAAATGTATCTTCTTCCCCCTTGGCTCCTTCGGAATACTTTGATCGCTTATCTTAGGGACTAAAACACAAATCTTTCTTTCGGAAAGCACCTCAAAGTTGTACGTGTACATTCCCCGCAGTTCGCTAACCTCAACAGAAAACACCCGGTGTGGCTTAGGGTCAGTTTGGTTTGCCCCGAAAAGCGCGTGGCATACGGATCCCGTTCTAAGGGGTTGGACCACCGACTGATTTATGAGTCTTTCGCTTATGTAACTGCTCTGACTACCAGAATTAATAAGAGCTCGGACAACAACACAAAGAGTTTGTAAAAACACCACACGTCCCTTCTGCCACAATTTGAGAGGGAATTCTCGTATCTAACATTTTCCTTTTCTTATTTAGAACACATTATTTCAAAATGAGAATTATTACATTGAGTACAATTTATATTATTTTTTAAATCACAAAATTTACTTAAATGTCCAGTCTTTTTCAAATAGATAAAACATGATTCATTCGGATGTTTCTTATCACAAAAAATAAAAAGAGGTCGCTTACCTGAATCCAGTCTTAACAAGGCCGAGGTGGTTGCTAGCTCACTCTGTATTACACATTCAACGGCACAGCATTGTTCTTTCGGAAATTATGTTGAGGTCCAAATCCAGTCAGGGCGAGTTGCACCATCTCCTCTCCTTGCGTCTCTTTGCGAAGAAAATTCATCACATGTTCTAATGAGCGAGTGTTCTGTGTCGATTCATGGTTTCGGCTTCTTTCCCAGGCTAGTAGTGTTTCTTCGGGAAGGCAGCTTTCAACTAACGGGATCAGGAGATCTCCATACTTCTCTTGAGTTCTTTCCAAGCTCTCTAAAGCACGTAGTTTTCCTTCTAATTCATCATACAGATAGGCCAGGTCTGTCTTGGACCGTCCTTTTACTGCATTTCTCATTACAAGTCCTAGAAGGTCTCTCACAAAAATTTGAACCAGCAAATCGTCGCGTCCAAACAAGGAATTCTTTTGGTTCACTATTAAATTTTTTCAATTCTATCTTTGGTAATTTGAATTTCCTTTTTTCAGCTTACCTCGGCCCAGCATTTTCTTGTAATCTATTCTCAATTTTAAAACAGTTTTCCAGATATCTGTCGCGATACGTTTCAGCTTCTTCCATATCTTCAGAAAATAACCGTTCGCCGTTTTCCTCTTTCAGTAATTCCTCCGGTAGTAGTAATTGGCAGTTGTCCAATCTCTGGAACTTATCAGATATTTGAATTCTTAATACGGAGAGTACCTTTCTATTCGCAATTTCTTTGTTCAATTCACTTTAAATATTTTTAAAATTAAGGGTGAAGGCTTGCCTAAAGGCCGTATCACACGTACATTTTTCATGCAATTTTTTCGTCCAATTTTTGGCCGAATCTGAGGGGGAAGGGTTGCCGTAAACAAAACGACACGCTCTGACGTCAGCCGCGCTCTATCTCCACATTGAAAAATTACTCGCCGATTTTTCTGCTTCGGAAAATGAACATCCAAAATTATTTCTTTCATTTCGCTTGTGCAATTGTTGATGTGTGTAAGCTAAAAATAGAGCACCATTCTATTATAATATTATACGCCGTTAAAATATTATACACCATTAAAATATTATACGGCATATCTGAAGTGTTAGACGAAACCGGGGCCGCCATCTTGTTTATGACGTAGGGCGCCGAAGAACCTCATTGGCTGGAATTTCAAGCAATTTTATTTGGAACAACTTTTTGAGCTCGCTAGCAAAAAATTGTTCTAAAGCGGTTGCTATGGCAACTGAGTAAAAATTGCACGAATTGAACGAAAAATTGCTTGAAACGTGTACGTGTGATACGGCCTTTAGGCCTTTCATCTTCGCTTTCAGATCACTCAGAGCCTTTCTAATTCAGGTAAATTCTAATAAATTTAAAAGTTCAGTTCTTCTCCAAAGCACCCGTCCTGTCGCGGACGCCAAAATGTTACGGTTGAGTATAACATATAGTCAAGTTCGAATTCTAAAGTTTGTGGACTGCATCTACCCGATGTTGGGTGCTGTTGGTTTTCTTAAAAGAGTTCCAGAGAGGTCCGTTAAAAATGCTTTATTTACTCTGCAAGGCAGTAGAGCAATGACCTCACTCTCTGCCTGCTAGATTTGGAGTGCCCGAAAAAGGGCATTACATCATAGGGGTGGTGCGTGACGTCACTCCAAACCAGAGTCATTCAAAGCAAGGCTATTTTCACAACAAAGACCATAAAAATTTATTACTTGTTTCTACACATTAGGCCAGTGGTTCTCAAACCTTCACGACTGGCGACCCAATTTTCAATCATAATTTTTATCGCGCCCTCCCAAAAAATAATAATGTATTGAATGCAATAATAATGCACTTTGGTGCTAAAGCTATAATACGATCATTATTATAAACCGAACAAATTAACAAGCTGAGTATTAAATTTTGTACATGTTACTTTCAAGTAATATATATTTTTATTTTTTTACTTTTTAGTTCGATTTACTATAAAAGCGTGTTTTTTAGTTTGTTTTTAAGCTATAATTTATAATTATTTTTACTAAACACGATAAAAATCACAATTCCAGTGGATAATTTAATTAAAAGAAAATATATTTACCTACTTTCAATGAGTTTTAAATTTTTCTTTGATAATTTGGGAAAAAAATCCAATAAAACTAAAGAATATGTTCCAAATGTGCGTGTCCGTAGTGAAGGACATAAATCACATGCACTTTTCGCTAACAATACAGGAACGTTATTTTCCAGCAAAACTGTCATATTTTGTTCACGTTATTGTAATTTAGCTGTAGTTAAGCACGTTATTGTAGTTAATATACAAATAGCATTTGAAATTTTCTTCCTTGTGTCTTTTTGACAAGGCGAAGTGCTACATTTATGGCTTCATAGTTTTCTTCATAGAGTTCTTTAGGCATCATTTAAAAATTTCAATTCAACTCAAACGTTTCATGTTTATCGCTTTTCTCATATTTACTTTCACTATCGATTAATATGCATTATTTCGGTAGGTTTTTCAATTGCCTGATCAGTTTCACCTTCCTTCAATAGAAATCACAGATGCCCATTTTTTTTCTATATTCTGCTCATTTACATTTATAAACCATAATAAGTCGTACAACACAGCAATCAAAACCACAAAATTGTTCATGGGGGAAAGTGTAGCATGTTCATAGAAAATATTTTTGAACAAAAGTGGTCGTGCGGGGAACTCGATCAAAACTAGTAACTTGATTGTAAAAAAACGTTTGCCAGTCTCAAAAAAGAGGCATATTTGTGACAAATTCATTTTTTGTTCCCATTAAGACTGTCTAATAGGAGGATACTGCTAAGGTCATTGTTAACGAGTGAACAGTTTTCCCAGAATTAACGATTTCGTGAGCCTGGTTGACTCTTTCAATATAAAAATATCAATGTCAGTTCTGAAAAATAATTGTTTAAGCGTTTTTTTTTCTACAGTATATGTTTCAGAATACTCATAAAAATACATCTTGGCCAAATAATCCTTCAAAGTGCTCATTATGCTTATCCATATATCACAAAACTCATTTACATGGGGAAAAAAAGCAACAGAAAAATATTATTTACAACTTTCCTAAAAGAAACAGAGACGGAGTGAAACACACCAGTAAGTATTTGAAGGTCAAATATATGATAATCAAAAGTAATATTTTAGGAGTTAAAAGAAACGTAATATAAAAAAATCTGCCATCGTGGAAAAACAGTAAAGCAAACAAAATGTTTTTTTTATTTGGTTATAGAATCAAAGATAGCTAATGAGCGTTTGAAGTGGAATCTTATTTTTGATGATCACCAAATGATAAAAATAAATTATATCGTGTAAATGTGTATTTTTTATTATGCCAGAAAGCATTTTGTTTTACTTCATACCAAAAAATTATTTTTTTAAACCTTTTATTTTCAATATTATCGCTCCCCCCTGGCAGGGTTACCTCACCCCCCAGGGGGCGTTCCGTACAGTTTGAGAAACATTGCAGTAGGCATTTCGCTTGGGAAAAGATGAATATTTGTCGGCATTTTGATTTACGGTTTATAACTGAAATCATGATCGACGTCGTACATAAGGGGAAGGGCTCACCCCCTTCCTTCCATAGACCAAAATATTTTTAGTTCTTACCATAGAGATTACCCCTCGTCATTTCCGTCTACGCATTTTTTTAAAATGTACCCTGTTCGGTTTGGGGCCTAAACCTGACTATGCAGGGGACCCTTAATATTCTCTGTTACGCCACTGGGTCTGTGTATGCCACTGTTCTGAACCATTTCAACTGTTTGCTTATCCTTGTAGCTTTAGTTATTTTAGGGTACACTCTCTATCATTAAAAACCGTATTATCTTACACTAAATGAAAGAGGTACACAATAATATTGGGTGTAATCTTACTATTTTTGCCAAGATTAATTGTTTTTGTAAATAATATTAATATTGGCAAAAATTAATATAACTGACATTTTGTAGATTGATATCTATTGTTCATAATTCATAATTAGCAGTACATTTTATAAAAAACTTATTTAAATATTTGGTAGTCTGTTTTATTTAATTACGCTATTGCAATATGAAATATCTTATCTAAAATTTGAATCCTTGTACATTATATCTCTTAAAACATTTCTTTTTATAATTTTAAGGTATCCGACTACGTTCGGAACCACGATTTTGCAAAAGCGTGTAAATGGATAATATTTATGATATTTAGTGTCACTTAGATCAGAAAATGAATATTAATTGTTTTAAGAATAGTACTGCAATAAAAATTTTTAAGTACAATATTTTGACAAAAAATGAACATAGAATGACCCATTTTCAAAATATTCTCCTTTTGTGAAAAAAACTTCTATTATAATAATATTTTGCTTGTATATAGCTCAGACCTTTGTACAGAGGCTCAACTAGAATTTTTGAAATATATCACTTAGAAGTGGGTTTATCCATGTTTTACGACAACAGAGGGAAGAAATTTTAAGAAAAAAAACTCCGATAATTATTTAAATGGGTTGTAACTCTGAAAATAATGTGAATTTTTTAAAAATCATAGTTGAGCCTCTGTACAGAGGTCTGAGCTATATACAGTTAAAATATTATTATAATAAAAGTATTTTTCACAAAAGGAGAACATTTTGAAAAAAGGTTTTTCTTAGTTATTTTTTTGCCGAAATATTGTATTTAAATAATTTTTTTTTGTCAAAACGTCATTAAAACAGTTTTATACATGTATTCTAATCTAATTGACATTAAATATTATGAAAATTATCCATTTCTGCGCTTTTTTAAAATCACGGTACCGAATGTAGTCTGATACCTTAAATCTCTTGTAACTACACGTAGGCCGCATACTGAGAGAGATTAAATAATTAATATAAATAGAGGTTAATCCTCCTACTTTTCGTTGTATACAAAACTTTTTTTTAATGCCAATATTTTATAAATGAAAAAGGAAATATTTCGTAAATTTTTTTTTTAAACATAACTAAGGGTGTTTATACGATTTATACTCTTAAACAAACAAACAAACAAACAAACAAACAAACAAACAAACAAACAAACAAACAAACAAAAGCTCAATATTCTGTTTCAAAGGAGGAAATATATATATATATATATTTTGAGTTTAAGATTAAGATCATAAGCAGAGCATTTGTCAATTTCCTTAATATTTAAAATAGTCGGTTGAGTGGCGTAGCTCGTCTGGCGCTGGCCTTGTAAGCCCAAGTTGGTGGGTATGCATGATGTAAAATATCGACAGCGTCCATGTCGTATGTTTATGCGGCATGTAAAAAATCTCTTGAATGTCTGTTTGACTTGGGTGGTACTGTATCGCATCGTCAGAACTCAGTTACCTCCCTCTGGGAAGGAAATTATGGTAAAAACAATTTGCGGCGATTGGTATACCCCGTATATGGTGCCGCACTAAAAAGAGAGATACCACCCTCTGGGAATGTACTAGGTCGACAGTGATAAAGTACCAAACCACTGCCCCATTACAAATTAAAAAAATATATTTAAAATATGACTATAACGTAAAAATAACCATTACTTAAATCTTCATCAGTGGCAGCTATATTTCTTTTCCTTCAAGGCTAAACATGAACTATTTAATATGATTAATATGATATGATTAAAGCTTTTTTCAAAATCATTCACTAATTTATCGATATATTTTCTTTTAAATTATCTCTGGTTTTTTTTCTTTTTAGATTTTTTCCTCTAGAGATATATTTACTTTTTTAATTCCTACTATTTATTCACAATCTCCCTAAATATATTTATTGATATATCTTGTTCAAATTTTCAATCATTAAAAAAATACCTTTTATTCATCCATTCAAGGACAAATAAATTTTTTAAATCGTAGTGGTTGACACTTGATGTCAATACATTTTTTTTATGGTTTAATGGGTTTACCATACTCGATCTTTTGGCCAATTTTATTTTTTAAAAGGAATGAATTTCTTTTTCAATTCATACTATTAGCTCACACACACACACACTTTCTCTATGTTTATCTTGTTCAAATTTTCAATCGTTTACAAAATACTTTCTTTTCATTCAATCAAGTTCAAATAAAAATTTTTTAAACTTGTACTGGATGACACTTGATGTTAATACTTTTTTCCAACATTAATTCATTACTTACATTCAATTAAATTAATTACCGGTTTTCGACGCCAACTTAGAGACACACACACTAGAAAGAGAGAGAGAAAGAGATATCGTGTGTGTACAACGCCGTAAAAATTCGAATTAATTCGATGTAAGCTCATATAAACTAAACTCAGTGGCGCAACAATCCACGAGGGCCTGGCTCTCTGCCCACCTCAGTATTCGTAACCTTGGGCGCTAGATGCATGAGCAGATGTTCCGATCAGGTGGTCACTCTTGAGCGAAACCCCAGTGTTTAGTCCCAAGCAAGCTTGGTACTCATTTATCGATTCGTTGAAGGGATGAAAGGCTAAGTTGACCTTGCCCAACTTGAAGAAAGAACGCCGGACCTGTGGTGGGGAAGCGCGAAACGCTACCACTCTGCCACTGGGCTCATATAGTTTTGCAATTAAAAGGTGGCATCGCAGTGGATGAGGTTGAGTATTTTGTGATCGGATATATTCAAGATGAGGATTTCTCTCTGGGTTTGGTGTAGAAGCTTAGGGAGGTGAGGTATAAGTGTAAAGTCAGTAAGTAGCGCACACAGGAATTTTTCAAAGGGTTGAAAGTTCATCATTCTTGTATCACGCTCCTTTTTTGTCGATTTTCGGGAACAGAACACAGTAAAAAACTCATTTTTGAATTAATAATTAGCATTAATTAATAAAATTAATCATTAATAACAAATACTTAATTAAATTTTACGTACTATATAAAAATTATAATCAATCGGATAAAAAAAATCAAGGACTTTCGGGGGTCCGGAACCCCTTTGTGTGCGCCACTGGTGTTAGTACTTTAAGTGTCATCTTTGTCAACACTGATGCATATTTCTCTAAAAAGCTATTGCGTTTCCAACCAACTATAGTGAAACTGTTTTAGAATATTTTATAACAGGCTACAGGTACAATAAGGTGGATTGAAAAACTTTTTTTTTCTGAATTTTTAAGCCTAAGTTCTCTGGAAAGATGTTCTGTGGGATATAAATTAAAAAAAAATACAAATTAATTTTTATTTTAAGTTTTGCCACGAGGGGAATGAATTTTAGGTATTCGAGCTTTTTTTATGGTAAAAGTCAAGGTAATTTTTTTATTTAAGAATATTTTATTTAAATAAAAGTATTTTAGAACGTTTTAACATTTATTGCTGTGAGAAGACACTTTCTAAATAGTTACAAGAAGAAAATAGCATATACATTTATTTAACAGCTTTTTTAGTTTGAAATTTTTAGAAAAACCTACTGTCGAAATTGTAGTGCGCGATATAGCAAAAGACGGAGAAAAACTTGGATCAGCCTGATTCAATGGTGCGGTGAGAGAGAGCTGGAGTTATGAAATGTTTCTTTGTACATTATATGACACTTACTACTCAGTACTCATTTATCAATCATCATTGTTTTTTGGTTATTTATGTGGGAATCCAACCGAAATCTTCCAAAAGGTCGCATTCTTCAGACAGCGGAGTTTTTATGGCGTGGTGTCTAGGGGTTTTTAGGGTGTATTAGTCAATTTTGAAATAAAATAGACAACATAGTTTAAGAAAGAAACTGGTTGAAAACTAAATAATTTATTATGAATTATAGGGGAATATTTACATGAGGAATATTTCAAAAGAATAGGAAAGTTGGATAAGCATATTTCGGAAGAATAGGAAAGTTAGATCACATTACCTTAAGGGAGGCAATTGAGATTAAATAGAACTCATTATGGTTCTATTAAGACTTACCGCCTCGCGTGGACGAACGGCGCTGATGCGCGAAATACGACGTTTCTCTGACGAGTGTTAGTGGGCCTCTGCCGAAATAGGTTGATGTCGGCGTTTTAAAAGGGAATCTAGATGGCGTTGATGTGGAATACTGTTTCGATTAGAATTGCCGACCTCGGTAAAGGATATGATCTAACCTTTTACAAATGGGATATCCTACATTTATATCGTAAAAGAATTATTTTTTATTTTAAGTCTAAAATCCTCTAATTGTTTTTAATTTTTTTTTCGAAAACTCAACCCCTTTGTGGTAATATTAAATTTTGAAATTATATTTAAAATTTTTTGTCTTTTTCCCTAATCACTATATTATAGAATAGAGGTTGGCAACCTATGGTACGCGTGTCACATGTGAAACGCGGTTCAATTCTCATTGGCACTCTGCACTACTCTACAAATTTACCAATTTTTTAGTGGATGGAAGTTCATAAATTTGTAATGGACCTTATTTGACAAACTTCTTCAGAATTATGTACATTTACGGAATCACAAAAAAATCTGAAAAATAACTCTACAGGTAAATTTGCAGCTATTTTGTAAATGATTGAATGTCATTGCTGAAGAGATTTAGTTGTTTGAAGATAGAAAATTGCATGTATTTTGCTTTCCGCTTTTGGTTCTGCGTATCAAAGTAAATAATCTTTCCCCATATGAAAAATAGTTCGAGCCCACAAATAAATTGTTTAACAACTGAATGCTCAGAAACGAGTCAAGTTGAAAGTCACAAATTACACCCCAGATTTTGCGATATGAAAGTAGAGCGGTGCAGCACTAGGTTCCCATTAAAAGTTTTATTTATATTTTAATTAAATTAAACTATGGGAAATACTTATATGTTACATTACCTATTTCTTATTTGAATAAATATAGGTTTAAAATACACAATATATGTACAATTTGAATTTTTTTTTATTTTTGTAGAAGAAATAGTTATATTTTATGCTGTTTAATTTTATGTTAAGAAATATCTTTAAATAATGCAAAACTAATGTATATATAATGAAATTGTTATCTCTATATTATTGACCTATTTTTTTTAACTCTGCATACATTATCGCGGGAATCGAATTGTTTAAAAAAGATTCTACTGTGTGGCATGCTGAATCATATGTGTAAATTGGTTTGGCATGCCAAAGCTAAATGGTTTCTGACCCCTGTTATAGAACATCTTTTCCACATAGGTAGGTTTTGATTAATAATAGAACATAGAACACAGTGACCCACCCTTTTGTACAATTATAACTTGTACTCAAAAATAACACCGGCGGCTAGCTCAAGTAATTTTAATTAATGGGACATTCTGATTGAGCACAGTTACAAATACATAAAAACAGTTAATGCAATACAAATACTAAGGGGTTTGCACGGGCGGACATTGGTACATCCTTTCTCCCTGAGGTGGAAGGCTAACTGGTTACTTGTCCATACTGCCAGGAGAGGGCACTCTATTAACATTCGTCACATGATAAGTTAAAAATTTTAGTTGCTTAGCATATTATATCATCATTATCATAGCTGCTGAGATAGTTCCTCGTGTGGGCCAGTACTTTTCTTTGAAGATCCCTCCATAATTAACTCTGGTTTACTTTTGTTCTTTAAGTTTTCTCGTTTATAATCCCAAAGTCTGATTCCACTGAGTCTATCCATCTCAGCCTTGGTCTTCCACGCTTCCGAATCCCAGTGACTTTGAACTGTTGTACCTTTTTGACAACATTATCGTCCTGCATTCGAATTCAATGGGCCATCCACTTCAATCTGTTTAGTTTTATGCATTTAATGATGTCATGTTTTTTTTATATAAATTCCATATAATTCAAAATTGTATCTTCTTCTCTTGCTATTGTTTTCGTTTTTACCTCGAGGTATACTTTGAAGTATTTTTCTCTCAAAAGATGCCAGTTGATTTTCATCCAGTGTTGTTACTGTCCAAGTTTCAGATGCATGTGACAGAACTGGTTTAATAAAAGTTTTGCAAATTTAAAATTTGCTTTTCTTAAAAGAAATTTAGACTTTAAAAACCTTCTCAGTCGATAAAAGGCCTTATTTGCCACATATAATCGATTCTGGATTTAACCTTTTTTTCAAAATGTTCTCCTTTTGTGAAAAATGCTTGTATTATAGTAATATTTTGCCTGTATATAGCTCAGATCTCTGTACAGAGGCTCAACTATGAATTTTAAAAATTCAAATTACTTTCAGAGTTACATTCCATTGAAATAATTATCGGCGTTTTTTTCTTAAAATGTCTCCCCTCTGTTGTCGTAAAACATGGATAAACCCACTTCTAAGTTAAATATTTCAAAAATTCTAGTTGAGCCTCTGTACAGAGGTCGGAGCTATATACAGGCGAAATATTATTATAATAGAAGCATTTTTCGCAAAAGGAGAATATTTTGAAAAGTGGTCATTCTATGTTCATTTTTTGTCAAAATATTGTACTTAAATAGTTTTTTTTTTGTTATACTATTCTTAAAACAATTTTATATACATTTTCTAATCTAAGTGACACTAAATATCATAAATATTATCCATTTACACACTTTTGCAAAATTACGGTTCCGAACGTAGTCGGATACCTTAAAGAGTGTTTCAAAACTGTAAAATGAATAAGAATGTCAAAGAGAAAATTAAAGGAAATATTGCAAAATATAAACGTCTTATTTATACTTATGTGTGCTCTTTAAACAGATTGCTAAATACACTGCGTACACGTAACATAGACACATGGTATGCTCTGATTTTATATAATATCCCATATTGCATATTTTTATTTAAAGCCAAAAAGGAAATCGAAAGGGTAACGCTTATTTAAGGTGTAATAAATAATGTTATTCAGGCACGAAATTGCATTTAGGTGACGCGTGACAAATTTAGTCCGCGAACACTTTATGCAAATGTCGAATTCTTACTGAAGCGTTAAACAACGTATAATTTTTCAGTTTTTGCGGAAAACCGAATGTTGTAGGATAAATAAAAAAATGATGCGTAGTATATTATCTACCCTTGCGTTTTATATAAGTAGTATAGTTCTATAAATCATTTATACACAGAGTTCGTTATTTAGAATTTTCTAGAAAGACCTGTGCTCATAGCTGTGGAAGATTCATCAGCGTGTTTCCTAATGTTTCGTATACAAAAGAGTTGAACAGAAAGTAATTGTAGTATTGCAATATTTTTTGAACTTAGATAATATAGTTTGTTATGAAATTTAACAAGATTTCTTTCAATGTGAGTTATCTAGATGATTTTCTGATTTTTTTTTCTCTTAATGTATTATCTGGTATTCATAGTTCGAACAAATATTTCACAACGATTGTAGAAATGCCGAATTAAAAAAAAAATACGGAAAAAGAAGTGTTTAAATTCAATTAAGTACACACAGTACACTTTTACAAAAACTGTTTTTTGGGGAAATAACAATGAAAATAACTAACGTTTTATATTCAGATTATGTTATTAAATTGATTCTGAAAATAAAAAGTCGATTTGACGAGCCATTGTTTCAAGCTTTTAGAGTTTTTTTTAAAACTTTTATAAAATGATAAATTTTAAAAATTTTAAAATTATTTTATGTGATTTATGTTTTTTAGGTTATTAGAAATAAAAGTTTATGGAATTTAAAATTTGTTTCTTTGTTGAATTTTACTAATTATTTTTATAGCTTAACCGGAAAAAAAACATTTTTTTTTTTAAATATTAACTTAAAGATTTTTTTAAAAAATAACTAGAGATCTCAGATCTAAATCCATACTAACTTTTATGGAACACATTTTGGAAGTATCTACAAAAAATTTCAAGACTCTATCTTGAACAGAAAAAAAGCTTTAGAGATTAGAAAACTCTTACATATTCAAAATTTAAAGTCTGAGAAAAATACATTTAATGTTTGTGAAGGCATAAAACAAAAGCTAATAATGCCTGTAAAGCTCTAATTTTTTATAAATATGTTTCTAACTTTGTTAGAACTCTAATTTTTTACATCAAAACATTTCTTTAATTAGTTATGACAGAAAGCATTTTTAAATTCAAAATATGCTCCCCCGTAATATTGATAGCATTTGTCATGACTACAGATTATTCAGCTGCATCTTAACTTATATTTTCACAAAAATTTGAAACAAAAAATTTATACTCAAAATAATATGATACAAACTTAAGCCAGAAATCACCAAGTTTGTAAGCAATATCTAATTTTTCTCAGCTTTAAATCGGGGCATTTTAGCAAGTTTAAGTTTTTGTTGCGTGACTTTAAAATACTGTAGTACTGTTCTACAATATATTTATTATAATGTAGTTTGGTACATCATGAAATATTCAGTTCTTTCTGCAGTATTTGTATCCAAGACATTAATATTCTCTCTGGTTTCATTGTAGTATCAGATGAAGGCTGGATTTTAGATGTATCACATTTTCAGTCGAATTCCATCTCTTCCAAAGTAAGACCCAGCTTTACGCGGGGTATACATTCCATCAAAATTGAGTGTAATATGAAACAGAGTTATACGAGGTTATCTTATCCTGTAAATAATGGGTTAGGGGAAGATGGGTAGAAAATTGGTCAGGTATTTTACCATTAAATTTATTAATTATGTTTTTCATAACAATGAAACAAAAATTTATTTCTTACAAATATAGAAACATGATTAACGAATATACATATAAAAATAAATAAAATTCTAAGTCAGTATGTTTACATTTCAGATCATTGTCTCTTCTGTAATTCTAATTTTCTGCCTTTTTATCAAGAAGGTAGATTGGCTTAAGGTATCCGAATACGTTCGGAGCCGTGATTTTCAAAAGCGTATAAATGGATAATATTTATGATATTTAGTGTCACTTAGATTAGAAAATGTATATAAAATTGTTTTAAGGATATTATTACAATAAAAAATTATTTAAGTATAATATTTTGACTAACAATGAGCATAGAATGACCCTTTTCAAAATATTCTCCTTTTGTGAAAAATGCTTCTATTATAATATTTTGCCTGCATATAGCTCAGACCTTTGTACAGAGGCTCAACTAGAATTTTTGAAATATATAACTTAGAAGTGAGTTTATTCATGTTTTACGACCACAGAGGGGAGAAATTTTAAGAAAAAAACACCGATAATTATTTCAATGGGTTGTAACTCTGAAAATAATTTGAATTTTTCAAAAATCACAGTTGAGCCTCTGTACAGAGATCTGAGATATATGCAGGCAAAATATTATTATAATAGAAGCATTTTTCACAAAAGGAGAATATTTTGAAAAAAGGTTATTCTAAGTTAATTTTTTGCCGAAATATTGTATTTAAATAATTTTTTTTTGTCAAAATGCCCTTAAAACAACTTTATACATGTATTCTAATCTAAGTGACATTAAATATCTTGAAAATTATTCATTTATGCGCTTTTTTTAAAATCACGGCTCCTAACGTAGTCGGATACCTTAATGGCATATTGCGTTCAGTTTCGTCGTCAATCCATATAGAAAGTCGTTTTTCCATTTCCTCTATTGTACTATTTCTAGAACGGGTAATTCTAGTTGCAGAGCTTGTCGTAGTTGCAATTCCAGAGAAATTTTTTTCTTTTTCAAAGAATTTTTATCTTTATTGTTAAGTGCAAATTCAAGCAGCACCAATTTGGATTGACGTTCACCTATCTGATCTTCTATCCTTACTCTAGTTTCTAGTGAAATGCTTTTTCTTGTTGCTTTATTTTCGTGTTTTTTATTATCAGTCATGACCAAAACTAAAAATCATAATATTTGTCACCATAGAAATCATTATATTTTATAAATTTATACTTACAATAACGTCAACAATTATTTGAAGCAGAAAAATACGTTCGTATAACACCGCAAGAAAGAAGAAACACGGATAAACTGCTTTGGATATCGGGAAGCCTAACGCTGCGTGCAATTTTGGGGAATCCTACAATTCAAATAAAAGAGCGTTAAACCGAAACAGCGTTGAGCGGGATCTTACTGTATTACTTCTCACAGCAACCTTGTAAAGGACTTCCCCCTGAAGTCGCTTCCTCATTATCTTGTCTTCCTAAGGCTGTGGGAGAGAACGATAGATGACCAAGACTCTCCATGATAAAAAAAAATTTAATTTATTATTATTCAGTTATAATATTTCACAACAAAGTAATCTATAAAAGGAAGTCCTAGGAGTGATATAAAGAAAGCAACCACCTTAAGTGAATAAGCGCACGCAATCAGATTAGTTTAGCTTTAATCAATCCTATCCTATTAATTCTTGATCCACTAGTTTAGTCTAGTAGCCAAAATCCGTCTAGTCAAGATGCGTAAATTCCAATTCTTACCACAGTAACACTGCATTCAGATGCTCCGCTCCTTCTGACCTACGATTATTAAACTCTAACTAATTTGAATCTCAGGGTGTCTTCTTGAGAGGGATCGCTGTGAAATAAACGCGAATGCTAGCCAAAGATTCCCCAAGAGGATTAGTTGGTGAAGGTTGCGAAAAGACCCATCACAACCTGAGTACTTCTCTTTCCTTTTTTCTGAAAAGGAAACAGAATAAGAAAAGAAAACAAAGTAAGTAGCTTTTAAGCAATATGAACTATGTGTAAAAATAAATATTGGTCTTGAAATCAATTTTAATGAATTATAGGAGAACTCAAAAAAATTTAAAACATAAGCAAGCAAAAATAATTTTGTAATGAAAATTGCAGTTAATAGCCATTTCACACTGAAAATACATATTGTGTTCAAAAATATTTTTAACTAACTGAATTTAGAAATGCCAAAATACTTTAAAATGAAGCCTAAACTAAAATCTATACTCAGAAAACATAAAATTTATTAAAAACTAATTAATTTTCAGATCTGAAATTTTGAGGCAAGTTTTCCAAATATATGGGCTAGAGGAAAATGCAAAAAAAATTTTTTTTGATATTTTTGTTATTTTTAGGGTACTATTATACATAAAAACCCCCCATCTAAATGCAATGGTTAGCTAATATTTTAGGCTTAGGTGTAAAATTTGCCTTACAATCGAATGATTTGTAAATAAAAATACTGACAAAATTGTAGTAAGCAGATCACAATTATTTAATAAAGATGCACACACAAAAACTTCATTAGGGATAATGGATAAAAATAATTATGAATATATCAAGTATTAGATGCAGAAAAATATCAGTATAAAAGCAAAATTATCTGCTTTGTAAAAATTCTTTCAAAATAATGTATTCTGCTTAATCCGCATCGTATATTGCTAAAATACTGACTACTCAATTCTGGTTCTAACAGAAAGTGCAATCCATCATAAACTCTTAACTCACAGAATTAAAAGATCTTTTTATGTAAAATGTCACAAATACATATTGTAATAAATTATATACTACAAAAAGTAACCCATAAGAAATGTGATAAAAACATACATATTCCATTTTAGCTTCGTTTCAATTTTTATGATTTGCCTTAGTCTATATTTTCCAACTTTCTAATATAACTGTAAGTGATGCTTGTCTTTGAAGTTTTCATTTGTTCTGTACAGGGGTTTAATACACATGTGGGACCTGCTCGTTTTCTAGATCAATAGTTCTGTCTCCCCTCCTTGTCTTTCGATTGTACTGTTATTTTCTCGAATTCTTTAAAATCGGAATATATTTTTCTCTCTTCAAGGTAACTGACAACTTATCTTGGAAAAAATATATATCTAGTAGAACACTAATGTCTAATCCATAAGTTCCCAAATGCATTTCATAAACTGGTAAATTTGCTTCAACAGTGATTGCCAACTTTCTTGCCAAAGGTCGCCAGAAAGGTATATACCGACATGAGACATGAGAAGTTACCAAATTCTAAAAACTGCCATTTAGAGAAAATGAGCTTCAGATGTTTTTTTTGACATTTTTCGTCAGTATTAATTTTGAGAACCATAAACACTTTTGGATCAACACATTTTTTGATCGATTATACAATCATCAGCAAAGAGATACTTGTACAATTGATAATTGTCTTAGGAGCCTGGAAAATTGTGGTATTCTTTCAAAAAACTTTTCGAAAAGCTCATCAAATCATCTTTCTCTTCAAAAAGTACAAAAAATATTACCATAATATAACAATTAAATTTGATAAAATATAATATACTAAAGTATATTCCTATTAACTAATCTAAAGTCTAGAAAAAAAATACTTTTTTCCAATCAGAAATTCTTTTTATACGAAACTAAAGGGAAAATAATTAAATTGAAGAAGTAAGAAAAGGAATAAAAGCTATCTATTTTCATCTTAAGATAAGTTCTATCAGTGGAAATCGATAAAAAGTATAAAAATCAAGCTCTGAAATATTAAATAATTTTTACATTAGAGATATTAATATCGATAGGCTAAAAATAAGTGTAATTTTGAAAACAAATTATTTTTTAGCAGACGATATTTTATTCCTCTCAAATGGGTTTACATAATAATTCCAAAAAATCCCTGTAAATTTTGTTTGTTCCTATTTCTCCAAAATTTATACTTAATTAAATGACAATACAGGACAATTTCTTTTCAAAAATCAAAAAAATTTTAAATTTTTTGTTTTTAAATATTTCAACAATATTGAAAAAAGTATAACTTAATAATAATACATTACAGTATTGGTAGTAAATAAAAACTTAAAAACTTTGTGTTAGAAGGTACATTTTCTTTAAAAATCTTGTTTCTAACAGATAAAAAAAGCTATTATTTAAAGTACTTCTATCTTTTTCAACTCAAATCGAGACAGATTTAAAAAAGAACTGAAAA
Organism: Trichonephila inaurata madagascariensis; assembly: GCA_019973955.1. Classification (NCBI taxonomy): domain Eukaryota; kingdom Metazoa; phylum Arthropoda; class Arachnida; order Araneae; family Nephilidae; genus Trichonephila; species Trichonephila inaurata. The sequence continues at coordinate 48,105 of BMAV01012573.1, forward strand.
CTAAAGTACTCTCGGAAAACGAAAATTATATTGAAAACTGCCATTTCGAGACATAACACTTTGATTGAATAAGCACCATGTTATTACTATGTCACTAAAATCAGACTCATCCTGTTCTTTTGTTTTTCAAACATTTTCCCCACCTAAATTTGTTCTTTGTCTGTCTTAAAACAAAAGAACACTGAACAGAAGAGATTTGAAAAGCAACTTCGTTGTTGGAGGGAGAAAATACAGCTGTCGTTTATCGCCCGCTGAAGTATAAAGAAAAGCTATTTTATCTCTTAGCGAATCAGCAATAACTGGTGTGTCGCAGAATTTTCTCACTTCAGCCGGAAGTATATATGTAACTTTTTCTCTACATTTACTTGATTCATTTCAAAGCAAATTGTTTCAAAGAAATAGTTTGGATGTTTTGTGGTAACAAAAAAGTATTAAATTGCTCAAGGTAATTAAATGTTTTAATGTTGTTATTTAAAAACAGGTAATTGCCATTCGAAATTTAATAGATAATAAATAGTCGCGTCTAATCAGACTTTCCATTACTGGAATAAATAGTCATTTATATATCAGAAAATAAATGGAGTTAAATCAAAACCTTTTATAATGCCTTTTCGGTACTTTTAAGTTTCACCGGGGCAAATCTCGCCAAGTTGGCACTCTATAGACAGCAACACACATTATAAGCATTAAAAATATTAATATATTTAAGTATTAGTTTTTATTGGTCTTCCATCCATTTTTGATGTATTATGAAAAAGATGTTACTGATAAGAAAAGACCACAACTTGTTTTGAAAATGAAGTGGTAAAAGGTCACCAGTGGAAGCATTCCGTTTGGCGTCGGTTGTATTATTTTTGGCGACTTTATCGCCTGCTCCGGCGAAGCGGAAAGGTAGCGGCTTTTCTTTTAGTATTGTTATGTTAAAATATTTTTGAAATTTAGGTTGTTTTATAAGAAACACAAAATTCATTTAACTTAATACTTGAAATTAGTTTGATTTTCAAGACTTTTTTAAAGGAATATATATGTTTCTTACCACTGACTGAGATCTACTTAAAGGTAAGGCATCTATATTTTGCATTTCTCTTTACATTGCATTACATGGTATTTATAAAAAATAATTAGCAAATATTAAAATACAGTGAATGATCTATAAATGAAATACATTTTGTGTCAAAAAATTTAAGAAATACATATTAATTTTCATGAAGTTTTCAGAAAGCAATGATTCAATATATAGTGGAACATAGCAAGCTACACTTACATACTCTTTTTCTCATGTGCTTTAGTCTAGCAATAAATGGCAACGTTTATGTGTTTTCTGTCAAGTTGGCATAGGTCCCAACTTTAGTCAATCGTTTGTCATCTGGGACATTTTTTTTTTATTGTTCAGGAAAATTACAGGTCGTTCTTTGCAGCTTGAATATCCAGATATCACTAGTCATGCTAGACAGTGGCGTGTCGTGGGGGGTGCAGAGGAGGTCATGGCACAGGGCAGCGGCAAGCACCACGATATTTAAATTAAAAAAATATTTCTAGCTCCAAATCGTGCCCGCCCGACGAAACCGACGGAAATGAGTGAAAGCTTTAATACACGAACAGATGCAGGAAATTTATTAGTCGCTATACAATCGTATTCCTTTTTATGTTACTTAGGCTTCTGGCAACCGGTACTGTGTGAAGTCCATGATGCTCAAAATTATTTGCAAACAGAGGGACTAAATATCCATCAATGTGCTCAAAAAATACGTGCTTTACAGACCGTATTAGAAGCAAAACGAGAGGAATTAGTGGATGACGCTTTAATATATAGTAAACGTTTATGTGAAGAGCTTGAAATTTCTTTTGAATCCCCAAGACGAATCAGTCGAGAAAGATTCCAGTAGTTGCAGAATCTAGCCCAAAAATATGCTTTTTTAAGGTCTGAATTGATACTGAGCATGGACGAGCTTAAATCCAGCTCCTCAAGACATCGATAAAGAATTCCAACTTGAGCGGGTACGTCTACAAGCTTTCGTAGCTGCGACAGACCCAGGCTGTAAAAAAGAACTCATTAGGTCCGGCTCTCTGGATTTATTAAAATATATTATTGAGTCTTGTCTTGAAGATGGCTTACCAAACATTGTCATAATGTTGAGAATGTTTTTAACATCTGCCATCAGTAATGCCAGTTGCGAGAGAGGCTTCTCTGAGCTAAAATTAATCAAAAATTATCTCAGATAGACTATGTCCACGTTAAGGATAACAAATTTAGCTATTCTGGCAATTGAACATGACATACATATTGATATTGTATAAAAGATTTTGCTCTGAATAAAACACGAAAAGTGCATTTTCAATCAATAAAAAAATTTAAAGCTGCTTTTTTTTACTTTTACTCATTTTCTTGATTAATAATTAAAATAGAGGGGCGACAAATTTCCGGTCGGCCTCAGGAGGCGAAAGGCCCACGCTACGACACTGGTGCTAAAACCGCTAATTCTAAGTGGGTAAGTAGTTTCCCGTGGACATTTAAACACTAATTAAATTGTGTGTGGTTGTGAATATACTTACCTCGAATTTACAAATGTTAATTCTTTTATAAATGATTAATTTAAATTTATTAATTTAAACTATTTTTATTAACCCCTCTTAAGCCGTCATTTTTTTAAACCCAAAATGTTCCATAAAAATGCACTTTTTTTATTGCATACAATAAGCATAATATTTAACTTAACTCAGTGGTGTGACAGCCCATGAGGGCCAAGGCCTACTGTGCTCAACTCAGCATACGCGACTTTAGGCCCTCAGGGGCATGGGCAGGTGTTCCTACAAGTGGTCAGTCTGACGCGAAACCCCCAGTGTTAAGTTCTCAAGCAAGCTTAGTAATCATTTATTGACCCAATGAAGAGATGAAAGGCTGAGTAAATCTTGCCTGGCTTGGGGTTTGAACCTCAGACCTGTGGTGTGGAAGCGCGATGCATTAACCTCTCAGCCACTGGGCTTCAAGCGTAATACATAATAAAAGGCAAAAACGGGGAAGAATTTTATTTTAAATTTCAATTTTAACATTTTACACTATTTTTTATTTTATAATTGTGGAACACAAAGAACCCTAAATGTTTGCTTTTTATAAGTACACTCTGCATGACATGAAGAACGTTTCATATATCTTAAAAGAATATTTTCTCGTACTTACAAAAAATAAAAAAGGCATGTTCGTACCTCTTTTTCAAATGGTTGAGAAGTGTGCGCGCGTATGTATGTCGCAGGAAAATGAAGGAATTAGGAATTTTATCAAATCCCTATGGGAGATGATCAATTGACGGGAGATGTTAAAATAACCTCTCTTTAAGGTCATTTCCTTGATACAAGTAAGGGATTTGAACAAATGATTGAACAGGGATTGAAACCGAATTTCTTGCGACCCCTTGTAAACTGCACTTCATCATCATTTCTTCCTTTTTTATGGATTTTTAAAATTTATTTTTGGCTCATCCAGTACATGGCAGCAATACTAACAGTGGGACAGTTTGCTCTTGCATTGTTTGTGTGTAATGTCATCAAAGCTGTATTGAAGTAAGAACGTATTTTATACGATAAATTGTGTGTATTTCCTCATAGGTATTACTATTCCTTACGAACACTCACACAAAATGAAATGCATTGACTTTAGACATTTTTAGGTATACAGGCGACATTTAATCTTATCCGCGTGAACTAAATGTAGTTTCTAACTAAATATATGATGCTGTGACATTTTCTATAATTGAAAATTTTGTTCTCTTTTCGCCTCCAATTTGCAATTCCTATCTTTTCAAGTTTCGCCACTATGGGTGTTACTGTCATTCGTATAAGGCCAGGCTCAATCTCATTACTATACATGTGCCCACTTGAATAATTGTAGCTTTCTTCATTCGCTAGTATTTTCATGTTAAAGCCACTTTCATATGCACTCAAGGGCGTAACGGGGAATATTAGACCCCTTTTCAAAGCCAGGTTTTGGGCCCCCTCAGCTGGATCTGACAAAGGATTACAAAACCATAAACTTTCGGTCCCCTAGAATCCTAGCTCCCACGCGATACGGGGTGTACGTTATGCATTAGTTTGCACCTTGCATATAATATAGTCCATTACGCCAAAGTATTCTAAATTATTTGCTCAGAATATCTAAGAAGTTTAAAGTTTTCAGACAGTTACAATCTGCTTCGACTAGACACTTAAATTGACACTCCAGAGAAATGACTTTTGTAGGAGTCGAAAACTTTCATCCTATTAGTGTAACATGTATCTTGCAACTTCGATGTGTATTAATACGCATACTCGCACAGGAAATTCTTAAAATTATCTTCTGGACGATAGTAGTATATATTTTTATTTCACATTTTGCGGAAGATTCTTAGATACGCAAGAGCTTAAGCTAATTCCCTTAATGAACAAAGAAATTAGTAATATGACGAAAGAGAAAAATATTATTTATACCTGCTTTGAGTTTCAAATGTTTGTGTACTGCGAAACGTATAAAACGTACTTTTGAATTATTTTTCTCTCTCCTCTAATGCAGTACCAACTAGAACATTTAGTAGCTTCATGACATTCCTTTGCAAACTCTTTTTAATACTGGTTGAAAAACAAATAAATTTATATTATGCAATTAGAATATTTGCAATACATTCTTTTTTTCCCCTGTAATAAATATGAAATTTCGATAATATCAATTCGGGCCTTAAGTTTTATGAAGTTTACTTTTCGTACCAAATGAAAAGGATATTATATATAAATATATGAGATGAATCCCCAGCCCTTCAAGTGTCAGTTGGGGTAAACTTCCTACCAGAACAACTCAACCCACCTCCCGCATAAAGGTTTTGACTTTTACTTTCGGCGGACTTACGAAAAACCACGTGAACGAGCGACGCACTGGCTCCTGACCGACGCTGAAATAAGACTTGTTTTGTCATGGCTTGGAGTGCAGACTGCTTTACTGAACATTAAAGATAAAATATAATATGATAAACGGCTTCACGTTGCATTTCTCCTGTTATTCTAAGAATTATTCCAATACATGATATACACTGCTGGCCACCAGAAATGCAACACCGAGAAAGACAAGAGATAGCACAACAAAATTTATTTCGTATATAACACGTCGACAATAGTATCAAATGATTAAATTTATAGACTTCTGTGAAGTGTGGTTCCTGCCAGAATCAGTAGCCAGAGTAGCGGCCATTGTTGGAGATTACCACTGCCACACGCCTCGGCATTGATTCAAAGAGACTTTGGATGTTTTCTTGGGGTACAGCAGACAAAGCAGCTTCCGCACGTTGCTAAAGTTGATCTGGTGTGGCAGCTGGGGGTATAATCTGAGTCAATCGTTGAGCAACCATGGACCACATGCTTTCTATCAGTGAAAGATCCGGAGAGCGAGCCTGCCATTGAAGCAATTCAATCTGATGATTGACGAAGAACCTTTGGACACAATGCGTGCCACGTGGGTCGTGCATTATCCTGTTGAAATATGGCTGTGGCCAAGCCCTGAATGTAAGGAAGGACAACTGTCTCCAACACCTCGGAGATGTAGCTCTGGCTGTTTAAAGTACCGGCAATGCGTACTAGAGGAGTATGCGAGAGTGATATCTAATACCGCCCCATACCATAATACCCGGTGCAGGACCAGTGTGGTGGTGCATAACGCAGCTGTTCAGCATCCTCTCTCCACGGTGTCTCCAGACTCGAATCCGACCATTGTGGCAGACAGATGCGTGACTCGTCAGTAAAGACAACTTCATTCCATTCTGCCGCCCACATCCTTATTTCATCGCACCATTGGCGGCGGAGACGTCTGTGGTTCTGCGTCAAGGGTAGACCAAGCAATGGACGTTCTTGCGGATAGACCACTCTGCTGGTACGCGCAGACACTGAATGATGCGTTACAGACTCAAGGTGCTGTGCTATGGTTCGTGATGTGACTGAGCGATCCGTCACTGCCATGCACACAGTTTGCCTGTCCTCACGTGAAGTGGTGCACTGAGGTGGTTGCGATCGACCACGTTGGTCCGTCGAACCCTCCTGAATCCAACGGTCACATATCCACATTACAGTTGTTTGGTTTCGTCCAACACGACTACCGATTTCCCAGAAAGATAACCCACAATCTCGGTAGGCCACTATCCTTCCTCTGTCGAACTCGGATACTTGATCAAAAGCTGATCGCTGTTTTCTACGAGACATAACTGATCGTTTTTTGAAAAAACCACAAGAAAAACACAATTGTGGAACTTGAAATCGTTGAAATCTCCAAGCTTTAAATAGCGCTTTGAGGCGCGCGTGATGTGTGTCTGCGCTGAAATTCCAATCATTTGCATATCTCACCTCCGCTAATGCATGTTGTAAATTTCATGTTATTTGCAGGCTTCCTTCAGGGTGTTGCAGTTACGGTGGTCAGCAGTGTATATACAAATGCTAGTCGTTCCCCTTTCGTTTCTCTTCGTATTTTATCAGTGGCGTAACGGAGAACATTAGGGTCCCCCTGCAAAGTCCGGTTTTCACCCCCAAGCCGGATCTTACAAAGGATATGTGCTTGGCGTCAGTCACGCTTCGGGCCTCTAGAATCCCTGGGCCTCCCTGCAATGCGAGAGGTGTACATTATGCCACTGTATTTTTATAATGCTGATATCATCCTAGCTTTAAGCTTTGAATTGTATTGATAAACATCTTATAACGCTCTCCTCCTAATTTGAAAAGGACAAGACTGGAATTTTTAAAATGGAAATGTGTTCATCTTTCACGCTTTCTTACCCCCCCCCTTCCTCCTGGAAAATTAAATTTTTCAAAATCCGTTCTTAGTGGATCTTTACACAACAAAAGATATATACTTAAAAAATTTCAAGTCTTTAGGTCCAATATTCCTACAGATCTCGTTTGTCATAAGTGAGTGAGTCGTTTTTCTACAACAAATATATAAAGAATAATTTAGTTTCTAGCTTGAAAAGTTGAAAAATTAATTTGAATCAGGATTTTCAAACTTTCATTATTTGCGACCCAATATTCAACCAAAATTTAATCACCCCCCTCCTTCCATACAATAGCAATATATTGAATTCAATAATACTATAATTTGACGCTGAAGCTACAATACGACTTAAACTTCTTAAGTTCCACCAGCGTATATAAACGTCTCGAACAGCCAAAGCCTTAATTGCCCAAGAAGTATATATATACGTCTTTCCGAAATACGATCTTTTCTGTGCACTGATATTTATAAAATTATTCGGAAGTCTTTGGAATGCAATAAAAGGACTTCAACAATGTTTGCGAAGGATTTAATTATTTCAGAGAATTTGTTTATCTATTCCTTTTCATCTCAACCCTCCCCATGCATCACATGTGCGTGCCTACGTACAAAATGGTGGCATTGGGGAGCGAATCGCGTAAATTTTAATAGGTAGTTAAGGGATTAATTATAAACCATACAAAAATTACCAAGATAAGTATAAGTTTTTGTATATAGTTTTATATATCACAAGCCCCCCTGGAGTCACTGGTAATTATTAAACTTGTTCTTAACTTAGTTTTGTTAAATTAATTATAAAATACATTATACAGTACTGGTCTATTTATAAGTGTATTTTATCAGTATAAAAGTGTATTTTATTTTTTATTGTGCAGAATGTATTTTTTTGTTTTTTTTCAATAAATTAGTTTTTTTAAAAATGATCTCCTGTTTTCGACTTTTCAATATGCTCGTGCCCCATAATTTGAGAAACGCTGGTTTCTATTGGCCTAATTTGAAAATATGTGACGTAATCTTAATCGTCACTCTCATGGGAAAAATGAAAGATGGGCTAATGGGGAAAACGTGATAAAATGTGTCCTTGAGAAGTTCAGAGTAATAATAATATGTCATCGGGAAAATGTGAGTTTGGTGTAAGATTTCCGACAACTCGTTTACTTCGAAATCTAATATTTTTTAATGGATATTGTATTCGTTGAAGCTCTATCTGACATTTTACCAAAGATTGATGCCTTAATGATGGTAATATTTTATAAATCAAGTAGTGCTCTTGCAACGTAGAGCATCGAAGGCATAAATATACTATTTTGTTCCGAAGTTGTAGTAATTACGCTTAATTTTATCTTAAAATAGTGAAAGAAATCTGCATGTTTAATAGCTTAATATTACATTTTGTTGCATTTATTTATGAAAAAACTAACATTTTCAAGCAACACCGTCCCTTATATGAAAATGACGTTTCAGTGGAAGAAATATTGGAAATATGTGCAGCCAAATTAGCATAATTTTTGGCGACTTGGCAACCATATGGAGACTTCTTGAAATTGTTGGAGAAGTCTATGATGTCAAGACATATGACGTAAGCAGATTGTTTGAGAAAGGTATGGAAGGTAGTAGCGCAGATTATAAATAGCTGTCGTTTGCTGAAACTGAGTTAAACTTCAGCTATGAAGAGTGTTCACTCGAGGGTTTGTTTGCGGATAGTTTTTTTTATTGCTACGTACCACTACTTTTAAACAGTAATAGTTGTGTCTGAATGCTGTAGAAAGTGTGTGACCCATCTAGAGTTTTATTTATTAGTTTTACTTTAGCTTATCCTGTATTGTAAGCACGATTTTCGTCAATAAATTTCATCGCTGTTGAAGAGCTTTTGTTTTTTGGAACCGAAATAGCATAAAATCCACGAACCCTGATCTGAGCAACGATTTATTGTAAATCTTTCCCTACTTAAATTTTTCTTTGATTAAATGAATATTTTGCTGAAATAATTTTTTTTAACATATTAGTGATTGTAGGACAATCAAGTAAAGGGGAAAAAAGAGCTCACGCGGATTTGAATAATTTAAGTCCAGTTACCTTGCTCTTGGATTGTAACAACATACGTCTGAAAAGGTAACAGTGCGGTAAAATGGAATTGTAAGATTATTACTTGAATTGACCAAGTATTGCATCAGCATTGCGCGTCGACCATAGAAACCATCGATTACGATGAGGCCTCTGTCTAAGCAAACAGTACGAAATTTGATTTGATAATTGATATGCAAATTTGAAGAACTTGCTTGTACTTGCAATCGATTTCATCTTGGACTACATTCCAAAATGTGCAAATGTTTCAAATTGCTTCAGGTGATGACTATGTACACATCCCCGTAGTTTCACACATGCTGGATGTGCGAATTTTACGTTCTGCAGAAATTCTGCTATCTGATCTCTAAGAATATTGTAGATTATTATGCTTAAGTCAGAGTTATTAATGGTGTAGAAGTGGATGCTCCCCCCTCCTCTTATGTCATCAAAATCCTCCAAAATAAATTAAGTGAGGACTGGTTGGCTTAGTACAAAGATCTGTCCTATTGGGCGATGGAGTTAACATTCTAAAAAACACGCAGACAAAAAGATAAGAGGTATTCTCTATGATAGAAATTAAAATTTTTTGTCTATCGGGGAGTTTGAACCCCCAACCTCCACTTTGTATACACCACTGGGATTGGGAGATACTCTAACATTGGCTTACGAGTCAAATTCTACTTACTCAAACTCAATTTAGATATCAATCTCCATTTTAGTTACTTTACACAGCTCCTTACTAAACACAGCCCGATTGTTTTTATTTATTTAGATCGTTTTAAATAAGAAAACAATTGTTTAAAAATCGCAGGCTTGCATGTCATATGATTATGTGGCACGCAAAAGATCTCTCAAATATTTATTTGGCTCAGATATTCTCGACAAAATTAAATCACGGCAATATTTAGCATTCAACGAGTGTTTGATTTGAATGAATTCAAGCGTAAGAAATTTGGTAGAGGGAGCCGCCACTAGATGGTGCCACCAATGAAATTGCTCTCACACTTGGGGAGCTTAGCTTGTTAAATGCAGCCCATTTAAAAAAAATTACCCCCTCTCCCAATTGTTTTCACTGATCTGTTGGAAATTCTGATCTTTACTTGTTCTGAAGACCTCTATCTGAAGTGTTTCATTTAGTCTTCTCATATCAAAATGCTAAAAAAATTTGGGTCTGCCCCCTTTCATTAAAAATCCTTCCGTTCATTCATAATTAAAATCATGAATTTGAATTTTTTTTGGGTGATCCGGAAAAAAAATTTTTTAAAAGGGAGTTTGGGTTTTCTTTTTTGTTTTGGGTTTTTTTAAAAAAATAACCTCTTCCTTTCGGAAATTTTTCCATTTAAAAGGAAAAACGACAAAATTAAGAGGAAAATGTATTAGCAGGAAGTGGTGTTGTCATTTAAAAGGATGAATAATATGAGTTTTAAGAGACAAATTTTGTTCTGTTCTGTTTCAGTTTCGTTTGTTTCTCGTAATTTTGTTTTCGATTTTGTTTTAAAAATGCATTTGTGCTTTGGAATTTTGGATTGTACCTGTGTGTTGCACTATTTGCTTTTACTCTTACTAAATGACAGCACCATGCAATAAAAAGTGTATATAAAAAATGTAAAATTTTCCCCCAAAGGGTTTTTCGGGATATTAACCATCATTATCTTTTGATTGGATTTTTTTAAACCCGTGATTTTGAAAGCGCATAAATGGATAATTTTCATGATATTTAGTGTCACTTAGATTAGAAAATATGTATAAAATTTTTTAAGGGGTTTTTTTGATAAAAAAAGTATTTAAATACCAAATATTTGGGAAAAAAAATTTAATTTAAATAATTTTTTTCAAATTTTCCCCTTTTTGTGAAAAAATCCCTTATTATAATAATATTTTTCCCTTTGTATATAGTTTCCAGACCTCTCAAGAGGCTCAACTAAAATTTTTTGAAATATGTAACTTAGAAGTGGGTTTTATCCTTTTTTACGATAACAGAGGGAAGCAATTTTAAAAAAAAAACGCCAAAATTTTTTTAAAATTGGTGGTAACTCTAAAAAAATGTGAATTTTTCAAAAGTTCTAGTTGACCCCTCTGTAAAGAGGTCTGAGCTATATACAGGTAAAATATTAATAATAGAAGCTTTTTTCAAAAAAAGGAAAAACTTTTGGGAAAAAAAGAATATTCTAAGTTTATTTTTTGTCAAAATATTGTATTTAAATAATTTTGTTTTGTCAAATTGTCTTTAAAACAATTTTAAAACATGTTTATAATCAATAATTAATAATAAAATAATATTAATAAATAATTATAATAAAATATCAGACAATTATCCATTTATGGCTTTTTAAAATAAAGGTTCCGAACGTAATTTTGGATCCCTTTAAAGGGTATGCGAAAACGTTGGGAACGGTTTTTGGGAAAAGGTATAAATGAATAATATTTATGATATTTATGTCACTTAGATTAGAAAATGTATAAAAAAATTTTTTAAAAAAAATAGTATTACAAAAAAAAAATTATTTAAGTATAATTTTTTTGGAAAAAAAATAAAACATAGAATGACCCCCCTTTCAAAATTTTTCCCCTTTTTGTAAAAAAATGCTTCTTTTTAAATAATATTTTGAGTCTATACCCGGGAGACCTCTGTACAGAGGTCCATTTTAAAATTTTTTGAAATCTATCATTTAGAAGTGGGTTTATCCATTTTTTTTACACAACAGAGGGAAGAAAATTTTTAAAAAAAAATGCCGATAATTATTCAATGAGTTTTAACCTAAAAAAAAATGAATTTTTCAAAAAACATAGTTGAGCCCCTGCAAATTTTTAAATAAGGAAAAATTTTTAAAAAAAGAGGCATTTTTTACAAAAAAAAGGGAAAATTTTTTTAAAAAATTTTTGTTAATTTTTTGCCAAAATATTTTATTTAAATAATTTTTTTTTTGTCATAATGTTCTTAAATCAATTTTCTACACGTATTCTAATCTAAGTGTCACTAAATATCATGAAAATTATCCATTTATGCACTTTTTTTGTGGTTCGGGGCGGTTTGGGTAAACCTTTTAAAAGTTCAATAGTGAGTGAGATCCCGACGGTTGGGGTAACCAAAGGGTGATTTTATAGATTTTTCATGTTATTTTTTTTCCCTTTTTTTACCTTTTATGTTTATTTATTTATTTTTTTATAGCTTCGTATATTTTCCATTTTAGTGTATTTTTTGAAACTGCAATTCCAGTCTTTACAAGTGTGTCAATACTTGTCTGCAATTAAGAGCTGTATATTTAATCTTACCCCTGTTTAAGTAATGTAAATTTAAATTGTCTATACTACTACTACAGCAGCAAAAAAAAAAAAAAAAAAACTAAGCGATAAGATTTGTATTAAAAAAAAGGGGAATGCAGGGTGGGAAATTTTTAAGGGTAGGTTTTAGCCCAAACCTTTTTTGGGAAAATTTAGGGGGTTTTTAAGGGATCCAAACCCTGTCGGCCCATGATTTTAAAAAAGGGGCATAAATCGATAATTTTCATTTCTTTTTTAAAAATTTCCCAGATTTAGAATAATGTATAAAATTGTTTTAAAGGGAATTTTTTCAAAAAAAAAAATTTTTTTAAATACAACATTTCGGCAAAAAAATTTAAATTTTGAATAACCTTTTTTTTAAAATGTTCCCCCCTTTTTTGAAAAATACTTATTATAAAAAATATTTTGCCTGTATTTGCCCCGGGCCCCGTACAGAGGCTCAAATATTATTTTTTGAAAAACTACATTATTTTCAGAAAATTAAACCATTTGAAATAATTTTTGGCTTTTTTTTTTTCTCCCCCTGTTGTTTTTTTAAAAAATGGATAAAAACCCCCTTTGTTTTACATTTCAAAAATTTAGTTGAGCCTCTGACAGAGGTCTTGGCCTATTACATGCAAAAAAATTATTATAATAGAAGCATTTTTTTAAAAGGGAATATTTTGAAAATGGATCATTCTATGTTCATTTTTTTCAAAAAAATTGTACTTAAATAATTTTTTATTGTAATACTATTCTTTTGGGGAATTTTTTTCATACATTTTTTTAAATTTTAAATGACGCCAAATATCATAAATATTTTTTATTTATACGCTTTTTAAAAATCACGGTTCCGGGAAAGTAGTCGGATACCTTTTAAAAACCCTTTGGCGCGTTTCCCCTTTCTGATTTCAGCATATTGTTCTTAAAACGTCACCAATCCTTTAATTGTTTAAAGTATTCCTCATCCGGTACGAGAGAGACGTTGATAATTGCTGGTATTTACGCTTCTGAGGACGGACAAGATCCAGTCTCAGTGACTGTTAACGTTAATCTGAAGAATTGCATAAATGAGGCAGATAGAAATCAGCATGATGGAAACGTTGTTCCATTATACGGTGCAAAAGATGTAATGGGAACTATTCAGGTCTTTCAATAACCCTCTAGGGGAAAATATTCTTTAACTGTGAAGTAGTAAATAGTAGTTACATATTCTATGCAAATGTAACTACTATTTAAGTGCCTGTCGTTGAGTATGGGGATTAATGGTTATGCATTGATAATTAAGCTGAAATCCAAGTGCTAGCAAACAGCGAGTGGTGGTCGCGCATCTTAAGAAAAATAGGTGACGGAAAATTCACCCGGAAGTTGTGAAGTAATCAACTTTGGAGATGGCCGAACTATTGGGCTTCAAGAAGGATCATAATAAGGAGCTTCAATCCAGACAAGTACTTTAGGTAATCTAGTTATCCGATTACGGTTAAGGTATCCGACTACGTTCGGAACCGTGATTTTGCAAAAGCGTATAAATGGATAATAGTTATGATATTTAGTGTCACTTAGATTAGAAAATGTATATAAAATTGTTTTAAGAATAGTATTACAATAAAAAATTATTTAAGTACAATATTTTGACAAAAAAAGAATATAGAATGACTCATTTTCAAAATATTCTCCTTTTGAGAAAAATACTTCTATTATAATAACATTTTGCCTGTATATAGCTCAGACCTTTGTACAGAGGCTCAACAAGAATTTTAGAAATATATCACTTAGAAGTGGGTTTATCCATATTTTACGACAACAGAAGGGAGAAATTTTTTTTAAAAAAACGCCGATAATTATTTTATTGGGTTGTAACTTTGAAAATAATGTGAATTTTTCAAAACTCATAGTTGAGCCTCTGTACAGAGGTCTGAGCTATATACAGGCAAGATATTATTATAATAGAAGTGCGACATAGCCATCCTGTGATGACTAAGTCGTTCCGGATCCGCGTAAGCTAGAGGTGTGGGATTATCAAAATGATGAGACATGTTGGTTCTTAATACAACTTTTATTAAGAATAATTTATATTACTTAATTCTAATTGACAACTTTCTTTAAAGTGAGAGTTAACACCCAATTAAACCTTATATTCAAGTCAGATCACGCAACTAGAACATTTATCTTAATTATAATAAATAAACCGATTCGTCTAACTTCCTATACCAAAATATTACCTTTTGCAGGTCTCCTTCCTTCAATGATTGAGTGATATCTATAATATAATTGAATATGCGAGGTTTCCAACTTCTTTATAATGAACTTCTATTTCTTCCAAAGCTATCGGACAGCTAACTCTTGATCTGAATGATTCCACACTAAACTATCTCTAAACTTGCCGCGTCCTTATCATCAAAGCTTCTATCCTTTTAAAGTATATCTCATTTACATATTATATTCGTTTATCTTCTTGGTATTGGGTTGGAAAGGTTTTGGCCATTAATCGTGGTCAAAGAACATAGGAGTTATGTTAGCAGAAGGACGCGAGAGACGTCACAGAAGCATTTTTCACAAAAGGAGAACATTTTGAAAAAAGGTTTTTCTAAGTTAATTTTTTGCCGAAATATTGCATTTAAATAATTTTTTTTTAGTCAAAATAACCTTAAAACAGTTTTATACATGTATTCTAATCTAAGTGACACTAAATAACATGAAAATTTTCCATTTATGCGCCTTTTTAAAATCACGGTTCCAAACGTAGTCCGATACCTTAATGATTTCATCTTGCTCCCAGAGTTAAGTTATAAAATTGTGCACTGTATAAATTGCTAAAGAGATAGAATAAAAGTAGCTATTTTTATGATCATGTCTGCTTCTTCCTCGAACCTTCTCCCACACGTGACCTTCAGGCCGCGACAAAGTGACCTGTATTGTGTGGAATAAAAAGAATTTCCCTCCTTGGTCCAAACTTTTTTGAAGAATCTACGACCAACGTTTTTGAATAAGTATAGAAATGAGTACTCATTATGAGTCAAAGTTGATCAATTGCGTTCTTTTCGATTAATAATGATCACTGTGACGTTCCAATGGTTCGTTGTGTGGATGCAAAAATGTATGGCCCCCATGCAGAGTGTTGCATCAAATGTTTATTTGCACCAAACTTCGGTGCCAGAATGATCACTCACCGTTTTATGTTCTCAATACCTTCAAGATCACCCGACTTATATCAATAGATTTCTTGCTGTGTGGATACATCTAAAGTAATCTGTTGTGAAAGATGTTATCATAAGTAAGACTTTACAGATTCCTCTTCACTTGGTAGAACAATGCTATTCACCATCTGTTGTACGTGATGT
>BMAV01012575.1:0-27093 GCA_019973955.1 Trichonephila inaurata madagascariensis
GGTAAAAAGCACTGCTACAGTTTTATCGACGTTGATTTTTATTTTCCGGTGTTAAAGTATTTATCCAGGAGAAGAAGATGGGCGTTAAGCGCCTTGGTGATAGTAGCGTGGTTCTTGTATGTAGCCGAGATGGAAGTGTCGCCCAGAAAAAATATTAGTCATAGTTTTAGGGTGAGAAGAATGTCATTAATATAAATATTAAAGGAATGGGTCCCAGCAAGCTACCTTGGGGACACCGTTTTTGATGAAAATGTTAGTAGAAAAGAGAATTATTGACTTTGACTCTAAGGATCTATTGACTAAGTAAAATTAATTAGGTGAATGGGGAGCAGGGGAAAGTTATAATTAATTAATTTGTAGATCAGCCCACTGCCCCAGCCCCTGTCAAAAGCCTTCTGAATACCCAGAAAAACAGCCCCAGTGGATCTGCCTCTCTGGAATCCAGAAGTGATTTTCAGTCAATCTTGTGCAGAGGGTGATAAGTAAAAGATGCCTGGTGAACCCGTACTGATTGGGGTTGATGAAGTTATTGCACTCCGTGAACTTTTCACTCTGTTGAAATTATATGCTCGGTGATCTTACTTAAAATGCTGAAAGGAAATGGGTCTATAACTGGGGGAAAAACGGTCTTTACCTGGCTTTTAATTGGGAACACTATTGCATTTTTCCCAATTATTGGGGAAATGCCTAAGATATAAAATTTTATTAATTAAAAAGGTGAGAATGAGAATTAGTTTGAGCGGGAAATTTTTAACCATTTTATTGGTTATATTGTCTTCGCCGGGAGCCTTGTTATTTGCCAGGGTTTTAACATAATTGATTATTTCGTCAGGATCAGTGGGGAAATGGGAAGGAAGGGGAAGGGTGAAAAGTTTTCGAGGTGCGTGAGACCTTTTCGTCGATAGGGTACTCACCAGGCGGCCTAAATTTTCAGAAAAGTTGTCTTTAAGTGTTAAAGCAAGAAGGTTAGCCTTCTGGTCATCGCTATTAGCGATGCCAGTATAACTTTTCAAATTAGGAATGTTAGAAGATTTTTTACGAAAGTGTTTCTGACACTGCCATAGGCTATTGTCTGTTGTGTTGAGTGCTAGTAATTTATTGGTCCATGTTTGTTGTGTGTGTTTTTTGAGTGCCCTTTTTAAGTGTGCTTGTGCTCTATTATAATTAGTTTTGTGTACAGGGTTTAAAGTTCTATTGTAAGTGTTTTTAGCTTTGTTTTTAAGGTAAATGAGCTAAAACTAATATTAATATCCTAGATACTCTTCAAAATTCAACCATCCGGATGATTGTTAAAGCAACTAGATATATGAGAAATGACGACATCCAGAAAGCCATTAAAATCAATAGTTTTAAAACTTTTATTAAAAAAATAGCAAAAAAATTCTTCAGTTCCTTGCAATTCACTAATAACTCCAATATGATTAATATGCCTAACTACGATACAAGATACCACTAAAAGACCGAGAAGAATTCTTCTCGATTCTTATAATCCACCTTAATTTTGGCTTTAGTGCAATTTTAATTGCACACCACTGCTATTATTTTAACTTTTTCTAAATGTGTTCTCTTATTTTGTCGTATTCCATGCATCTGGGCTTGCCTCTCCCCCTTCGTCTTAAATTTCTTTCTGAGAGATTTGAGCAGCCAATGAGAGTCACTATCCTCACCAGCGATGTACCAATCAGAGAGCGCCATCTTAGCTCTCAACCAAGTGATCAAAAATTTTTTCGAACATAGAACTTTTTGAACGATTGGCTTGACCAATCAGCAACCTTTTACTCCCCCAGCATGATAACGTCACAGTCGCTCCACATCTACATTCGGATATGGGATGGAGGCTCGCTTGGCGGGCCATATGCCCAGTTACTTCATCGTAGGATCGTAGGATTTAGACGACAGATAGTTCATTAAACAGCAAATCATCGTTCAATGAAGACGTCCTGGAATAATTTCTGAGTATATAATAAACACTTGCATGTTTTCCACATTTAAAACAAATAAGAAATGCTTCTTAGAAATTACGGTAATTGGAGAAGTAATGTATTGATCTGGTGTAAGAAAAGTGTTTTAATAGATGTTATCGAGCGCCCACTACACTTTGGTACAAAGCTGCAGTACTACCGAGCGCGGTCAGTTCGTAGGAGGGTGACCACTTTGAAATCCCGCTGGTTGCTTTTTACGCCATCATAAATATTTCACCCCTACTGGATATTGCTTTAGAACACACCACTCTCACCTTCTTACCCCTTGGGAAGCCATTACTCTCCCTTTACCTCAACTAGAAGGAAGATTCTTTCTTCACTGGACTCCAAAAATATCGGAAACCAAGTTCCCTACATTTAATCCCCGTCTACTGGCCCGCCGCCGCTCGTTGAATAGCCACGCAGTACTCTTCACGCAAGAAAATTCAACCTCGTTCTTCTCAAGACAAATCTGTGATGCATATTGGTATAAGAAAAATAAATATGATCTCATAATGCGTGCAATTTTCTCACCGTTAGACAATTTATTCGCAAATTAGCTATAAATTTGCTTAAAAATATAGATGAATCTGAGAACTCATCTATAAATGAAATCCCCTCTTATTTCTCCCATTTTTTTATTAGAAGACCAAAAGTTATCTTGATCAACTCAGATTTTTATTGATTTAATTATTTTTATTTCTCATATTCATTTTTTTATCCAAGCCATATTTTAATCAAGTCAGTTGGACTGCTGGCTCTCTGTGTGTGTGTTGTGTGTGATTGGATGTTTTAAGACTCAAAACTACAGTTACTCTCCAAGCCGAACTCTTTTCTTTGCCAGTCAGATTATTCCCCCTACGTTTTCTGATTTCGACTCCTGTTAAATGAAAATTTTCCTGCGCTTTCTATTCTTTTGTTTTTGCTGCATTCGGATGGGCTAGGCTAACTCCACCCACCTTTTTAAGCTCAATTTCACTGTTTTAAAAAAGTTTTTAAAGAGCTTTTTCCTTATTAATTTTTTTTCTCATCTAAGTAAACTCTATTGCTTATACTACAAAGGTAATATTTTTATATTTTATTATTTTGCTTACACAGGGCAAATGGTATATACCTTTAAAGGTATATTAAATGTGTATCACTATTTTTGTAACAATTTATTTTTACCATATATAATTCAAGCAGACAGCGTATAATTTGCTTTTCGTTTTTTTCCCAGCAACAAAGAACATATGAATTTTGCATCTTTAAATGTATTAAATTCTACCACATAATTTTATATTCTATACAAAATCCACTAACTTTGAAGTTTTAGTGTCATCCGAGATATTAACCCTGAAATTCTCATGAAATGTCAAATAAGGATCCCCTTAACAACTAATGAATGAAAACTCGTGTTTGTTTATTGATAAATGAATTTGTTAATTAAGATGTAAAAAATTTTGAAATTTGAAAACATTGACTAGGACCATTTTTCACACATTGCTGAGGTACTCATATATAAACTTAACTTTTTATACATTGGTTTGGAACTTATACGATTCTACACCGTTGATCGTATAACTGTAAAATTTGGCAGAGAGCTACAGTGATATATCGAGGCAGCCATAATCTTATTTCACACAAAAACGTTTTCATATATTTATTTTTCCTTTTTCTTTCGTAAATTTTCTTTTTTACGGAAAAGCTCATGAGTGTATACGTAAAATCGCATATTGTGCAAAGATGGTAAACTGTAACCACTCTTCTTTGGAAACCGAAAATAGCATTTGACTTTATATTTTGACTATGCAACATTTAAGAAAGGATTTTGTTGAAATTGACTTTAATGATAAATGGTTGAGAAGCTGTCTTCCAAAATTTTGAAAAACAAATTTTGGAAAGGGCGTGTGTAACGGCTATATATTGCAATTTTTATGAGTATAGCTTATTTTTTTAATCATAGAGATGAATGTTTGAAGAATACAAATCGTGCATGTGTGTGATTGTCAATATTTATCATTTAATGTTTGACGTGACAGTTGCTTTCGGAAAGGTTTATTGATAAAATGTGATTAAATTCTTTCTTCAAATTCAGAAATCTTGCTACAAAAAGTTACATACCACTGTAATTTGTTCAATAAACGTAATATATATATTGTTCTGATTTTAAAAGTAGCTATTCTTTAAATTCTCCATTTTAGTCGTCCGTTAAAAAAGGCATTATACATGTATGCCGAAAAGTTAATAGAATATAAACGTTTACCAAATGAATATAATTACACTACGAAATGTGTAATTTTTTTTTAAGTTGGGAAAAATTAATCCTTTGTTTTTTTCTGTAGATGGCTCTACTGGTCAATGTTTTGCAAAGTCTCGAGTAAACAAAATCATATTTATATTGGTTAGAATGATTAAAGTTTGCCTTAAAAATTGTTTTGCTGTTAATTGCTTTATCTAATAAATTGTGGAAAATGTGTGAACTTTATTAAAATTGGATATTAACAAAGAAAAAATTCGTTACATTTAACAGTTTTCCTTTGATAAAGGCGAAAATGATGGTGTTTATGGGACCGGTGACTGTGACATCGTGGAAAATAACGATAAAATCACAGAAATGATTGAAGGTGTTCAGCATGTTAGTATGCGTAGCATCATTTAGCATCTAAAGATTGATAACAAAGCAGTTTCCGACCATTTGCACAAAGGTGGATTCAGAAAGAAGCTTAATGTTGGGGTGCCACTCTAATTAAGACAAAAATATGATGGATCAAATTTCTATCTGGATGGGCGTTGTGTTTTGGGCATCTGGACTGTAAGACAGTCCTCAATCCCATATCATGATAAGTCTATGATGGGGAGCTTGACGAATGTGGGGTTTTCCTTTCTGCTTAGTGGCATGACGGCGATTGGTTAAGGATGGAATCCGAGGCGTGGCTTCAGTACTTCATCTGGGTTGAAAGTTGAGTGAAAATTTTGACTTGGGTGTGAGCTTAGAGACTGCTCTCTCTGGATTGGGTGCTGGGTACAGTGATAAGTGATCTGATTGGCTGCCCTGGGGCTGAGATACAGTTCATGGGGAGGCGCTTGTCTAGTGGAAAGAAGAAGAGAAAAAATATTGACTAAAATTATGAAAGTTAAATAATAGGAGACTAAGATGCACAAAAATTATTGCATTAGAAAAAAGATATTAAGGAGGGTTGTAAGAGTCAAGAAGTAATTCTTGGCCTTTTAGTATTATCATTGGGGTGTAAAGGAATTAAATTTTGCATATTAGAATTATTGTATCAGGTAGAGCGTTAAAAGTTGATTGCAATATCTCTGAATATGAGTTCTAAAGCTAGTAATTTTATATATTGCGTATGTCGTCATTGCGCATATATCTTGTAGCTTTGACGATCATACGAATAAGAGAATTTTGCAGGGTATCAAGTTTATTAATGTTTGTTTTGGCAGCATATCCCCAAACTGGACAAGCGTAAGCTATAATTGGGCGCATAACGGCTGTATATAGAGTAGCACTTTGTTTCTATACTTAAATGTGGTTCCCGGCCTATTAGGGGTAGGAGTTTAAAACATGATTTTCCGGAACTATCGCGAGCGTATGAGATATGATTTTCCAGGTAAGGTGTGAGAATCGAAAATAATTCCGAGATATTTGGCTTCCTGGAGACCAGGGATCTGTTTGTTGTACATGATGAGCGTTGCGGCAAAGAGTGCTTTTGTATAAATAATGGCTGTAGATTTTCAACGTTGATGCTGATTTTCCATTTCCATAGTAGTTTTGTAACAGGAGAAGGTGTTTGCTTATATATATAATGCGTAGGATATAGTTGTCAAGTTTTTGTATGTTGTGTGGATGATAGTGTCGTCGGCGTAAAGGTTGATTTTAGTAAGCGAGTAATTAAATACTACTTATGTATATAGATTGAAAAGAAGGGGGCCGAGCAAGATACCTTGTGGACACCCTGCAGAGACATTGTAGAGTTAGATAACGACTCGTTAACTCTAATTTTAAAGGAGCGGTTGGTTAGATATGAGTGAATAAGGTGAATCAAAGGGGAGGTAGATTATAGGATATTAGTTTGAAAGTGAGTCAATTAATCCAAAACACGGTCGAAGGCTTTTCTTGATATGCAGAAATACAGCTCCCGTGCGCTTTTTCTTTTTCTGAACCTTCGAGATACGTTCAGTTGGTTGTAATAGCGGATTTCAGGGCAGAGTTTGTTAGTAAAACCCATATTGGCTGGGATTTAGAAAGTTATTATCAAGCAATGAATGTTTTCACTCTGTGTGTAGAATAATAGATTCTGTTTGGGCCACCCTAAATTTGATAAGAGAGAAATTAAGTCTGTAACTAGTAGCCAATTTTGGCTCCTGCCGGGGTTTACTACAATTGAAAAAATAATGGCTTCATCTCTTCCAGTTGTCTGAAAGTGATGAAATTTTAGAATTTTATTAATGAGAATAGTTAGAATAAGGATTAATTTGATTGGAAAGTTTTACCATGCGGTTAGTGATGGCGTCTACCACGGGCCTTTCTGGATTAACATGCTTAATGTAGTGAATAATTTTCATCAGAAGCAGGTTCAAGGAAGGAGGTAGAGGGGGTGGAAAAGAAAATTATTTACAGTGGTGAAGATTATTTCATCATTTTGGCTATATTCATCGTTATATCTCGGTCATTTTCAACAAAGTTATTTTTTGATATTAGTGGCAAGTAAATTAGCTTTGTTGGATCTGTGATGGCCGTACCTGTTGCACAATTAAGAGGGGAATTTTTGGACTTTTATTTTAAAAATCTTTGCGTTCGCCAAGCTGCGGCTATTGTCTGCGGTGTTGAGTGCTTCCAGTCTTTTTTAAGCACAGATGTTATTATTGTAATTTTTAAGTTCTTTTGAGATCTGATTGTGCTTGTTGTGTGTTTTGAAAACAGGATATGGCCTGATAATCTTTTACGAAAGTAGTTTTTTGGACTTTAATGAGCTGGTTATGTGATATGGAGTGAAGTTTCCGGCGGGTCGTTTTTCTATTGGACGGAGGCGTGGCTATATTTCGATGACCGCTTGGTGAACTCTATGATTTTGCACTCTAAGTCGTTGGTATTATTGATATTGTTAGGATGATAGTCATGAGAGAGAGAGATTATTGTTTAAATTAGTTTTAAAAATCGGTTCCAAAGTAGTGGAAATCGCCTTGGGTTAGAGGGTTCTTCTGCTAGTTTGAAGTTAAAGTAGGAGGAAAAACAGGGTTGTGATCTCGACGAGAGATCGCTGATTGAGTTGATCGTAAAGGATAGTAGAAATTTTGTCAAGAGCGACATTCATTGTATTAGCAGAGTTATAACCAAATCTAGTAGGAGTCGAGGGAAAGGCTATGCTTAAGCTTAGCATATTACAAAGTTAAAGTATGTGCTCACCCTGTAAGTATTTACGTTAAATTCCATGCATTGTGGGTGGCGTTAAAATCACCGAAAAGAATACAATTACTGGCTGTTTGGAACAAAGTACCCAATGTCTATTAAATGCTTCGCCAGATGAAGGGGAATATAAACACTTGTAAAATAAAATTGGGTCATACTTAGGAGGGGTTAGTACAATATTAGTGGCCTATAGCGGAGGGGAGGTGGGGAGACAATAGTGATTTAGTGAATTGTTGACTAGAATGAGAGTTTCACCGGCGGTCCGCGCCCCGTCTGTGTGTTCCTATCGTTTCTATGGCATGTAGTTGGCACATAAATGTGTGTGAGGGTCTCTTGCGCGGGCTTTGAATAAGAAAGATATCTGGGGAGTGTTTATAAATAATATGCGTAATTCAGCACACATGTTTTAGCAAACCGTTTGCGTTCCAAGAACACACAAACTGAGGCCACCTGGGCAGAATCATACATTATTATTAACGTTATTGCAAGATGCCTCTATATGGCGTACATCTGATTTGGATTCAGTTGTTGATTATTACTGTTTAAATTATTGTTGAATAGAATTTGCGATAGCTGCATGAGACAATGCATTGTCATTTGCAGCGTAGCTTGTACATTAAAATTATTGCTATTAAAGTTACTTCTATGGTTGAAATTTGGAATATTTAGAAAATTATTGTTGTTACTGTTATATCTGTTTGAAGAGGGAATTGTTTTTCTCTACCAGTTTGTGCTGAAAAATCCAGATCCTCGTGTCGCCATGTGTGGGATGCTTTTTGAGTTAGGAGGCTCCGTTTGCAAACTTGGGCATAGGTAATGTTTGGCAGTACAAAATCATTGTATTTATTTTGAAAAATGAATTACTTTTATTTTTCGCGGCCTTTTGGGGGTTTGGGGAAAGAGGTGGACAGCCTTGTAGTTATAGACCTGACAATTACTGGCAATAGGCTGTTTCCAGCTTTGTTTAATTGGGCATCACGGGTGATGTAGTTTTCTACCCTACACATTTCAGGCATCTAGTTATTTAGGTAGCAGTTCTCTGAACTGTGATTAAAGTTATTACAGATGTAGCATTGCGTTACACCCTTTCCGTCGTATCCCTCGACTCTGATGCTAAGATAGCTTATATTTTGAAATCGAAATTCTTGGGTTATCTAGGTTGCGGGAGTGTTATTAAAAAAATATGGGAGGGGGCGTTTTGTTTTCCTACCTATACTAGCTGATTTACTCTTTTCAGGCGTGTAGCTGAGTGACTCTAAGTCCCTTTTAATTTCATCAGATTTGTGGTACGTGAGAGCTTTTATTACCACTTTGATTAAGTGCCTCGGTTTTAGGTTTCCATTGTGTAGAATTGAAATTTAAGTCGCTTCTACAGTTGTACTACTTGTCTTCTTTCTTCGGAGCTATCGGAGTATAGTTTTAGGAAGTCACCCGTTAGTCGGGATCTTATTTTAGGGAATTCCTTAGTTATTGCGGCCACAATTGGGGCTTTATAATTTTTCTCTACTAACAGCATGACTGGTGGGGAGAGTTGGGCTTGGGCAGTGCTCTGATTGGTCGGATTTTTTGGCTCTGTATTGGAGTTTCGGATTTGGGGTGGGGATTATTTTCGTTGACTTCTGGGAACCTGATTTTCTGGGTTGATATCGTTTTCGTCCCAGACAGGGCGTATTTATTATATATAAACCAATCTCCCACTTTCAGGGTGATTTAACACTATTTTACGTGCGGTTTTCCTTAATGGTGGATACTGAAAGATGAGATATCCTTCCTTTTGCCGGGGGTTATTTACATTACGCTACTATTACAGGGTTTTTCCATGATGAGGGCAGCCAGGGTTGTACATACATGGGGAAGGAGTCAACATCACTTACCGCTAAGGCCATGGTTACTTCATCTCTTGCCCGGTGAGTGCTCTTTGTATAGAAGGGCTCTTCAGGTTGTGGTTGGGCATTTGTCGGAGAGAATCGACGCATGTCTGTTGGCATCTCCGGATAGTCTCCATCTTTGCCAGTTGAGTTTTGTTGTATTTTAACTGTTCGCATGTAGAGAGCTGGAGCGATGGAGGGCGTGAAGAGTTCCTTTGCATCACAACTTGTTCCGTGCCCCATATCAGTAGGTAGCTTGCCATGTCCAGGTCGATTCCGTAATTAGCGAGGGGAGAGAAGAGTTATAGTCTGTTCTGTCTAAATAGCCCTGATAAAGGCTGCAGGAGTCAGATGCTCTATAGTTTGACGATAGCTGGGAGGGGTTGCGAAGCAACTCTGCTCTGAGGCGTTTGCCGTCCTAGTGCGTGACCGTAGAGTCTGTGTAGAGCGTATAGATGACGCGTCCACTCTCTTCGACTTTTGATAACAACTAGAGATTCTCCAATAGATCTCACACACGTGATAACTGTCAGCTTAAAAGGCGGGTGATACTGACCACTATACTACCGAGGATGCTAGAATCTGCCGAAACTCGGGATTGAAACAGGGACCTTTAGATCTTCAGTCTAACGCTCACCCAACTCAGCTTTTTCGGCACAAATTTCTATCTGCGAAGTTTTAGCCAAAAAGAAAGAAATCGAACTATTTTTATAGCGGTTCGTGACTGGGGAGAAAAACGGGTAACATATGATACGAATCTGTGAGTGGTCAAAGAGTGATGAAGCAGCTCAAATGGTGGCCATACCAGGAAGGTTCTACTGTGCATTTTTTGGGAAGGAATAATTTATAATGAGTAACTTCCATATGGCCATCACTAATTCCAGATCTCTACTGTCCACAAATGAAACGCTTGAAGTTAGCGAGAAAACAGAAACGGTTCTAATTGTCTAACAGGAGATGTGCTGTGCTCCATCAGAAAAATGCCAGGCCACATACGTCCATTTTACTCACCAGAGCCCCTTTGCGTTTGGTTGAGAAGTTTGGATGCTTCACCATAGAGTACGAAGCTTGCACTAAGATATTACAATTTTAAAATACCTTAGCTTAAAGAAATTGGCATCAAGAGATGATTTAGGAAATCCATTAATAGAGTTTTTCACCGACTATGAGAGAGGTTTCTATGAGTATTTTTTGTGGTTGGACGTTGCAGTAATAAATAAGGCAGATGCTTTTAAGTCCTGAGAAACCACTTTTAAACATCAAACTAGACACATATTTCAGAAGTATTTGGATTTCAATTTATAGAAGAATGTAGAAACCTGAAAGAAATGCTTCTACGATATTTTTTTTTATAAATTAGGATCCAGATAAAACATCGCACTTATTTGGAGGAGGGGAAGTGTTTACACGATTCACTGAATGCTCTATAAGTTCAACAGAAAAACTTAATTTCAGTCGGAAGTTTCATAAACATACCGTATTTCCTATGTTTCTCATTTTTTTTAACTCTGCATACAAATAGTATAGAAAAAACGTAATGTGATCAGGAAATCCCTGGGAGTTAAATCCCGCTCCTTTCCTTGGTGGGGGCCATGTCATGTTAATATCTATTATAAAGAAATTACATATTAATCTGTGTGTCTGTGTGCGTCCGGTATATTTCTTATCACCGTAAATTGATCGTAATATATTATATATTCCATCGAACAGTACTTGTAGTCGTCATTCAATAGATTTGTTTTACTTATATTCTTGAGACAAGTATGGTTATAAATTGACTCCTGGGAATCAAAGGCAAAAGTTGTGAAAACAACTGACTGGTAAGGCCAAAGTTGCTCAGTAATGTGAAGTATGTGTTCCTCAAGAGAATGAATCGTGTTAGAGCCTAGTGCAGGAGACAGAAAATTGCGGAAGGTAAAGTTCCACTTACGTTCTTAACCTGTATGAAAAAAGGGAGAGGCAGTATTAGTTACGTTAAAAAAACTACACACAGTACACCGATTCCTACTTTTTACAATATTAAAACTATGTTTAAGGCACAAAAAATTTACCACTCCTTAGAAAAATGAGTACGGAAAATATTTTTATTTCTGTACATAAATAATCACTATGTGAAAATATGAAAATTAAACTTTGAAACTTGGCGAAAAAATTTCTTTACTAAGAACTTAAAAAGCACTGTTCTGAATTTACACGTTTATCGTAATTATTAAATCTAACTTTTTTTCCCCTAGCGTTTAAGAAATATTTCTACTTTCCGTTTATCTTTTAACAATTTATATCTTAAAATACAAAGTGCACTTTTGTTACCTCTGTAGATGGTATCAGACTAGGTAAAAAGAGTAATTTTTAGGTGTTTGATGTTAGGGCCACATTAGAAAAAAAAACCCATACATGTTGAGGAATAAGTAATAATACATAAAACTAGATAATGTTTGCAGTTGAGTTTATAGCATTTACTTTACCTAGCATTTTAGAATATTTTTTTATTTTGTGTTTTGAAGAAACTTTCAGAGTAATTTGTGTGTGAAAAACAGATATCTCCAAAAATCACTTGAATACAATGAAGTTTATATAACATGTACGTTATCAGCATTTTAGAAAGTAACAAACAGGATAATTTAAGATAGTTACATTTAATCACATTTTAGCAGTAATGCTTGACTTAGAAAATTCAGTAGTTTTGAAGAAAACTCTCATTAGCATTACATTCGTATGCTTAAAAAATATTTATTTCTTAAAGTATTTCTTATTCTGAGGTTTGTGACACTTCAGATGGATTAATAAATGTATCAATAAAATTAAAATTGTATTACGTATAATCTATTTTTATTTATAGCTTATGTTTTAGCTTTGGTGTGGCCCCGGTAGCCTATTGGTCAAGCTAACGGACTCTTGGCCAGCGTGTCGTTAGTACTGAAGACCCTACATGCAGAGTTGCCCGATGCACGTTTTACCTCTCTAGGTTCAAAAGTACTTACTTTAATCGGTGTGGTAGTTATGAGAGGAGATTCCAGCTCTGGTATCGTCCTAGTCACTTGAAAAATGGTTCAAAATCACCATGTCCGTCAATAAAAGCCCTCCATTAGCTGAACAGTGTGACGTATATATTCACTCACTTACTAAAGTCATTTAAGACCCATCACATAGAAGGGCCGACGCACGATAAAACTGCTTCGGCTCAAAGCGCTCCTGTGGTTAAAGTGTGATTCTTGAGAAAGAGTGAAAGTGTCGTCCTCGTCATTTCACTAAAGATCATATAACGAGGTCTCTCGCCAATGGCCTCTTGTTGCTTTATATATATAGTACGCGAAGTTAATATACTCTTACTTGATCGACATTTATTATTGGGAATTTCTTATGAATGTTCTAATCAAAATATTTTGTTGATAATAGCACCTCTGTTCTTTTCAACAAAGCATCGGATCTTAAATTCTGCGTCCTAAAAGTGGAATCATTACCACTGTATATGTGTTTATAATATACTATTCATTACAGATTTGTGAGACTAATGACCCCTAACAGGTTTTATACTTGTAAGCGCCAAAATACTTATCAGATAGGGGATGGAGGATCTATTGCAGATCCATATCCCTGTGACGTGAAGAAACGTAAAGAAACTAATGACCTGAAGAAGTTTGTTATTCTTGAAATTTTTAGTTAGAAGAGGAATATTTAGTTGATGCCAGATTTACTCAAGATGTTTCACAATTTGCACAAATAGCAATAAACGATTCTTAGTACTCGAATGAGCTTAGCAAATAGCCTTTTTTCTTTTTTTTTTAGTTTTTGTTAATTGTTGCAGAAATTATGTTAAAAATATTCCAAAATGTCACTGGAAGCAGTGTAAGCATCATCCATTGAACTGAGCATTTATTTTCTTTGTACGAATTAAATGTCATAATAAGTTGCTTAGGTTTGTTTTAAAATTGTAACACAACCCCGAAAAAAGTTCGGTAAATAGCCCTGTAACATTAACGTAGATAAAATATTAACGAAATTTGCTTTATTGTCCTTCGAAATATAGTCACGCCCCATAACTCTGCACCGCTGAGTATATGTCCTGGAAACTTTGCAAGAAGTCATTTTCTGGGATGGAGTTCAAAAATCTTGCCTTTTTTCGTTTGATGTTAGGGATTTAGTAAATATCGATAGTACGTTCTTTTCATCTCTAAATTCTGAGTAACGATTTGTCGCACGGATTCCCATTTAAAAACTGTAGTTCATCTACTGTCATGTACAGAGTTAATTGACGATATTTAATGATTCATTTTCTCACTTTTTGTATGTTTTTGTCACTGACAGAGGTCGCCAGCCTTCTTATGCGAGGGTTCTAAGAAGCACTTTCCAGCTTTTCGAAAACTTGCGAACCACTTGTACACACACTTCATAGATAGTTATCATAAACACGTAACAGCATCGCATAGGTTTCTTTTAGTGATTTGCCAAGCTTAAAACAAAACTTTAAATTGATCTTTTGTTAATTCTTTTTCCTTTTCTCATTTAAGAACCAGCGTACTAAGCAAACAATTTTTCTTAAAAAGAACACAAACAATGCCCAAATTATCAATGATGGTGGCATATATTCAATACCTGCCGCTAAGCATTGGCAGCATTTTGTTTCAAAAGTGCTGCCAAGTCGGCAATTCTGACTTCATTTACCGATTTTTTGTCTGAGGCTGTATCACTTGTTGGGCCATCTACGATAGTCCAGTACTTATGTGTGGTGTGTGTGGCTATGAATTATTGCTCTATGTCGTAATCTTTGTCTCATAGACCCCTTGCCATACTTTTCAATTTTGGGTAGACCCTTGCTTACCTAATATTGAATTTTTGCAAATTTATCAACATAAATGACTTTTTTACATTTGTTACAGAGTTACTTGCTTTAAATGAATTAAATTTCTAACTGTGGTTTAAGTATAGCGTTTAAAACTTGAAGACCATGTAAATGAATTAAATTAAAATAAATTAATAAAACAACTGTTACATAAAACTACTCAATCAGCTCTAAAATTTTCAAATTTTAATAAAAAGTTAAAATTTTCGTACACTTTCTAAAAAAATGCATCTTTTTTGTTTTAGTAATACTTTTACTAATACATATTCAATACTTTTTTCTCAAACTGCATCAGTTTTTTTAAATATATTGCTAAAATTTCACTTATAATTGTGGTTTTTTTTAAATACAGGCAAATTATTTTAAATATTGTTAATTAAATATTAGTATTGATTGGTATTGTCTCTCCTAAGGAAATATTTATAATGTTTAAATGTGTTATTTTATTGAAAAGTACTTACCTTATATTAAAAGCTTTCTCTAGATATTCCATAATTCGCAAAAAAACGGGTGTCTTTTCAAATTCAAACTTGCTAATATCCGTTTCTAAACTTTATTTTAAGATCTTCGCGTTAGGGTCATCAAGTTTATAATTAATTAATTAGCTGATCAGATCCTATTGTAATATGGCCTTTTTTTTATATGACTATCTGAATTCTCATTCGCTCTATTGCGGTATTACTATAAAAAAAGCAATCACAAACCTAGTTTCAAAATCTCAGAAAAGATCATTTAAATGTTGAAAATCAGTTAAAATGTCTTGACAGATTTTGTGTGACAATTTAAAAGATTTACTTTAATTTAATTTTATTTTCTTTAATTCCTTTGCTTACTAAATTTAGTTTAATTCCAAAAAGAAATGCTGGAATGGTACTTGTCTCAGTGTATATTATGCTATCTTCCAGTAACCATAAATTAACCTCATTGAATTAGGAAAGAAATATTTTAAGGTATCCCGACTATAATCAGAACCGTGCTTTTAAAAGAAAGTGCATAAATGGATACTTTTCATGATATTTAGTGTCACTTAGATTAGAATTGATGTATAAAATTGTTTTAAGGACACATTTTGACAAAAAAAAATTTATTTAATACAATATTTCGGCAAAAAAAGTAACATGGAATAACCTTTTTTCATAATGTTCTCTTTTTGAGAAAATAGCTTCTATTATAATCATATATTGTCTGTATATAGCTCCGATTTCTGTACAGAGGCTCAACTATGATTTTTGAAAAATTCACATTATTTTTAGAGTTACAACACATTGAAATAATTACCGGGAGTTTTGTCTTAAAATTTCTCCACTCTGTTGTCTTAAAACATGGATAAATCCACTTCTAAGTTACATATTTCAAAATATCTACTTGAGCCTCTGTACAGAGTTCTGAGCTATATATAGGCGAAATATTATTATAATAGAAGCATTTTTCACAAAAGGAGAATATTTTGAATATTGGTTATTCTATATGTGTTCATTTTTTTTCAAAATATTGGACTTAAATACCTTTGTATTGTAATAATATTCTTAAAACGATTTTCTATACGTTTTCTAATCTAAGTGACACTAAATATCATAAATATTATCCATTTATACGCTTTTGCAAAATCAAAGTTCCGAACGTTGTCGGATACCTTAAATTAACAAATTCTGGTTTCTACTAGATCAGATTTATTTTAAAGATTAAAGACACGATCTGGTTTAATGAGAGCCACGATTGTAGTTTCCCATTTACACATCATAGACCCCAAAATTATATTTTCACTAGTGTGGACCCCTTGCAGGTCGTCATAGACTCCCTGGGCTCTATAAAGACCACTTTGGGAATCAATGCTTTACATCTGTGACATGTGGAAACAAGCCCAAGACCACAATGAACCATTCATGTACAGGGCTGATAAACCTTACATTTCAAAAACTCAAAGCTTTCCCATAAATTTGTTGTGGATGCTTAGAGACTTGGTACATGCTCAAACTTAAGAAAAGGATATATTCATATTTTAATATTCAGAGATCAGAGAAATTTTTAAAAATAAAGACACCGGCTATTATTTCAAGCATAACTCATAAAATGTGAATTTTTTAAAAATTTTAGTTCAGTCTCTTCATTTAATATAAGCTCAACTTTATGTATGCAAAGTGTCATTTTTATTAAAATATTTCAAAAAGTTAGAATCATTCAAAAATATGCCATCTTCCTTTCATTTTCTTAGCCTCAAAACTGTATTTAGCCCGAGAGTGGTCAACCTGGGCACAGAGTCACTATATGCTCACGAAATCTTTATTTCTTGGAAAACTGTTTATTTGTTACCAAAGACATTGTGAGCATTCTAATGTGTGACAGTCTTCTTGGGAACTAAATTGTATTTGTCACATATCAACCTCGTTTTTGGGAGTTGCAAACGTTTTTTACAATTTAAAACAGGGTTTATAAGTCTGTTGGGTGCGATGATCTTGGGGGTGTGAAAACGTTACAAAGGGGGGAGCGAACGTATTGAAAAGTCGAAAACAAAAGATTATTTTAAAATATTTTTAATTTACTGAAAGGGGAGAAATGAAGAAAATTATGATTGAATATTGGTTGGTAAATATTGAAATATTGAGAGAATCCTGGTATATACTAGTGCAGGCGACGAAAACATTTCGTGAGAGAAAAGTCGTCTTAGAAAATTACGCTGGATGAAGTGGGGAGGGACGCTAGTACCCCGTAACAATTATGATCAAAAAATTATTACACTCCGATTAATATTTATTTTACAATATTCATATAATGTTTAATACATAGTAAAGTTTTACATTTCCTGAAGATAGGAGAATACAATGAGAGGTATTTTTATTTCTGTACAAAAAGAACTACCATGTTCAAATAAAATAATCAAATTTTCACACTCCGATAAAAACATTTTGCAACAAGAACAAAATAAGCACTTTTATCTAAATTTCTACGTTTATCATAATAATTAAAATTAACTGTTATTTTTCTTGCATTTTAAAGTTATTCCTGCGCCTTTTTTAAAAACCTATATCACAAAACGTGAAACGGATTTTGTTCTCTCTATAGGGGAGTTAAGTGCATCTTTAATTAAGTTATGAGTAATCTCAAAAACATGTAAGTTAAGATTAAAGGCCGATGGAAATCACTGCGAGAAATATCTTCCCTGAGTGATAATTTTACCATTAGATTGGACTGTTACAGCTTTTAAACAAATTCTAATACTTTTGGTTTATTCTTAAAAAAATTGTTAATGAAAAGCAATTTATAACATAAGTAACTCTCAGATGCAAGGTTTTAATATGAATATGCAAGTGGCGCTACCAATTTCAATGGATAATTACAAATAAAAATGTATAGGGAAAAATTTGGTATTCATGGCAAATTTCTAATCATACATAGTCGCAAAATTTTGTAGAGCCACGTATATGCGTTCAAGGAGTTGCGGATTGGTGACCCTGGGTAATCTCAAACTCGTGGCCTGCGTGTTATTATTTCGAGCTCTGTGGCTGTTGCCTATACTGTCTGAAGGAGTCAGATTGAGGTCCACGAAATTCATCATGGCAAAGGGCTAGATTGTACTCCTGTGGTCAGATGGAGCTTTGAGCCCCATGCAAATGACAGTACGATTTGACTCGTTTGACCTCCATTCTGAAGGAGATATCTCTTAAGGTGTCAGAAGCCACTTCTACCTCTTTTCTTCTTCTACCAACCTCACGAGATTACTTGCGGCTGGACGGTTTTTTACAGAACCCCAATGGCATGAAGGAACTATACATTTACAAACATCCGCTTCTTCCCTAGTTTTTGAACTCAGGCAATTCGGCACAGCGTTAGGCTTCACTAACCACTATACCAGATGGGCGACATTTAGAGCTGTAGCCTCACTGAAGAACCTGCCGCTTTGAAGCACCGATGCACGTTAAAACGTGCTAAGCTCAAAGTAATTTCGTAGGTATAGTGTGATAGTTCAGATAGAGAGGAATGGCTGCTCACATGTCGTCCTCGCCCCTAGATCAATGTTCATATGACGAGGTCCGTCGTCACCGGCCTCGTGCTACCTTACACTACGACGTTAATAAACACTAACTCAAAACATTTTCTAGATATTAGTGCCTCTGTTCATTTCAGCAAAGCCTCAGAGCTTGAATTCTGGGACCTAAAAGCGGAATCTTTATCACTGTATTTATAGTACATTATTTTTTACAGCTTTCTGACTCTAATGGTCTGAAGAAAATATTTGTTAGAAAATTTAGTTAAAAAAGCAATCTCTTGAATTGATGCCAGATTGTTTTATACAAGTCTTTCATTTAGAAAATGTGTACATAGTAAGAAACAATAGAGTCGATTCATCTCCAGAGGGTGCTGCTATCGTTTGCCGATTATAACATGATAACCATGTAAACAATAACAGCTAATTATTATATTGCACTTTACTTAAGTATTTCGTTAAGCTGTAAAACTAAAGATCTTCGAATTCGAAATGCTCAGAAAATATATCATCCTTTTTTTAAAACTTTAAATATCGTAATCGTATTTGATTAAAACAAAAAAATATTGATTACAAAATAAAGGGACTTGCATTTTATGGCAACCTAATGGCGACATTATGTGAAACTAAGTACATGATTGTGCCAATTCAGCGCAAACGACACGTGCGAAATTGGAGTAGCCAACCTGGCGAATTATCTTGAAAGTTGGCTATTGTCGTGATAATACATATGTACCGAAACAAATAAAAAGTACTCCCATTTCAGTGCAAATGTCTTTTGGAACATCTTTAAATTTCTGCTTCATTGAAGGTTTATTTTTATGAAAAAATTTTTTGGGGGAATGGTGGATGGAAAAAAATTTTGTAGGAATTGAATTTGGATTTAACGCCCTTCTGTTGATGAAATTCAGACACATAAAGCATGCTTCTTCAAAGTGATAGCAGAATACTGATGAATCGTAGGATCGTTTGAAGTTAGTTGCACCTAAGTTTTTGTATGCATTTTTTTAATAAAATATAGATTCTTCAGTAAAAACTGAAATTAACTTTTTATCCTGCATTCATTATGACAATTTAATACTCTACAGTATTTCATTTTGTTATATAATAGCAGATATAAATCCCAAAATCCCGCCAAAACAGACAGTCGAATGAAACACGTGACTATTTGTTTAGCGTCCTATCATCAAGTCCATTCTTAGAACATGTATAAAGTAAGAAAATAATTTACAGATCTTATTTTTTTTTTTTTTTAAATGTCTCAGGAAACATTTGAAAGATCAAACATTCAACAGGGCATTTTTTTCTTCTTTTGGATTGAAATTTGTTCAGAAATTGTTTTGGTTTGAATTAAGATAAGTCTGTAGGTTGAAAACCTTTGGAAAATCGATTTTGAGTTTTTTTATTATTTTATAATCTCCAAATAAGAAAATTTTAAATGATACAACATACAAGCCATTATATGAATTAGAAGTAATTTAAAATGATTTTTTTAAAAATTATCAGCTGATGAACCACGCCCATTTTGACGGATAGAAATGTAAATAATGTCTATTTAAGTATGAGGAAATTTTTCAAAGCCTCCATTTTATTTTATTCATACACAAATAACTTCAGATAACTTTTTATAATAACGCAAATTTTGTTTAGAAGCAAATATTTTGCGCCTTTGGAAGCGTGGTTTGAGTAATTTAAATGTTATATTTAATATTTAGTGGTTTGACATAAATTTAAGTCTGTTCTTTACTTTATGTCTAGTTTTATTTAGTTATTATTACAGATTATTCAAACTCGCTAAGGCTTAGTAAAGAGTCATAAAATTATACATTTTCCAAGAGTTCTGCCTTCAAATATTTCAGAATTTTTTTAATTATGCATTCAAAACTTGCATTAAGGATTATTTCCAAATACTTATTTGGGAAAAAAGATATTTTATAAAAATTACTGTTTTTAAAAAATTTTTATTTTAAAATTTTTAAATTTACTATACGCACGTATATGTTTCTTAAATGCAATTATGTACACTAAAGTAACATTTTTGAAATATTCTTAAAATATTTAAATAGAAAGCAAATATTATAAGCAGGAATTTACAATTTTCAATAAATTCCTAGTAACAAAGGCTTGGTGAACAAATATTGTCTTTGAAAAAACTAATTAGTATAATTTTAAAAAAAATCATTTCAGTGTAAATATAAATAAAAAATTATACAATAAAAATCTTGAGTTTTTATATTTAATAGTTTCTGAGAAAAAGGTATGATATGATAATACATATGCGATGTTTTGTATCTTTGCGAGAAGCTTGTTACACACATAAAAATTCATAAATTTCATGTTTAAAAACAAAAACAGTTTTATATTGGCTGTTTTAGAAATCATTTGTCCACATTCAAATAATTTTTGAAGATTAAAGCTTAGAAACTGTCTGCAGCAAAAAAAAATACCTAATGATATTTTTTACAAAGGCTTAACGAAAACTTGAGTAATGTCGTATAATCAGGTATTTTTATAAAAATCATCTTAAGATCAATTGGTACATTTTCACATTATATTTATGTTGTTTTATGTTACAATGTGATATCTGTCATGTATGAAAGCTACAAATTCTTTAAAAAATTGATACAGAATTTGAGACAATTGCTATAATACTAGAAATTATCTCGTTAAATATGCTAAAAATTGTCTTTCATGTCAATTTAAGACTTTTTTTCTTACTATTTTATGCAAAGTCCAGAATACATAAATATCTTATCAGACATGAAGTTTAGTTGCAAGCTTCTTAATGATATGGGCAACAAGAAAAAAAAAAAAAAATCCCATTTTTAATTTTTTAGGTAATGGGCAGCCTTAAATAAATTCAAATATTTTGATGCCTGTTTTATTTAAATGTTTTATTAGGTATCAAATTGAGGATTTTTTATCGTAACCGCCTCCTATTTTGACCCAACAACAGAGCTTCAGTTTCATGATCGATCATATTCTTGCTAAAATTGCTTAAAATATGTAATGCATTGCAAATTTCTGATTTGGGACGATAGGTGTCCCTTAGCGAAAAATTTAAATTTGAAAGAAGATCATGGAATGATGTCTGGATATTTAACCGAAGCTTGCAGAGATATTCCACATTTAAAACAAATAGGGAATGCTTGTTGAAATTTCCCGAAATTTTTAGAAGAATGCATTTTTCCCGATGAAAAAAAACAAAACAGTTTTAATAGATGTTATCAAGCCCCCACTACACTTCGGTAAAAAAAACTGCAGCAGTACAGAGTGCGGTCAGTTCATTTGAGGTGACCATTTAAAAACCTACCGGTTGATTTTAAGCCTTCTAAAATTTTTTTCACCCCTACTGGACTTGCCACACAAAACACACCACCCCATCTCTTCCCCCCTTACCCCTTTCCTTAGCTACGTGGGTACATCGATGCAGCCTTTTTAACGTTTTCCCCACTTCAAAACTTTTTTTAAAAAATTCATTTTTCCTTTTCTTTAGGGAAGAGTTCATGAGTTTATGAAAAAGTCGCCGATTGTACCAAGATGTAAACCTTAACCACTCATGTTTGGAAACCGAATATAAATTTAAAACCAATATTTTGATTATAACATTTTTTTTCGATGGGTTAGGTTTTTGCAGATCCATATCCCTGTGACGAAAAAAAAAGAAATTATTAACATTCAAGATGGGATTGTTTAAAAAATTTGACTTCAGTGATTAATGGTCGAGACGTTGTATTAAAAAATTCTAAAACCCCTTTAATTTACAAGTGGGTAAAGGCTAGATTTTGCAAGTTTTATGAAATAACTTATTTTGTAATTGCAATGAAGTTTTTAATATAATTCATGCATAATATTGAATATTTTTCATTTAATGATTGTTGTGACAATTGGTTCAAATTATTTATTGATCAAATGTGATTAAATTATTTCTTCAAAATTGCAGAAAAATTCTACCAAAAGGGTTTAAATTTCCCCCACGTATTTTGTTCAAAAAAACGCAATATATATTTTCTGATTTTAAAATGTCATAACAGGGTTTTTCATAATTTGCACTTGTTAAAAAAGGCAATATACATTTTTCGGAGTTAATATAATTTACTTTTAAAAAAGTGTTTTTAGGTAATTTGGGGAAAAAAAAATGGATTATTTTTACTGTCTTTTAAATTTATCTATGTCCTTGTAGATTAAACAATATGAGGGGTTTATAATCTTTGGAACGTTGAACGTTTGAAATAAAAATATCCTTTTGCTATTTTTTCTTATTCTAATCAATTGTGAAAAATATGTGAAAGGTATTAAAATTGGGGGTTAACAAAGAAAAATTCGGCAAATTTTTCAGTTTTCCTTTTTATTAAAGGGAAAAAAATGCTAAAGGGGAATTGGACCACAAAAACGGGGAAAAAAGCGATCTCGACAGATTTAACGTGCATCGCTGACCTAAAGGGGGTCTTTAGTGGTATGGGCTCGAACCTGACATGGCAAGCCACGGTCTTGGGTGACACATAAATTAACAAAAACAGTGGGTAAATTTCCATCTGCGGCCTTGGCCACCCAAAAAACGACCATCTCTTTAAAATGATGGTGATTCGGTATTAGGCCTTTCAATATGAAAAAAAAGGTGTTGGTCAAAGGGGGGTAAACACCCCAAAGGTGTTCAAGCCAGGGAAAATTTGTGTCATCTTTTTTTCGACTGGGGAAAAAATTTTTTTAGTTGCCCAATGGCCGGGACTGAACAGATCTCACTTTCAACAAATGAACACTTGAAGCGAAGGATCAAAAAGGCCATAATTGACCAATAGGAGAAGGGGTTTTAAATGAAACCCCCCGGCCCCACCCTTTCCCAAAAAAATTGCAAGAAACCTTTTAGCGTTGTTTGAAATTGGATGGTAGTACGACACTATTTGTCAAAGTGCCACCAAGGTTAAAAAAAGCAAAAAAAAAACCCTTTGTGATAAGAAATTTTTTTTCAGGGAAAAGATTAAGTAAACCCCAATACAGTTTTACAAGTAGGAAAAAACTTCAATGGGAGAGCATTGTGATGCTACTTTTAAAAAAATTAAAAAAAAATTGTGAACGTCTTTTTGGAAAAATTTTATTCTGAAACATTTTAAGTAAAGTCAGTAAGCTAACATAAAGAAGAGAGAGAGATAATGGTTTTTCCCCAAATCAAATACATTCATTGGATAAGAAAAAAAATTTCAGTTTTCCCGACAGTTATCGCTGATTGTATAAATGCCAAAGTTACTGCAACTTTTTCAGCTATTAAAGCATCCAAAGATGAAAGGCACAAAAAGCTTTTCTTATTGTAGAATCGCAACTAGATAATTATTTTTTTAATTTCTAATTTTTCTCTTTCTAATTTTAATTTCTCCGTTTTAGTATTTTTATCTCAATAGTTTTCTCAACTCAATAGTTAAATTCCTTCTCTGATAAGTGCAGTCTCCTTCGCAAATTTACCCTACAAACAATAGCAATGCTCAATCCCAATAGCCGAAAAAAACCCACCCCAGTGTTTAAACCCGGGGCGCCCCCCCTGGGGGGGGTAAACCCCTTAAAGGGGGGGCGCGAGCATATCGAAAAAAAAAAATTTTAAAAAAAATTAAATTTTTACTAAATTTAAAAAAAAATACTTTTTTGATATAAAAAAAAATACAGATTTACATTGATATGATTTATATATTTTCATCGGGAGAAAAAGGTCATCAAAAAAAAAAGTTTCCCTATTTTGAACGCTCATTAACTATTTTTTGATCCTATGTTTGTTTTGCTGTAACCCCTACGAAGAGAAAATTTTTTATTACGTTTCTTTTAACTTAATATATTATTTTTTGCTGGTTTTCGAACTTACTGGTATGGTTCCCCGAAACCCTTTTTTTTTAGGGAATTTTAAAATTATATAATTTTTGTTCCCTTTTTTTTCACAATGTGAAAGAGTTGTTTTCAATTTTGAAGGTTTAAATTTGGGCCAAGATTTTTTTATGAGTGTACAGAAACATATAATACAAAAACGTTAATTTGGGAAAACTGTTTATTTGTTACCAATGACCTTAAACAGAGAATCCTCTAATATGACAGTCTTAATGGGAACTAAAATGAATTGATAACATACTTCCTTTTTGGGAGTGGAAAACGTTTTTTAGAATCTTAAGGAAATTTGTTTAGACCGAGTTCCCGGTACGACCACTATTTTTCTAAAATATTTTTTTTGAACATACTGCTTTTTCCCCCTTATGAATAACTTAGTTTTTAATTGTGATGTTGTATGACGGGATTATGGTTTATAAATGAAAAATGAGCAGAATCTAAAAGAATTGGGGATCTGTGATCCTCTGAAAGGAAATTGAAGCCGAACAAACAAGGGAAACACTTGTTGAAATAATGCATATTAACTTGGGGTTTTGGAAAAATAAATTTAAAAAGCAAATTAAAAATGAAATGAAAAGAAAAATTTTTTTAATAGCTCCCTTAAGAACTTTTTAAAAAGAAAAAAAAATGAAGCTTCTGGAACCGCAAAATGCACTTCACCCCCGTCAAAAAGACAAGGGAAAGTTCAACAGGATATTTGTCGATCATCAAAAATATATTAAAAATTTCAAAAAAGTGAACAAAAGGGCAGTTTTGCCCTTTCAAAAAAGCCCTTTCCTTTTAATTTTTAGAAAATGTTCAGATTTGTGTCCTTTTTTTAAGGTCAACATTTGGAACAATTTTGTTCAAGGGTTTTTTTGGATATTTTTCAAATTATGAAAAAACAAATTGAAAAATCCCTTTAAATAGGTAAAATATATTTTTCTTAGTTAAACTATTTCCCCCTTTAAATTGTGATTTTTTTTTTTGTATATTGGAAAAAAAATTATAAAAAAAAAAAATTGGGGTGCATCACCCCCGCGACCAAACACGTTAGTATCGAGTGCACACCTGATCCCGGGGTTTTCGCTTTTTAAAAATTAATAAAATAACACAATTGTTATTCCCTTGAATTTTATTTTTTTTATTACTTAAAAATTTTTTTTAAAAAGCTAATTCTCCCCGGGGGCTTTAAAAAATTTCAGTTCATTCAAAACCGTTTATAATATGAGTATTCATTTTTAATAAATCATTTTACATTTTTGTAAATTGTCATGCACTTGGTTTTACTCTCCTTAAATTAAGCTTTTTATATCAAGAAAATAATTATTATTTCTTTAAAAAAAAAACTCGTGCTATAAGGGGTACTTCAGCCAGGGATAAGAAAAAAGTTTAAAATTACCCGTGACTTCCATGGGCTTAGCCCCTTGGAGAGCAAAAATTTGTCAAAGGTAGACTAAAAAAATTTGAAATTTACACTCAGTTATTTTTGGGTATTTATTTTTTTGTCTTAAAAGTACCCCCAAAAAAAACGGGATTCCGGTTGTTGTTAAAATGGAATAGAACAAATGCTTTTTTTTCGTGCAGAAAACCCAGATCCACCTCTACCCCAGAATTCAAAAGTGATTTATTAAAAATTTCCCCCTTTAATTTCGCCCCCGGGAGGGGAAATCTATGATCTTTTTTTTCGGCGTTGAGAGCCCTTCTGAAGTTTTTTTGAAAGGGACCCCAACCCATTCGTAACTTGCTAAAGCCCTCGTCTGTGTATTTGTTGAGTTTATTATCGTCGAATGTCGCTGTGATTTAAAAATATATCTATAATTTTGTTTTAATCCACGCCGTAAATACTTAATCCCGGGAATTAAAATTTAAACGCGAATTTGAAATGTACATTCAAAGAGAGATTCTAGCTAATCGTTTCGGCCAAGACTGACTAAATTGAAAAAGTACATTTTTTTAAAATGTTTTGTGCAGACGTCTGTTAGGCCAGACTCAAATGAATGTTCGGAAATGCCGATGTAATGGAATGATAAAGAGATTGGGCCCAAAGCATACAACATAGATTATGCTTTTTTTTATATAATGACTTTTTTGTATTTTTGAAATGGATCTTGAAGGAAAAAAATTTTTTAATTAAATATTTTTTCCAATTTTTTCAATTTAAAATTAGAGAAAAATAAAATAATTTAACCCCCTTTTCTTAAAAATAATTTCTTAAAATATATTTTACTTAAGAGTAAATATATAAAAAATTTAGTTTTTCTTATTAATACTGAATTAAGAACGTTTAATAAGAAGGACTTCCATGGGCTTTTCTTGCAGAGCAAATTTTTTTAAAAATTTTTGAAATTAACCCTCTGAGTTCTTTTTCTTAAATTTTAAATGATATCTATATTTTTTTCTTCTAAACAGCCACCGCATTTTGCAATATGTTAAAATTAAAAAAACAGAGAAAGGAAAAAAAAACATAATAATTATCCTATTACTCAATTTTTTTTGATTGGAAATATACGAAATTTAATATTTTGTTTTAATTTTTAGGGGTTTATAATTAAATCGTGTATTGTAGATTTAGCGTCAAAGGGCATTATTATTGCATTCAGTAATTTATTAATGTATAAGGGGGGCGCGATAAAATTTGTGATTGAAAAGGGGTGCGCCAGTATTGAAAGTTTGAGAAACACTGATCTACCACATTCATCCTTGTCTTAATGAAACCACTCCTCTCCTTCAACAAGCCAAGCTAACAACACCAGCAATTTCGTAGAAATATTTATTCAAATTATAATCAACTGTGATTAAATCATTTCTTCAAATACAGACAA
Source organism: Trichonephila inaurata madagascariensis (assembly GCA_019973955.1). Lineage (NCBI taxonomy): Eukaryota > Metazoa > Arthropoda > Arachnida > Araneae > Nephilidae > Trichonephila > Trichonephila inaurata. Next base: position 26,722 of record BMAV01012575.1, read on the forward strand.
TTTACAACATAAAAGTTACTTACCACTGTTATTTGTCCAGCAAATGTAACATATATTGTTCTCATTTTTTAAATACATTTACCTAAAATTCTTAGGCGTGTTTTGTTAAAAATGGCATTATACATATATGCCGAATGGCTTACAGAAAAGTATAAATATTTTTTGAAATAGCTTAATATATTCTGACCATAAAATATTTCTCTATATTAAGTTGGGGAAAAGGAATCAACTACTTTTTCAATTACTAATCAACTTTAAACTTCTAAAATATAGTATCGAAATATTTTTACTATAATTTAATATTTTAACATCATGGAAATGTACATTTTATCTGTAATACTTGAATTCAGAATACTTGTTTTATTGAAGTTA
>BMAV01012576.1:0-31036 GCA_019973955.1 Trichonephila inaurata madagascariensis
TTTTTACTCATCTGGTTATTTAGTTGTTTTAATAATCCAAGCAACAATGCTTATTTACTCTTTTGGAAGTTGTTTTGTTGCAAAATCGCAACAAAAGCCACAATTATTTTAATTATATTGTTACCTTGAAACTTTTTTTATAGTTTAGTGTCTAAGTGAGCAAAGTGAAGTTGTTATTTAACTACTGCATTATATTTTTTGAAAACATACGTTTTTGCTAATATATCTTTGGCAACGATGGGGTCGTTGCTTGGTGCGTTTTCTCTATTGCTTCTTTGGAGCATCAATATGTTCCAAGGGATTTATTTCTGCGACATGTCATACATGCTTTATTCCATTGGATACATTTTCTTCCTGGAACACTGCAAAAATTCTGCTCCAAAGTACGAGAGTTGGATATATAAGTCATTGATAATGGTTGTATCGTTGTTTGATGCAGTTTCGATCATGATTCTCTGGACCATCAATATGTTGCAAGTTATGTATTACTGCGACGTATCCTACATGCTATATTCGGTTGGATATATTCTGTTTCTGGAACACTACAAAATCTGAACTCCTAAGTAGGAAAAAAATGCTAGCACAGGAATAACACTTGATTGAAGTGTTCAGCTTTCTTAAGCTGAAGCCTGTGTTGCCAAAAATGGCATTTAGACTTCAACCATGCCTATGAAAAATGAATAAATGAAGAATTCCCTTACCACCGCTCGGTTCAACTTTGAAACCTCCCTGCAGAAACGAAGTACTCTGATGATGCATTCAAATTATAAATAGCTCTTTTCCTCTAAAAACTACGAATATTCAAAAGATCTCCACAATCCTCTAAAAGACACTGCAAATAAACTTGGAACATTAAAAAGTGCAAGAATCTCCAGCAAGTCATCAAAATCCTTCAGATTGATTCAGTAATGAGAAAATAATTCACTTCGTACATAGCGACGCAAATTTCAAGAATGAAAACATAGGAATTTCAGTGCTACAAGGAAAAAGTTTAGAGATAGAGACTCTTTACCAAAGAGATAGAGACTCTTTACCAAAGAGATAGTGACTCTTAATCAAAGAGATAGTGACTCTTAATCAAAGAGAATAGTGACTCTTAATCAAAGAGATAGTGACTCTTAATCAAAGAGATATAGTGACTCTTAATCAAAGAGATAGTGACTCTTAATCAAAGAGATATAGAGACTCTTAATCAAAGAGATATAGAGACTCTTAATCAAAAGAGAAAAGGACTTTTAATCAAAAAATTTAAGGACTTTAATAAAAGGGGGAAGGAAAAACTCAATCAAAGAATAGATTTAACAAAAGAGATTCCTTAATCAAAAAATAAAAGGACCTAAAAAGAGAAATATAGGACTTTTAAAATCAAAGAGAAAAGTTTTGACTCAATAAAAGAGAAAAGAACTTTAATCAAAAAATATAGAGACTTTAAACCAAAGAATAAATAATTTTAAATTTTTAAAAGATATTGACTCTTAAAAAGGATTTGACTTTATCAGAGATTGTGATTTGTGATTTTTGTCAAAAAATCCCCTAATAGAAAAAAAGTTATTGTAAAATTTGGTTTTTAAAAAAAATAGTTTCCCCCCACACATTTGTCGTATCTTTTTTATATCATTTAAGAAAAAAATAATTTTTTTTTTGACAGTAATTTATAATATATATATTTAATTTTTAAGTGTGTTGTTGTTTAAATTTTTTGTAGAATTTTTTACCTGGTTTTTTCAAAGAAGTGAGTAAATATTAACGTCGACGTTCAGCTACCGCGGTTTTTGGTGAAGGGGTCTCGTAATTTAGAGCCAAAAAAAGGAAGGACGACACCTGAGCGGCCCCCTCCTTTTTAATACCAAGAAGGGGAATTGGGGCCCCCAAAGTTTTAAAGGTGCATCGCCCCTACACGCGGGTCTTTGGTGGTACTGGGCTGTAACCCCCGGGGCAGCCTACACGAGCTGGATACCGCGGCCCCCCATTGGGGGTACCCGGCTGTTTTGTACCCCAAGGGGACAAGACAAAAGTCTAAATAATTCCGGGAAAGCAACTTTTTTAATTTCTTGTATTAATTGTTGATGTAAATTTTTTTTCACCCTCCCCATTGTTCACCTCTTATATTTATTTATCTTGGGGAATATTCAATTTAATAAAATACATTTTAAAACCCTAATTTGAGCAGAAATTTCACAATATTATTTGGAAAACAATAAATAATTTAATTTTTATTAATAAAAAATTATAAAAAATTTTTTAAAGAATTCAAAAACACAACGTTGGATCATTTTTGGGGGCGACCCTTTTTGGGGAAATTTTGTCAAACCTGAAAAATTTTCTTTTTTTTTTCATGTTTTTAAAATTCCTTAACTTTTAATTTTTTATACAGATTGTTTTGGATGAAAAAAACTTAAAAAGATAATTTAAAAAAAAATAATTTCCCCTTAATGTTGGATTCTGTCCCCTTTATCTAAAATTTTTTTAATTGTAACTATTTAACAAAACAGCTAAAAAAAACTTTGTTGAACTAAGAAATTATTTTTAAAAAAAAAATTTTATTACGTTTTAGTAAATAAAAAAAAAATTTATTTTGCTTAACATTTTCCCAAAAGTAAGCTAGGGGAAAATTTGAGGGAAATTAACAAATAAATATTGCTTTTATATATACGGTTTGGGAAACCAAAATCAGAAGTTACTCAAATAAATATAAACTAGAACGGTTGTATATGCCCAACTATATTTTATAATGATAACAAAATTGTATAAGTTGAAATAAAAAATCAGTGTTCTTTTTATTTTTTTAATTATGGGAAAGGGTTTAAAGGTAAAAAAAAGTTTTCACAGGAAAAGGGAATTTGAATTCCCAAAATTTGTTAATCTTTCATGAAGTTGGGCTTTTATAAGAAACCTAGTTATTTTTAAATTATTTTTCTATCATGCATTGCACATTTTGTATTTGTTCCTGCATTCTGTATCATTTCCTACTCTTTTTCACAAATAGGATGAACTCTGTTGCAATATCAAATTATCCTGCCGGCCACAAAAAATGAAATACCAAGAAGAGCCAGAGATATCACAGTGAAATTTATTTGGCAGATAACATGCTGTACAAAGAGCAAACGATTAAAATTACAGCCTTTTGTGACGTGTAGATGATAAGAAAATGGGTAGTTAGTTAGTGTAGCCGCCATTGTTGGCTGTAACCACTGCCACTCGCCTCGGCATAGAATCAAAGAAGCTTTCGATGTATCATTGGCGTACAGCAGTCCATGCGACTTCCACATATTGTCAAAGTTGATGGGGTAGAAGCGGGTGGTGTGTATCCGGAGCCATTCCATTGTGCAAACATGAACCAGACGTTTTTGATTGGCGATAGATCGAGAAAACACGTAGGCCAAGGAAGCAATTCACTCTGATGGGTAAAGAATTCTTAAAAATTGCGTGCCATGTGTGGTCGTGTATAATCCTGTTGGAATATGGCTGATGGCAAGCACTGAATGTATGGGAGGACCACGGACTTCAACACCTCAAACACCTCACGCTGGTTCTTCAGTGTACCGGCAATGCTCACTAGAGGGATGCGGCAATGAAATCCAATACTACCCCAAACCATGATACCTGGTCAGCTCCAGTGTGGCGATGCACATAACACAACAACTCAGCAGCATCTCACCATGATGTATCCAAACTCGAATCCGACCCTCGTGATGTTGCAGGAAAAAGCGGGATTCGTCAGTAAACACATCATTTTATTCCGTTGTCCACGAGCATCGTTCATCACACCATTGGCAGCACAAACGCCTGTGGTACTTAGTCAAGAGTAAACCAAGCAATGGACGAATTGCGGACATTCCACTCTGTTGCAAACGGTGTAGAATGGAATGGATCATGTTGTAGTCACGTGATCTATCACTTCCATGAGCACAATCCGCTTGTCATCACGGGTAGCGGTGCTACGAGGGGGGTGTATCAGCCCAGTCTCAGTCCGTCATTTCCTCCTGTATTCAGTGATGACATCTCCACATCAGTTGCTTGGTTCTGTGCAACACGTTAACCGATTTATTTTAGGGATAGTCCGCAATCCCTGTAGGCTACTATTCTTCCTCGGTCGAATTCAGAAACTTGGTAAAAAGATGCCCAATGTCTTCCACGGGGAATAGGTAAAAAACGTACGCAAGAAAAAACAATTGCCGTCCTTATGATCGCCAATCTGTACACCCCTGATATACCTCTTGCGAGTGGCGTTACAGTCGCCTGTGATGTGCGTCTGCGCTATAATGCTAATGATTTGCATATACCATGGCCACCAACGCATGATGTAAATTTCACATGGTTTCCAAGCTTCCTTTAGGGCAGGGAAGGCGAACCAATGGCCCGCGACACAATATTCTAGGCACTCAACCAATCTTAACGGTTTGCCTTTTAGTTCAAAAACTCAAAGTTCACTGTGAAGTACTACGATCAAACGCAAATAATTGGTTGCGGTGTGATGGGGAGAAAACTCATTTGTTATTGCCTTGCCTTAGTTATATATATATATATATATATATATATATATATATACGTCGTGGACTACAATTGCTACTGATGCATACGCATATATACTATGCGTATATACTATACGCATGATATATACGCATAGTATATATACGCATAGTATATATACGCATAATATATATACGCATTATCTACGCATAGCATCGTTAATTTCGTTGACGCAATTGTACACTGCTGGCCACCGTAAATGCAACACCCTGAAGGAAACATGCAAATAACATGAAATTTACAACATGCATTAGTGGAGGTGAGATATGCAAATGATTAGAATTTCAGTGCAGAACATCACGCGAGCTTCCGTGGCGCCCTCAAAAGCACTCATTATTTAAGGCTTGGAGATTTCGACGATTTCAAGTTCGGCAATTGTTTTTCTTGTGGTTTTCTCAAAAACGATCAGTCATGTTCCCCGTAGAAAACAGCGATCAGCTTTTGTGCAAGTATCTGTGCCCGACAGAGGAAGGATAAATGACCTACCGGAGATTGTGGATTATCTTCTTTTCAGGGGAAATCGGTAGTCGCGTTGGATGAAACCAAACAACTGTAATGTGGATATGTGACCGTTGGAGGCAAGAGGGTACAACGGACCGACGTGGTAGATCGCATCCAACTCAGTGCACCACTTCACGTCAGGACAGGCAAATTGTGCACATGGCAGTGACGGATCGCTCAGTCACATCACAAACCATAGCACAGCACATTGAGTCTGTAACGCATCATTCAGTGTCTGCGCGTACCATTCGACGCCGTTTACAGCAGAGTGGTCTGTCCGCAAGACGCCCATTGCTTGGTCTATTCTTCAGGCAGAACCACAGATGTCTTTGCCACCAATGGTGCGATGAAAGAAGGATGTGGGTGGCAGAATGGAATGATGTCTTCCACTGACGAGTCACGTATTCAGGCCCGCAAACACCACGATGGTCGGATTCGAGTCTGCAGACACCGTGGTGAGGATACTGAACAGCTGCGTTATGCAACCACCACACTGGTCCTGCACCGGTATTAAGTGGTATGAGGCGGTATTGATATCACCTCGCACCGCTCTAGTACACACACGGTACTTTAAACAGCGCCAGCGCTACATTCCAAGGTGTTGGAGCCAGTTATCCTTCCTTAACTTCAGGGTTTGGCCTCGCCATATTTCATCAGGGATAATGCGTGACCACACGCGGCACGCATTGTCCAAAGGTTCTTCGTCAATCACCAGATTAAATTGTTTCCCCTGGTCGGTTTCTTCCGGATCTTTCACCGATAGAAAACATGTGGTCCATGATTGCTCAACGATTTCTGACCCAGATTACACCTCCAGCTGCCACATCGAGATCACCTTGGCAAGGTGTGTGGAAGCGTTTTTCTGGTCTGCTGTACCCCAAGAACACATCTGGAAGTCTCTTTGAATAAAATGCTGAGGCTTGTGGCAGCGGTGATCTCCAACAATGGTGGATACCTGGCTACTGATCTGGCAGGAACCACACCCTCAGAAGTCTATAAATTTAATCATTTGATATACTTGCATCAACATGTTATCTACAAAATAAATTTTGCTGTGCTATCTCTTGTCTTTCTTGGTGTTGCAACCACGCTGGCCAGCAGGGTATTTTAAAGTTTATATGTGTTATATTTACGATTTTAACTTATTTAACATGTTCTAGTTCAGCAAAAAAAAATCAGTAAGTGTAACAAAAAATTTCAAACATGAGGAACCGAGAAACATGTCATGTGATTAGTAAACGCGACAAAGCGGTATGTGTTTTATATTCTGGAACATATTTATGCAATTACTTTCTTGAAATTTAAATATTTTTTGCTACCTTTAATTTTTAAGTTCTCAGGAAAACAATGATTTTAACTAAAATTTTATTCGAGCTTAATACTATAATTATTATAAATATAGTTTGTGACATACATTGAAATTTAAAAAGACTGAGACTGTTCACAAAAAGTAATTGTATTAATATTTAATTTTCGGTATGTATCTAATTGTATTTGTTATAGTTAATTCATAATTTATTAATAATTGTCGTCGGCAAATAAAGATGTATGTTGTCATAATAAAGTAAGCAAACAAATTAATTGTAAAAAGTAAAAAAATGAGAGAAATTACGAGTGAAACCTTTATGGATGAATGAATGCATTAACAATTTCACACGTGACTTCGAAGGGTAAATTGAAAGGATTAAAGGACAACAGTATTAGAAAAAAATTCTTCACGACTAAAAAAGGGTATTTTTGTTTCTTTTAAAATTGAAATCTGCCACTAAAGCTAATGCAATTTCATATTTAATAGAGTTTCACAAAATTGTTTACGTTGACAAGTCCGCTAGAAACAAAAGTAAACTCTAGACTCCATTTTATTTGCTTCACAATTTAATTAATTAGCTGGATCAAGAGTATAATTAGTTTCATAACACATCGTGACAGTACAAATGTTGGACTAAAATAGATATCATAATATGTGGGAGGGGAAAAAATAATTCCTCGTTTCAAATTATTTAGCAGTTTTTCTGAGAAAATCGTTTTTTTTTCTACAATTAATAGAAATTAATCCTACAGACTATATTAGTAGTTAACCTCCCACTTTTTTCGGTATTTCATGATGATGTATGACTATTTTCTATTTGTAAGTTACTGATATCTTATGTCCTAGCATTTAGATATCGATTGTATTGAAAAATTATTTTAAAGTCCTCGCTTCTTGATAAAAAAATGACAGGTCTTGAGTTTCTAAAAACCGAAGTATTTTTATGCTTCTTAAATTCTCCCTTACTCGTTTTCCAAAACTCTCATTCTTTGCGAATATATACTCAACAAAAGAAACATATCTGCCATATATTTACTCTGCAGGGGTCTAATAGCTCAAAAATGGAATTTTTTTTATTCGTAATGCCCTTAAAAACATCCCTCTCCCATAACCCCCTCCTAGTGAGTTGATTTCGATAATACCTATTCTTAGTCGTTCTTAATTTACTCAACAAAAGTAACATGCTTAGCAAATTTCAAGTATTTAGTTTAATGGTTTAAAAGGGGAATTTTTATGTATAACGCCCCTTAAGCCTTCGCAACTCCATTTACAGTCGATTTCCACTAAACCCGTTTTTAGCAGTTCTCTACTCAATAAACTTGTAGCTCTCCACCCTTCTTTAGGTGAGTACGGGTGTCACAATCCTGAGGTAAACCTTGTGATCTTTTCCTTTTCCCAAGGGGTTTACTATCTTTGGTAAACACGGGCTTCACGACCCTGGGGTACCCTAGTTATCCTTCTCTATTTTCGACCTTCTTCTTGTCATCCCATTTCTCCTTTTCTTCTTTTCCCGTCCAGACCACAGACCTATGTTAATAAAATGGAATCCTTTTTGTTCAAAAATTTGTTTTTCTATTGAAAAAAACTTAGTTTTATTAATACTACTATTATGATTTATATTTTATATTGCGTTAATTTAGTTCCTTTTTCGTATATTTCTTTAATTTTTTTCATTATGTTGCTTTATTTGTTTTCGACCAACACCGTTGGTTAGCCAACCCGCATGTTTGCCGTGTGCCATGTGTCGTAAGGAGGAAAAATGGTGTCCTGGGAATACCTTTTGGCTCCACGCTTCGCTGTAGACGGGAGTGCGGTGATGAGCCCGCCCTATCAATCGGCTGGTAGTACCTTCGGTGTCCCCGCGGGAAGAGACACACTGCTGTAGGTTAGTACTGCAGATAAGGGGTGTCGGGTTTACCCGTTGGATCCTCACCCTGGACTGTATCACCATATTCTGCGTACTCTGGGTGCGCCGTGCGTGGTATTTTAAGTTAGATGACCGGCATACCGCTCCCTCTTGTTGACTCCGTGGTGGGTGGAGGCACGCCAGAACGGTGAAGTTGTGTAGCGTTTTGATGTGGATCCAATGTTGTTGTGCCCGGGTAAAGGCCTTTAATTTACCCAATCTTAACGTCGATCAAATTCCCCTACAACATGTACCGAATCTTGGTACTATCACTTTCAATTTCCAAAAATAATGAAATGTCAAATAAGTCACCTTTTTGCTGTTCACAAAAGCCTCATAAAAATAGGTGGTGAACTGAAATCTGCAAAACGTTTACGTTCCGGGATCTATTCATTGAAACCAACCGCTATTAAAAACAAAATCTTTTCGGGTCATTGAAATTTTCTAGATTTCCTCAAACTGTTCTCCGCACAAATCCTTAATTCTAGCCGAGGTGATTTCTGAACCGACCTGTTGGGGCACTTGAGACTGAAACCCTTGAGGAATTTTCAGATCAGGGTGTAACTCAGGTCAGGAGAATCACAATAAAAAAAGACTCTACAATAATTCCGACCAAACATATAATTTTAAATTTAATAGCCCCAAACTACCGACAACAATAAAAGCCGGCTACCTTAACTGTAAAATTCCCCGTACATTCCCAATCAACTCCCTTTTCAAGTGCAGGGTCAAACACCCCCAAAATTTCCTGCCAGCAAATTGCTCTAGATGTGCATCTTTGGACATGTTTAAAATTTGCGCCCTAGAACCTAAATGTATTTTGTTCAGAGCCCCATCAGTCTGATTCAAACTCTGTTAAAAGGGAAAATTAGAAAAAAATTATGAAATCAAAACAAACAAAAATATCTCTACCCAGTAGCTGAAAATTAAACTACCCAATTTTTTAAACATATGCCCAAAAACTCAAATTCTCCCAACCACAAAACCCAAACTGATGAAAACTTTACAAAAATAGTATCCCCACCTTTGAAATTATTACAATTTAAAATCCGTTCGAAACCATAAATGTTCCAAAAAATTCCAACAGTTACCAAATCATTTTCATAAACTCAGGCTAACGTAAAAACGTAAAATTACCTTTAAAGTGTCCACCTTTTGCTACTCTTATGATGCACCTTCCATCAATGAGTCATTTTCCTCAACCCCCACCCCCTTCTCATCCCTAAAAATTTTTAATTCCCTTTTCCTCTAAAACCCCGAATTTAAAAAAAACAAAATTCGAGATATAAAGAAAAAAAGTACTTAAAAATAAAAAGACAAAAAGACTCCATAAACCAAAAAAACCCGCCCATGGTATACAACGGATAAAGAAAAAGATTGTCTACGACGGGGAAAAGTAAAATTGAATAAAAACCCCGTTTTGAAAAAAAATGGAAAAATTTATTACGGGACAAATTGTTTTCTCCGCGGCCGAAAATAACTTTTTCTATACCTTCAAACTTGGTGGAATTCCCCCATTAATTTTTAAATATATTGAAAATGACTTTTATACATATTGTAGGATTTTAAATTTTTTTTTAACAGAAATTTTATAAAATTTTAATGTTTTTAAAAAATGTTCGGCCAGTAAGCGAAATTTGGGTCTTCCCAAAAAAATAAATTCATACCATTTTCAATAAAGAAAAAAAAATGCTTTTCCTAGATTGAAAAATGTCGTTCTAATAGTTTCGTGCTAAGAAAGTAGTGCGATACTTTTCTTGTCTCATATATGGTAAATATATATATATGACATGATTTGTGAGTCAGAAACAGACTTAGTTTTTAAAAAAAGGAACTTTATTTGATCAAAGTTAGACATCATCTGACGCTAAGAGCAGAAAGGTAAAAAGCACGCCACCGTGAACATCTTAAGTGGACTAACAGTTAAAAAGCAGATGTGATAAGTATCGCGGATTTTATGAATGAACTTGAAAGTTAATGCGCCCCATAGGGGCTAATTAAATATAACGATCTGGAAATAGACATGTTTATTGGCTAGGCCATATGTTCGGAAGAAATAAATGGGCAATTAGTTTGATACTTGAAGATGAAATGAAAAAGATGAGTTAAGTGCTAGATAGAGAATTTAATTTTTAATCTATTTAATTATCTTTACATATATATATACAGATTTATACATATGAAAAATAAAATATTCAACCTGCTTTTATTATATAAGGCTACCGAATATTGACTTTTATATAAAGAACTACAAAGTAAACCTCTGAAGAATAATTTTCCATGTCTTCTTATTTCAATATAGCAAAAAGTAAGATGTTTTTAGTGTGTATATATATACAATCTTTTATTCCACTCTTTTTAAATATTACTAATCATATTCTTATGTAGTTTCAAAATTCATTTTTAGTCTACTTACCTTATAAAGTTAAACGCGTTTTTCTCTCATTCGGAAAATTTATAACCAACATGAAATTATATTTTTACAAAAAAAATCGTTTCATTTATGTAAAACTATTTGTGTTAATAATTATTGATTAGTCGTTTACTGGCTGATATTAATCCATATATAAATTTTATTTTTTCTTGCCACTGAAAATCGTATTTCTCTAATAGTTATTTTTTTCAAGACATATTTTATATTTAGAATCCAGCTGGAGAAGTTGCAATCATCATCAACCTGATTAACAAAATATAACCATGACAGTATCAAGAGTAGAAATTTTTTATCATCTAAGAAGCTTTTATTGAATGGCAATAGTTATATGTGAAATAAAATAAAATAATACCTTGAATGATAGCATGTGATAAAGAAGATAAGAGAGTAACTATTACATCCTGTTCGCTTCCTTCATCATCCCATATGATTCAAAATTAATTGATTCATAATTACGAATTATATCATAGATATATAGTTCCAAATTAAAGTAATTATGACACAAGTACCTTAGTTGAATATTTTCAAATCAAACTGTATCATTATAATTACTGTGCTCTCTTCACTCATATTTCTTTTTTAATTTTAATTTCTTTCAAGACCTCCTGAATGCTGAACTATAGGAATTACAAGAATGCACAATTAACATCGTTAGTGAGACTTTTTTTATACAAAATAACGTGGCAACTTATAATAAAGAGGAAATCGCTTTCTACAAAGGTGAAAAGTCGAGGGAAAGAAATGAAAAATTTTATCTAACACTTTGAATGTGGGATGTGAATATAATCTGTAAAGAAAATACCCCCTTTCCTTCTCGTTCTTTTTCAAAGACCTGTACTTTAATTGTTCTTTTAATCCACTCTTCTTTGAAATTTCTATTATAATTGGTCAACAAATATTTTTCGTGTATGTGTTAGTGTCGTATAAACACATACTGAAGAGGTCCTAGAAATCGCAAGAGTTATGCATATACACTACTAGTCATTAAAATTGCTACGCTTGGAAGAAATGCAGATAAAAAAATGATATACATTGGACAAATATATTATACTAGAAATAACAAGTGACTAAATTTTCAAGAAATTTAGATGCATAAATCCTGAGAAACCAGTACTCATAACAATCACCTCTGGCAGAAAAAACAGCACTTATATGCTTGGGCATTGAGTCAAACAGAGATTGGATGGCATGTACAGGTACAGAAGCTCATGCTGCTTCAACACAATGCCACAGCTCATCAACTATAGTGACTAGCGTTCGGTGACGAGACAGTCGCTCGGCAACCCTGGATCAGACGTTTTCTATAGGCGAGAGATCTGGTGAGCGTGTAGGCCAGGGCAGCAGCCGAATATTTTCCGTTTCAAAAAGGTCAGTACAATAATGGCAACATGGTGTCGTGCTTTATCGTACTGAAACATAGAATTTCGCAGGGCTCAAATAAAGGGTAGAGCCGCGCTACGGGTCGTAACACACCAGAAATGTAACGTGCTTTGTTCAAAATGCCGTCACAAACAAGAGGTGACAGAGACGTGTATCTATTAGCACGCCACACCATCATGCCAGGTGATTGGCCAATATAACGATGCAAATGCAGGCTTTCAATGTGAGTTCACCACGAGGCCGCCAAACACGGATGCGACCATCTAGATGCTGAAAGCAGAACCTGGATTCATCAGAAAAAAATGACGTCTCACCATTTGTGCGTCCAGGTTCATCGTTGCTCACATCATCGAAGACGCTCCTGTTTGTGATGGTAGCCACAGCCATGGTCTCCTCGCTGAGAGTCCATGCTGCTGAAAACATCGTTGAACTGTTCGTGCAGACACTTGTTACTTTGCAAACGACCCCAATTCTTGACTCATGGTTCGTGATCTGGTTGCATGCTTCATTAAGGCCATGTGGGTAATATGCTTGTTTTTTCAGCTGCTAGTGATAGGGTGTCATTGAGAATCAGCTCGGCGTTCCGTATTACCGTCGTGAACCCATCGTTTCCATATTCTGCGTCAAATTTCACGTCTGTAGCATGTCGCCTTCTTGGTGTAGCAATTTTAATAGCCAGTAGTGTACACATTGGTAGGTATATAAATAGATGGCTTTCATTTTTAATATATTGTTTCATAATTTATCTCCTTTGTTTAAAATTCAAATAGCTATAAAAAAGTCCTTTATTTAATAATGTCAATACTTATCTGTTTTAATTTTTATAAAAAATTTAAAAAATTGGCTAGGGCTAGCCAACCTTCACCTGTAATTTGCCTATACACTGATCTAAAGGTAAAGGAAAGAATAATATTATGAGAAATTTAAATATTGCAAATAAAATACGCTGTACCATTAAAATATAACGTTAAAATTATAGCCTGCTAATATTTATTAGTATATATTTGAAGTCGATGCAATAAAGTAGATAGTAAGACTTACTTCGTCAGTATAGCAACATGTTAAATATATATATATATATATATATATATATATATATATATATATATATATATATATATATATATATATATATATATATATATATATATATATTCGACACAGTATCTTACATTTATTCATTTTATGTATATACCATACAAAGGAGATACACAAAACAAATTTCTCATGAACTATAAATAGAAAAAAACACATATTTGACTGGATACATTTATTGGAGCATATTTAGTAATCTTCTAACTACTTCTGAACGTAAAAAACCGTAAGAAAATTGGAAAGATTGCCATATAATGGGTTTGGTTTGTGTATTTGTCTCGTAGATGTCCACCACGTGAGACTGGATAGCCATCACTTCCACGTTGCCCAAAATGCCCTGCAACCCCCTTTGAGAAGAGATTTCCTTAAACCCGTTCTTAGCCGATCTTTGCTCAAAAAAAAAGAAGCATAGCTGAAAAATTTCCAAGTCCGTTAGTCTATAGTTCTGGAGATGATTTCGATGAGTGAGTGAGAGAGATATACTATATACCATCTACACTCAAGGTTGTGGGCTCGACTCCGGTCCAAGTCGGTGGATTTTCATGATGCAGAAAATCTACAGCGGCCATAACGTATAATTATACGGCATGTAAAAGATACTTGGAGTGTCTGGCTTAGATGCTCACGGAAAAATTAAATCCTGGTACAAGTTTGCATTGTCAAAGCTCAGGGGCGGGGCCTCCCCCTAAGGAGGAAACTGGATTTTAAAACTACCTGCGGCGATTAGTATCCGCATATAGGGCTCCGCACTGAAAAGTGATACCAGCTTCTGGGGGATATACTAGATCTGCAATGGTTAATGATCAATTCGCAGCCCGTTTGAAATAATATATATATAATAGATGAATGGATGGATGTCTCTGGGAGGAAGGTCGATATTTTAGATAGTATGGTCAATTTATCATCAATGGAAATTCTGCAGCAGATATTTGTGTACAACGCCAAATATGAGTAAACGTAGTCCTGAATTAAAAACGTACTAGTACAATTGAATTCATTCTGAAGTATGCATCACAATTTATACAGAATTGCTTATTAACTGTATAGAAACTTTGACTGACCTCATCTTACAGTCAGCAAATAGGATCTAACATCTTCAGTAGCTATATATAACGACGTTAATTCAAACTGCCGAGGGTAAGCTACGAAATTCCCCCCTCAGTGCCACCATTATTCTCACGCGCGCGCCGTTAGGCGGTTTGTTTAATGGGGAGAAAGAAGGGCGTGTTTTTCAACCTAACAAGTAATATAAAAAAAATAAGTCTCAATTCCTACTTAGATCAACAAAGAAAAATTTTATTTTAGCTACTTTTTATTAAATAGTTACAATTATTATAAATATGTGTATACATATTGCGACATAGCCATCCTGTGATGACTATGTCGTTCGGATCCGCGTAAGCTAGAGGTGTGGGATTATCAAAATGATGAGACATATTGGTTCTTAATACAACTTTTATTAAGAATAACTTATATTAACCAATTCTAATTGACAACTTTTATTTTAAAGTGAGTTAACACCCAATTAAACCTTGTATTCAAGTCAGATCCGCGCAACTAGAACCATTTATCTTATTATAATAAATAAACCGATTCATCTAACTTCCTATACCAAAATATTGCCTTTTTTGAATCTCCCTCCTTCAGTGATTGAGTATTATCTATAATGTAATTGAATTAATGCGAAGTTTCCAACTTCTTTATAATGAACTTCTATTTCTTCCAAAGCTATGGGACAGCTAACTCTTGATCTGAAAGAGATTCCACACTAAACTATCTCTAAACTTGCCACGCTCTTATCATCAAAGCTTCTATCCTTTTTAAAGTATATCTCATTTATATTATATTCGTTCATCTTGCTTCTTGGTAATTGGGTTTGGAAAGGTTTTGCCATTAATCGTAGCCGTCAAAGAACACTTAGGGTTATGTTAGCTTAAAGGACGCCGGGCGATCACAACCCCTCCAGAAGAAAAACGTGATTTACTTAAGGGTTCTCAATGTCCTTAATAAATTACGTGTCTAAATCCTATTTCTGAATTTCTTCGCTTTCTGAGTTTTATTTTAATTTTAATCTTAAATCCTCATTTTAACTTTTATAATTTCCAATATTTATCTTGACTTTAATTTTCATTGCTCATCTTAGAATTAAATTTAATATTCAATTTAAATATAAAACTCGTGACAATAAATTTTACTCCAATAACTAGGCCAACATTAATAATAATTACTGTTTAATTCATGCCCTCTCACTTTTAACATACAATCACTTAAAATAACTATACACTTAAATTTTCTAAAAAATTTTCTGGGTGCAGACCTTAAACTTTGCATCTTTATCATTACTGCCTATGGGCTGGTTTCCGCTCCCTTTCTTATTGAAGCTATTTATGATAATTTTCAGGGTCTGTCTCCTGGAAATGAAAAACTTTTCTGAGTGTTGTTTCCAATTTATGTTTACATAATATCAATTAATTTCTGATTTTTATTCATTATATATTATTTGTATATCACAATAAATTTTCATCTCCATCCCTACATCCTGGTTCAAAAACTCTAATGAGCCTCGCAGCGCCGTTGATTATTGTGTTAGTGCCCTGACTACGCCGCGTTTCCCTGAACCAGATGCTCATATTTTGTGAAAACAATACAACAGCTTATATATATATATACACATAGTATACAATTTTGCAAACATTTTTCAATAGAGGTGTATAACATGGCAAAGGAATTTTCGCATCTCACGAAGTCATACATCGAAGCAGAAACTAAATGTGCAATTACAATGTTTTCTCAGAAAAAATTTTAACAAGTCAAAAGTTCAAAAATAAATAAACACTCATTGTAGTGTTTGAGAAGCTTTTTGCCCAACATAACTTTTAAGCACCGCCGAGACTTCTTTTCTTTTACAATAATTCTTCCGACAACACTTGTTGGAAGATCATAAAAATGAAACAACCACAACCTGAGTTTTTATATGTGATTTCTCCCACCATTACGTCCAACGATGAGGTGCTACCACTTTTCTTTCCTCGGTTGCACTGGAATTTCTTGTTTTGCTTGTTGTAGGGCTTGTAATCTCCTTGTCGTCTCTTTCTTGTGATTTCCCTGTTGTCTCCTTGGCTGGTCGGGGTTCTTGTTCTGTTCTCCGTGTGGCCTTAGGTTGTAGTTTGGTTCATTTGGAACTTCTGTTGATTCTCTTCTGTTTCTTTTTCTATTTTAGAAATAGTACTGGATGAAAAAGTTCTTTTATTTATATTGTGGGTCCCTTTCTCTGCCACTTTTCTTTGTGGTCCACTTGCCCCTGATATTCCTGATCTCTTAATACCTCTATTATACCTTACATCCTTTTTACTTTACTTTTCACTCCCAAATGAACTAGGAAGCGATCTGACCAGTGATCTGCGTTTATGGTTCCTATCTGTATTTTATATTGATTTGATTGGCGACCAATCGCGCAACCTCTAACTTACGTTTTCACGCGATTTTTCTTTTCCCCTATTGTATTCATTTAATCCTTGATGTACTTTTCCGAAGTACGGGGTTCCTGACTTGATCTTATACTATTTGGGATACCTGTTCCTAATTCGACCTCGTCATATTTCCTATGACATTATATTCATATTTGATCTACGTTAACCGTTAATCTTTTCCTGATTTTCCATATTACAATATTATTGTAATTTTAACTAATACTCTATAAAGGTCCTTCAAATTTTTGTTTAAATTGCTTTATACTTTGTTGGCTGCTGAACTTACAGGGTGTGTGTTTCTAATAAGACCAATCATTTACCTTTATTTTTGTAATGCTTTTCTACGTCTATTATAATATTTTTTCCCACCTTTCCTGTTTAATTTTCGTACTTAGTCTAAAGCTTCCTTAAAGCTTTTTTTCTATATTTTGTATTTTGAATTTTTAACTTGAACTTTTCGAGATCGCGCTTTAGTTTTGGAAATGGTGTAATCAATTTTCGACCCAAAAATAATTCAGCAGGTGATTTTCCGTTGTTTCATTCACCGCCGTACGAATAGCGTAAAGCAAACTCACGTAAGAATTGATCCCAAGTATCGTGTTGATCATTAACATAATTTGCAATCATTTGCACTATATCTCGATTAACTCTTTTCAGTCCGATTTGCTTGTGGTCGATATACAGCAGTCTTCACATGCCTTATGCCTAATCTTTCACTTAAGTGCTCAAAATTTCGGATATAAATTGGGGTTCATTATCACTTATTAATTTTATTGGAGCTCCATAACGCGATATAAAGTTATCAAAAAAATATCCGCTATTATACGAGATAGAGGCCTTTTAAGAGGTATAATTTCAGCCCATTTGCTGGGGAAATGATCGGTTAATACTAAAAATATAGCGGTTACGTCTTATTCTCGATATAGGATACGGGCCTAACAAATCTAAACGTCACTATCTCATTCGGATAATTCGATATAATTGGATTTAATCGACCAGCTTGTAACGCGTTTTTATAGTTATTAACTTGGCTTTTTATATGGCATGTAGAGACATATTGATCAATGGGTACTACTCATGTACGGGAAATAACAAACGTCGGAATTTTATGATACGTTTTAAAACTGCCTAAGTGTCCAGCAATTGGCTTGTCATGAAATTCTCTCATTATTTCATTCCTTAAAAATTTTGGAATGTATACACGCATTTCACCTAATGACGCGTTGCGTGTTTCGCATAAAATAACAATCCTTCAATTAAACGGAAATCGTGGGACCAATTTTCACATATCGTTGCATTAACCGAGTTATCTTCCGGGTTTTTCCTAAATATCTATAGATATGACCTAATTCTGGGTCATTTTTTTCTGTTCTGTTATTAATTGTTCCCGCAGAAGTAAGTACTAAATCCTTGATTATGGCACAATTAAATTTTTCTCCCCACTATACTTTCACGGGGATTCCCCAGCCCGAAGAATGTCAGCCACTGCCTTTTTGAGTTCCGGTCTATGTTCCCATTCTATATTGAATTCTGCTAATTTGAGTGCCATCTAATCATCCTACTCGACAAATTTTTGCCATGTGTTAGGCGTGTTAAGGCGGCGTGATCCGTTATTACTTTTTATGGGTAATATTCCTAAATATGTTCTGAATTTGTTCAACGCCCATACTACTGCTAGACATTCTCTTTCGGTTACCGTATAATTCCTCTCTGCGTTGTTCAGTGTACGTGACGCAAATACCACAGGTCTGTTTTGTTGATTAAGTACTGCTCTAAACCAATCGAACTGGCATCTATATAAATAACTCGAATGGCTCCTGAAAGTTTGGTAATTTTTAAAACTGGCGCTTTTGTTACCGCCTCTTTGACCTCTTCAGATACCTTTTTGTGCTTCATTAGACCAGACAAATTTTTTAAATTTTCGTTTAAGATTATAAAGTGGCTCACAAAGATCCGCATAATTTTTAATAAATTTCGCGTACCATTGGGACATACCTAAAAACTTGGACACCTCTTGCCAGGTTACGGGGCGGTTTTCATCTATTGTATAGCTCTAACCTTTAATACTCATCCGTTTTTAATTCCTTCTTTACTAATAATTAATCCTAAATATTTCAATTCATCGCACCCAAATTTACACTTTTCCTTATTTAATGTCAATCCTGCATCCTTTAACAACGAAAAACTTCCCTTAAATGTTCAACATGGTGAGTGAATGATGGAGATGAGATTATCACATCCATCCATATACATTCTAGAATTACCCTATCACCGGTTTTAGGATTATGTCAATTGCCTTTTGAAAATTGGGAGCTGCTCTGATGATAAAACCGAATGGCATCCGCTTGAAAGCATAGGGTGCCACTTTTACTACAAATGCAGTGTAACAATATCACTGGGGTTTACTGCCATTTGAAAGTACCCACTTCTTAGATCAAAGAGATGACATTATTGTTGTATATGGGATGTTCGTTAATAAATCATATATTAACGGTAAAGGGTATCGCGGATACTTTGTGATCGAATTTAATTTTTCTATAGTCTACTGCAAATCTATATGCTTCCGGTTATCCGGTGGTAACCGCATTATTTTTTTCTTGCATAACACAACAGGTGACGCGTATGGGGATTGAATTGGAACAATCGTTTCCTCTTGTAACATTTTGTATGTGAAAATCTATTATTGCTTTGCTTTGTCGATCATACCTATACGGCAGAGCTACTGGTGGGTTATCTCCGTGTCAATTTCATGGTATAAAAACATGAGTAAGACCTGGTTTGTCTGAAAATAGCCCTTCTAAAACTACTAAACAAATTTTGTAGATTTTTGTTTTCTACCTCCCCAATTTTTGTCTTAGATAAATCTATCTCAACTTTTTCCTCTTTAATTGGGTTCAACCAGCTTATTTATTTGCGAATCTGGAATTTTCAACGATTTGCAGTCAAAATCTAATACTATCTTTGACCCACTTATAAAATCAATACCGAGAATACATGGGTATTCTAAATCAAATCAACTTACATGAAATGACCAATTTCTTTCGAATTGTCTGGTACGAATATTCAATTATACTGATCCCCATGTTTTGGCATTTCGCACCCTATTGCTGTTATTACCTGGGCTCCGCGATTTTTTGATTTGCTTATAAAAAATATTTTCTATATACTTCTTCCGATATAAATGATTTATCTGCTCTGGTGTTCCATAGCGCTTTCAAAAATGTGTTATTTAATAAAATAGGAACGTGGGGAAGTTCTACGGGTGATATACATATCGGAGAAAGCCTAATTGTCTCTCTTGTCGAAGCACCTTGAGGTTGATCTTTAACCTTTACAATATTTAATCGTCCCTTTGCATCCTATCGCCTCGACTGAAATTTTCTACTCGAACCCCTATTTCTACGGTCCCCTCTATTAAAATTATCGTTTTCGCTCATTTCGAAACAGGTAACCCTGTTGAATCTCTGCAGTCATTATTCTGAAATCTATTCCTCTCGAACCCTCCTATTACTTTGACGGCTTTATTCTCATGCAAAATCGTTCCTACTGTTATTTTGGTCGTCCTACTTCAGGAATTCCTCCAGTTTCTACCATTAGCATCAAATTAGGCATCCTATGCGCATTTGACCTCGTCTTTCTATATTATCATTCCTGTGAACCCTTTTTAATTTGCAGAATATCTCTCTTCGAATTTAGCCAAGACTTCAAAGTTGTACCATGTTTTGTGGATTGCGCACTTCCATAATCTTGGATTTGTGGTTCGTCGAACTAAATATGATCCACTAACTCTGCTTGGACATTCCCCTAATTCTAAGCTTCTTTCGATTTTAATAATTATAAAGCAGAAATCAGAGGGTTCCTGATTTCTTCCCTGCTGGGACGCGTAGATTATTGCTTACCAAATCTTTCTTATTTTTGACCGCAGGAAAAACTTTCGCTAATATAATTCAGCCCAGGCTGCGCGAAATCCATGGCTGTATTTTGCACTAACACCGATCCAAATATCGAGTACCAATCTTGAGCCCTTCCCCTGAGATGACTTTTTAAGTAAGCACATGACAGATTACTTGGGATTTCAAGTAACTGTATGTTATTCTCTATTGTTTCGATAAACTCTGCAATGTTCTCTGCCCCTGAAAATACATTTCAGGAGTACATACACCCACCTACATTCCCAAACCCCAGAATTATACGTTCGGGCGCCATTGCGACAACCATCCTTGTGACTATTGGTTCGGACCCCGCGTAAGCTAGAGGTGTGGGATTATAAAAATGATGAACATTTGGTTCTTAATACAATTTTTTATTAAGTTTTTTAAAAACTTTAAAATTTAAAAGTGGGGTTAACCAATTAAACCTTGTATTCAAGTCGACCCGCAACAAAAAATTTATCATAATTATAATAAAAAAACCCAAAATTCATCTAATTTCCCTATACCAAAATATTACCTTTTGCGTCTCCCTCCTTCAGTGATTGGTATATCTATAATGTAATTGAATATGCAAAATTTCCAACTTCTTTATAATGAACTTCTATTTCTTCCAAAAACTATGGACAGCTAACTCTTGATCTGAAGATTCCCCCCACTAAACTATCTCTAAACTTGCCGCTCTTATCTAAAGCCCATCCTTTTTAAAGATATTCATTTACATAATATATTCGTTCATCTTCTTGGTATTGGGTTGGAAAGGTTTTGCCATTAATCGTGGCCGTCAAAGAACATAGGAGTTATGTTAGCAGAAGGACGCGAGAGACGTCACAATATGACAGAATGCACAACATGAAGTGGTAATTCATTTTTATTAATTATCATTAAAGTATCGTATTGTCATCCAAAACAGTCTTGTCTATAAAATTTTAATTCAACTGAATGCTTTAAAAAGTGAGAAAAAAAATCTCTTAAGGTAATCCGACTACGTTCTGAACCGGGATATTAAAAAAGCGCATAAATGGATAATTGTCATGATATTTAGTGTCACTTAGATTAGAATACATGTATAAAATTGTTTTAAGGACATTTTAACAAAAAAATTATTTAAATACAATATTTTGGCAAAAAAATTAACTTAGAATAATCTTTTTCGTCTCTCCTTTGTGAAAAAATGCTTCTATTGTAATAATATTTTGCCTGTATTTAGCTTTCAGTCTTCTCTACAAAGGCTCAACTAGAATTTTGTAAAATTCGCATTACTTTCAAGTCCACCAATTTAAATAATTATTGGCGTTTTTCTTAAAATTGCTCGCCTCTCTGTTGTCGTAAATATGGATAAACC
The DNA here is from genome assembly GCA_019973955.1 of Trichonephila inaurata madagascariensis. Classification (NCBI taxonomy): domain Eukaryota; kingdom Metazoa; phylum Arthropoda; class Arachnida; order Araneae; family Nephilidae; genus Trichonephila; species Trichonephila inaurata. Next base: position 21,900 of record BMAV01012576.1, read on the forward strand.
CACTTCTAAGTTATATATTTCAAAAATTCACAGATGAGCCTCTGGACGGGGTCTGAGAGCTATATACATGCAAAATATTATTATAATAGAAGCATTTTTCTAAGGGGAGAACATTTGGGGAAAAATTAATTCTAAGTTAGGCTTTTTGCCGAAATATTCTTTATTTAAACAATTTTTTTGTCAAAATGTCCTTAAAACAATTTTATACATGTATTCTAATCTAAAAACGACACCAAATATCATGAAAATATCACTTATGCCCGCTTTTTAAAATACGGTCTGAACATAGTCGGGCTCTACCATAAAACCCACCGATCCGTCTCTAAAAATTAAACCAGCGTGGCTGTATCTGTAATTCTGTAAATAATTAGTTTCAGTCAATTAGTTTGAATTAATTTTACTGAAATTATCGTAATTTTACCCAAAACAACAGCGTATAGAAAATTTCAGCTCAAATGAGCTTAAAATGTGAGAAAAAAGCCTTTTCGAGTTTTGACACCAGTCGCCAAAAAGGATGCCAACGTGGCTGTAACTGTAATTCTTTGAACAATTAGTTTAAATGAATTAATGTTTATTAATTATAATTAAATAACTGTATTGTCATCCAAAATAATGATGTATATAAAATTTCTGCTCAATTGACCGCTTTAAAATGTATTTTATTAACGATTGAAAATTGCACCAAGATAAATAAATGAATATAGAGAGTGTGAGCTAATAGTAGGAACTGAAAAATTAATTACATTTACCTTATGAAAGAATGGAAAAAAAAGATAAAGTAAGAAAATTAAAATGCAACATTTAAATCTAGAGTTACAATATAATAATAAAATCATAACATATATGCTATATGATATACTCTAAAACGGGACTGAACACATAAACACCATCACACATCCAATGCATTGATAGCGAGATTCACGGCAAATATTTTCCTTGCACAAACACACTATCACATACAGCAAGCGAAAATGAGAGCAAATGAAAGATAGAAAAAGAGCAAACGAGAAAACAAATACTGCTTAGCTATGAATTTCATCGTTCATTGAATATTCCGCTCCCTTTCAAACTTTTCCGCCTCTTAACCGAAATAAGTAAATTCTTTGTAACCATTGTCCATGTAGTTTTATTGTATTCCAAAGTCTTTTAGGATTAGTTTTAAACAGAGCAGTACAGTGTAAAAATTTGTTCTTTGGAAGGACGATTATGCACTTTCGGGAAACTAAATGCATAAGCTAAGCAGGGCGTGTATACACTCCCACGGCACTTAAGTGGTTAATATATGCTAGAATCTACCGTCACTATATTTAGTTTTGTATCTCCTGTTAGCTGTAGAAGCTTTCTTTCTTAATAACCCTCATAATGGAAATTAAAATACTACTTTGGACTTTAGAATAAATTTATCTTTGAATGTTCACCTTGTAAGGACAACGCTACGTATAAAAATTTTAACTACAAAGTCAACATATGTAAATTACTAAAAGAAATATTTGGGTTTTTTCCCTTGAATTCTGAAATACAGTAGCACGTTATTAAGCCTGCCTGATAATATTCAAAATAATCACACATTGCATAACGTATAGCCTTATCCGTCACTGAATTCATTGTGTTGTTGTTTTACACACATATTTGAAATCTGGTTCATTAAACACGTTTTTTTCATCTGCAGTAAGTCATCCGATGCATATAGATCCTTGTAAGCGACTTTTACATCTTAAGCCATTGGCTCATGATAAACGCAGTTTTCACGTCATTTTTTTAATGGGTATGGTAGCACTTAACAAACCATGCTGTTTATGAAATATTACTGCCCATTGCTCGAAAGCCAATGATCATCCCCTTTTTGAAGTGAGAAAAATCATGAGTACTAATGAGTACTACGCACCACAACAATGAAATATATGTTTCAAAAACCTAGGTTTCCAACTTTTATACCCACTACGCTAGCTGACCACCTAACCACGTTTCATTGGTTTTGCACTATATACGTCTGACATCGGAGATGGACATAATAATGTATGTCACTTTGTAACGGTTCTATCCGTAAAACCTCTATTAATCCTCTTGGGTATAATTATTCTTTTTAACTGTATGTTCTGTTGAAAACTTTCCTTTGAAGAAGACGACGGGATTTACTTAAATGAGTTGTTCTATTTAAGCATTGGCATTTAGGTACGCGATATTAGTCGATGGATGGTCGATAGTTGATAATTGGATATTAAAAGTGATGAAATTGTGACTAAGAATTATGTATATCTAAGCAAGATAATTACAGAGAATTGATGCATAGGAGTCAAAGTGTTCAAGGAGTAAATTTAATTATATGTTAGTAGCCTTAAGCCGTGCGATTGCTCTTACAATTATTTACAAAGTGAATTTCCTACCTTTAGTTGGTTATTAAGTAAAAGGGATAATAAAAATGCGTTCAAAACTGGCTATGGCTGATCTTTGCTCGTACCCCTAAACACCAACAACATCTAGTAGGTTTTTACAGCTTCTGTATATATTTATATTGAAACTATTGTAAAAAGTATGAATCGAAAATACGTTAGAGCCAGAAAGGTGAGGAAAAAAATTAGAATTACTGGAATAAGCATACGAATTGATTACGGTGTACAAAAACTTGATGTATCGACTACAAGGCTCCAAGGTTTGAAGAATTGACTACAAAGCACAAAAACTTGAGGAATTGATTACGATGCTCGAAAAATTGATAAATTGTGCGATGTGACAAGAACAGATGAATGAAATGAATTAATTACCCAATGAAAGATAAGATTGGTTGTGAAAGCTTGACAAGTTAATTGATTGGCTATATATATATATAACAAAGAACTGATGGCTACTACTAGAACTTTTGAAAGGTGAGAAAAGGAGAAAGATTTTTATAGAAACTGAAAATAAGATGTTCTTGCTCTGTCTAATGAAGAGTTTTAAATACTTCTGTATTTATAAATGCATTAGGTTCGTTTTTAGAAAAATTCTATCAACCAAATATTTTTTACAAATTCCTTGTTAACAAAACGGGACTATGATTAACAGTACTTACAAGTTTTGGAAAGAATGAAGTTTTAAACATAACCGTAAAATCTGGCGTGTAAAGCGCAGTTTTGAAACAAAAATAAGATCAAAATTTAAGAGTATTCTTTATACACCGGTACAAAAGTGATAAGTTTAAAAAATAACAAAATATAGAATTTATATATTTTTTTACTTCTACAAATATCGCAATAGTGTTTGTTTAAAAGAAATGACATGCCTTATGAGCTATAAGAGTTGTAGTGCTAGAAGTATACTATTTTTTTTCAAAAGTCTGGGACAATACCTCCTATAAATCACCTTAAAGCATAAGATAATCTATCACATTAACTACAGATTTCTTTGTAAAAAGGGGGTGCGCGTTATACGCCGGATTTTACGGTAATATGTGGATGTACAAAATCATGAAATGTGTACTCGCTAAGAAATATAAATTCGAGTTAGATGCTTGTCTCAGAAAAAATTATGAGAAGTTTTACAAAAAAATATGAAGTTTTCCCTTTCAAAAGTTAATTTTTCAGGAGTATTTTGGAAATAATTGCAAAACAGCTAATTATGATCACGAAATAAATAAAAAAAACTAATGTGGTATGTGTAAGATATTTCAAAAACCTACTATAAGAAAAATATTTCTGAACTGATCTTCAAAAATACAAAATTATAATGACTGAAAAATGAAGTATTAAGTGCATTCAGCTTTATAAATATCTGTATGTAAATATAACTAACCCTTCAATCGTAGTTATATATTTATGTTATTTTCCATTCCATCTTGTGTAATTCCCAATTGTTTACACAAGTCATTTAAATATTCCAGACCAGAAAAATGGCGTCGCTATTTTATTCGAAATTCCAAAAAATATTGAGGTAAAAAAAAACAGGTTTTAAGTAACTTACATCCAACTTTTGGTTTTTTACGTGGATGTGGAACATCGTTCTTTGCATTTTTATCTTAAAAGGATTTGGAAAAGGTACTTTGGATGTTTCTGTGTAAAAGAGAAAAAAACTAAGTGAAAATCCTACCTTTATATATGCATATTACATACATTTGATTCTTGCACTATCACTATTAACTGATACCCGAAAACACGAACATGCTCTACACAAGAGAGAACAACTAATCTATTTTATGACTACATTTACCTTGCCTATTTCAGAACGGGATGAAAATGGGAAGGCTAGAAGGGATTTCCAAAACATATTGGAAGACAAATATATTGATCCTTTTTTCCTGTATTATCAAACAAAAAGCTTTTATTTTTTAGAAATGAAATTTGGGATAAAGCAGGCCTCTTTTAGCTCTGCCCCACTTTTTCATTTATGTTCCTTTTTCCAAACATGGAATATCAGAATCATATAAAAATTTTAAGGACAATATTCTTAAAGTTTCTTTTTCGGTAATACTTTGAACTGTTCCTTTATTCTTAATATATTTTCTGTAGTTCTATTCTTTACAGCAGCATCCGTTCTTACGCAGATATTTTATATAAACTGATGAAATAAGTTAAGAGAATTTGCATATTTTATCGCATCGCATGAAAAAAAACTGAACTGAGTGAAAAACCACTGTTTTTAGATAAAAATGCAAATCTTGTGCGGCAAATACGTAAGCGTACATATGTGTGTAGGTGGAGGCAGCAGAAAAACAGGCGTTATAAGCGCGTGTTTAAGATGTATTTCGTTCGCCAGCAGACCTCAGCGAATTTCTTAGTGTTATTTTGAAGCAATTGGTCCAATTCAAATTGTAACAGTAAAAATGAGTAACCACTAATGTTTAGATGATGGAATGAGGTGCCGAACTGTGGGGAAGCTAGAAGCAGGCCAATGTAAAGTCTAGATTTGTAGAGAGTTAAATTTAACGCCCAGCGTCGTGTTTAACTTATGAACACCGTTCCAGGATACTGAATCCATCGAAAAAAGCATGGACAAGGTCGTCCAAGAACCACACCGGCCAGAAAAGATCGCCATTTGTCGATTATAGCGAGGCGTAACTAAGTGGCTACAGCTTCTCAGTTCTCTAGTTACTTGTATGCAGCCACAGGAACCCGTGTATCAAGGGTGACTGTTTCAAAAAGACTTCATGAAAGAGGGCTGTTTACCACAGAAGACCTGCTGTTTGCGTGCCCCTCACGTCTACTAACAGAAGAGTCCGTTTAGCATGCTACAGGCAGCATAGAGATTAGAGAATGAATCAATGGGCAAACGTTCTGTTCACCGATGAGTCCCGTTTCAGACTAAACACCGATTCTCGCCGTTCGTCTATATGGAGAGAGCCAAGGACCGAATACCTACCCTCCAATGTCCATGAAATCGACAATTCTTGAGGAGGAGGTTTAATGGTCTGGGCAGGTATCATGTTAGATGGCCGTACGCCTCTCCATGTCTTTTAAAGAGGCTCAGTGACTGGTGTGAGGTATAAAGATGATGCCTTGGAGCCCTATTTTCGTATTTCAGGGGTGCATGTGTTCCGAGTTCATTTTAATGGACAATAACGCAAAACCACATAGAGCTATTCTCCTATACAAATTTCTAAAGGGTGAGAATATTTGCCGTATGGATTGGCCAGCCAGGTCTCCAGACCTCAACCCTATAGAGCAAGTCTGGGACGCTCTGGGAAGGCAATTGCAACTAGCAACACCCCTCCGAGAACCATTCAGGAAATGAAAACAGTGTTGCTGAACGAGTGGGACCAATTGCAACAAGAACTGATAAACTGCCTTATTTCAAGTATGACATCGCGCTGCGAGGCTGTATAGTGGTAAGAGGGGGCCATACCGCCTATTAACCCATTTCTTTTGTTTATTTTACAACCACTGTCTCATACGTTCCAACTCCAACGAGTGTTATGCCCGATCATGCGTGTGTATTGCAAAAGTTGAATGGTTATTTGTTTTGTGTTGTATCAATGCATGTACATATCAAATTTCATTAAATTCGGTCCATTAGTTCTAGAGATAATCGATCAAGTCTGCAAATTCTCTTAATTTCTTACACCAGTATAGTTTAGACATAAAAAAACCAGCATTTTATTTTTAATAGCAGACAGTCACAAGTCGATCTAAAAATATTCTCATAGCTATTATGTAAACTCACTCATATTTTTCTGCTCAAATTAGTTTACATTTTTATGGTACCCAAATAGGTTGGGGGAAGTTAATAAATGATATTTTCAAAATTATGTATTGTTACAAATGTCGTTGAAATATTATATGCAGTTTCGTAAAATCTAAATTTATATAGCAGCATTTATAAAATGATATCGAGTAAAATATATCTAGAATATACTGGTTCAAATAGGTCTCCTTATTTTCTTCTCATATTTCACAAACCGGAATTGGTTCTTGAAAAGCACTTCAGGAAAACATTTAGTCTTTTTTTATATATGAAATCATTTTTCCCCAGTAAAATAACTCAACTAAAATTTTTATTCATTTATTTGAAAATATGTCTTTCAATTTGTACTATTAGTTCATACTTCCCTATATATGCATGTATATATATATATATATATATTGTCACTTAATATTGTGATCCTGTCATATATGTATAAATACATATTTATATTAGTTCCAACTAGCTCAGGTGTCATCCACGTCACTTGACCATGGTTCAAATTTACGTGGTCCGTCGCCAAAAGCCCTCGTGTAGCTGAACAGTGCGACGTTAATATTCAATCAATCAATCAATCAGAAGTAAATAATATGCAAATTGGTAATAATTTGATACTGAGCAAAGATCTTTCAGAATTCAAAGCTTTTCACTTTTTGAATAATGAAAACATATCAAAATTATTCAAAAATTCCATTCTTTTTAAGAAATATGAATATCTCACACAAAAATAATCTTAGTTTCAAAAGATAGGTTATTTTTACGAGTAAAATAAAATTATCTATGTCTTAAAACAAATAAAAAAAATCGCACACTTTGCATAATCTTATTCTTTGATGATAAATTTTTTAAAAAGGAATAGAATACATTTCTCACAAATATTTCCTATAGCATCTTTTAAAATATATTCCCCATCTGATGTCAGATTATAATATTGCTTTAAGAAATTAACCAAAGAATTTTGAAATTAGTACGCTTTTATATTCCTTACCCACATTTATATTCGAATACGAGAGGTAATGGTTAATTTCATCTGAAATTTAATAATACACTTCATTATTACTTCATATACATTATACAACTACCTTAAGTTTTACTGGTAATATAGAAAGCATCATTATATCTAATTATTCTAACTTTATGGTGAAAGTTCGAATGCAAAAATGCTTTGTATATGCTAATGTAGACGCAGAGTTTCCATTAATTATAATTGCTTATATTTCCAAAGTAAACAGGTTCAAATATTGTGTAGTACACTAATAAAAAAATTCAAGAACATTTAATAAGCAAATATATTTACAATTCTCAATTTGATGGGAATAACAAAAGTAAGCATGTACTTAAGGGAAAAAAAACGCTTTAATTATAATTAAGAGATGTAAATGATTTTATAGGGTGACTGAACCTCTAATCCAGATAAGACAATCAATGTCAGTGACAATAAATTAGATATGTAATTTTTCCATCAAGCACAAAATCAAATAATTACCCCTTCAATCTATCCTTCTAATCTAGTGCTGTGACTGATTTCGGTTAATTAAGAAAGTAAGCTTATGAAGGGAAAGTAACATACTTAAAGAGAGAGAATCAAGTATACAATTTTGTATAGCAATCTTGTTTAGTTATTCGATGGTGATTAGAAACGAGTATAATTCTAATCTAACTTATATACACATTAGCCATTACCCTTTACTATGCTTCCCATACTATACTTTATCCGGTCTGCCTCTTAATTTTTAACTATGGTCAAATGACTAGATCAACACTTGATCAGTATATTTCGCTCTCTTTCACTTGCCAACGTGAGGATTTTGAGCCCAACAGATTAAATATGCGTCCGATGTAGAAAGCGAGCAATGTGGTTGAGATATAAGAACGTGGTCTTATATACCACTCGGGTCTTTAATGACCTCTTTCGGGGTGTGTGGATGTTTTGGTGGGGAAATATGGTCAATGTAAAGGGAAAAGTCCTGGTTATTTAATAAAAATTCAAAATTACGAAGCTAGACGCCAACTTCTTTTGCATAAATTTAGAGCAATGCTAAAACATTCAATCAAAAATTGTTTTTAAAAAGTTTATTAATATTATACTTTGTTGAAAAGCAAATATATATTTTATCATTAATAATTTAAGGAATTTATTATTTATTTCATTGTCCAAATCTAGCATTTTTATTTTAATGCAATGTATTATGGAGCTTCATCAGTCAATAAAATAAATGTAAAAAATAATAAATAAATAAATGAAGAAGAGCAGAAAAGTTTATTTCATTTTTTTACTGTATATGCGGTTGCCTCCATATTACCTAATGTTAAAAAAAAATAGAAGAAAACTTTTTATATAGCGTTTTTAAAGTCAAATTAGATTTTTCAACTTCAGAAATAAGAATAATAAATTTTATTACACTGTTTATTTTTATTTGAACCTAAGTGTAACTATTATATATAAAATGTTCTGTATTTCATTCATGTCGCTTCATTCGTATTATCAAATGGTTTTCAAATGTGTGTATTAAAAAGGAAATAAAATGTTTATATTAAATGCTGGTAAATCTTATGAATGGCGTATGGGATAGTGGCACAGAAACACTAACCTCTACAAGTAAAAGAACTTTTTTTATCAAAAAAAAGTTAGGAGTTTAGTTCCTGTTCTTCCGTATTAAGCGAAAATCAGTTCTTTCAACAATCAAGGTACTCGTACAAAATAGTAACTTTTGTCACGTAGGGTTTATTCCATCTCACGTATGGTTTGATAGAATTAGGGAAGCGTGAGTAGAAGCCATTTATTCTGGGTTTCTTTACTTAGCTTGATGCGATTTTTGTTTGAATAGAATCTTGTTGACTTGCTATTTTCGTTTCATACATATTTTGTTTCGTACCATACTAGATTTGCACAGTGGTATATTAGTCCGACTCTATCCCTATAAAAAGAATAAATATTCTTTTTCAATTCCTACTATTAGTTCACTATCTCAATTTTATATTTTTTT
>BMAV01012578.1:17099-29823 GCA_019973955.1 Trichonephila inaurata madagascariensis
ACACTGGCAGGGGAGTATGTGGCGGTGTGATATCTAAATGAACTATAGTACCAACATCACGCGAAGACGATCGTTTTCGCGTGATTGGTTACGTACTCGCGTTCGGAACGGAAGGTACTCAGAACGAACCTTCTTTCCTTCAAATTGATTAAAAAACTTTTTTTATATTACTTGTTTTTTTTTAAATTTTATTGAATGCAGCAATCCTTTGACTTTACAAAACATATACACCTCACATCCAACATCCATATACATCTACATCCAACACCTCACGGGCAAACAGCAATACACCAAAGACCCCGACGCACAAACCGAAGTGACTGTCGACTCTGCCTCACAAGCATCCCCCCCCATGGGGGGAACAGCCATGGACTCCCCCTCTGAGGGTTGAATTTTGTAAATAATTTTGTAGATATACTATTCTGTGCCATTCCCATATTTGTACATATTGTGTTTTTTATTTCTACATCGCATAAAGCAGAGGGACAACAAATTACAAAAGATTAGAAAAGTTGGAAGTGTGTCTTTAATCTACCGAAATTGGGTATTTAAATTGTGCAAAATCTATCTCATAATTCAAAATATCATACATGTAATTCTATGAAACTTTTTGAACCTGATATTTATACTCTTTTCTAGGGAAAATGTACTAAAATAATTTTTATTGTGTGAATATTTCTGAGTTATGGCCTGTTATTTCAAAAATAGTTTCATAAATCTGTCACGTTTTTTATAATATATATTCGATCTCTAAATTTTTCATATTTCGACAAAACATAAAACATTTAGTATGTTCCCTAAATAAATATACGTAGTTCATTTTAGTAATACTTTTATACTAAAATACGTATATTATTTTTTTTTTATTTAAATCACTGGTTTAGAGTTTTTTTATTAAAAATTAGTAAAATATCACTTTTAATTTTGATTTTCGTAAAGTTTAGGTAATTTGTTTTAAATATTACCGATTAAAAATTAACACATATTGGTATTGATTCCTATAACAATATTTATGTTTTAGAGTTTGTTAATTTTAAAAAAGTACTATAAACATGTTAAGATACTTTAACACAGTACTCCCCAACCTTTTTACCGGTCAACGTTTGATAATTTGACCACGGCCCGCTGAAAGTAGGAAGTTGATTGTTTATATTTCATATCAATGCTTCTCAAACTTTCAGTATTTGTGACCCAATTTTCAATCAAAATCTTTATCGCTCCCCTCCCCATACAATAACTACGAATTGAATGCAAAGCTAAGGCTACAATACGATCTTAATTACAAGCGGAACAAATTATCAAAATTTTATATGTTCTTTTTATGTAACAGATATTTTAAGTATTTTACATTAAGCAATTGGACAAGTGTTATGTTACTTTTCCATTTTAAAGTTCAAATTTGAGCAGATTAATTTTGAATTCAATTAAGTATTTATTTCACCAATCATCTATTTTTATAAGTATAAATGTCAGTAGAAAAATAGGCTAATCTCTGTTGCTTTTTATTTACTTCTTCTGTGCAACTTCTATACTACTGTGGCCATGGTAGCTGATTGGTATAGGTATAGGATCGTGGCTTGCCTTGTCACGAGTTCGAGTCCAGTACTACTAAAGACCCGCCGTGTAGGGCAGCGATGCACGTTAAATCTGTCGAGAACTGAAACGTCCTCCCATTGGTGTGGTAGTTAGGAGATGCGGGTGCCAGCTCAGGTGTCATCCACGTCACTTGACCATGGTTCAAAATTACGTGGTCCGTCGCCAAAAGCCCTCGTGTAGCTGTGCAGTGCGACGTTAATATTCAATCAATCAATCTGTACTACTGCCTTCCTTTGAAAAAAATTTTGCTCTGCAAAACAAGCCCATGGGAGTCACCATTAATTATAAAATTGTTCTTCATTTAGTTTTGATAAATTATCACAAACATTGTGAATTACTGATACATTTATAAGTATATAAGTCGGGTATACGTGTATTTTTTTTATTATTATGTCAGAATTTCTTGTTTTGCTTCCTTTCAGTAAATTAATATTTTTTTAAATCTTTTGATTTCGATTTTTCGATAGGCTGGCACCCCTCCCCCCAGGGAGAGCCCCCCACAGTTTGAGGAACGCTGTTTTAGATAGTTTTGATTAAAGTAATTTTAATTTAATTGTATTTAAGTATGCTTTCAGAATAAAATAAGTTACATCAAAAAATCAACATAAAGTTATTTCCAAGGAAAATTGCACAAACTCGAGAGAAATTCGCTACAGCAAATAGAACGGAAATAATTTAATTTTCCTTGTTCGTCCCGGTTCCATTTAATACATGGACTATTACCAGTCCGCTGTCCGGTGTTGGGGTCCACAACACAAAAGGGAAAAGTAAATTCTGTGGCAAGTAAGTATTTAATTGTCTTGCAATAAATTTAAGAAGCATGAATAATCAGCTATCGATAAACCAGCAACAATATGTTACAAAAACCAATATTTTCGAATAAGAAATAAATTTATAAGAGAACTCTTCTATCACACACACAATTTATTTAATACTACAATACTTTTCATAATGAATATTTTTTATGATTCATGATTAGTTTTCCTTGAAAAATAATTAACGCAAAATGTTTGTTGATATAACGTCTTGATTAAGCTCCCTGAAGCGAATTTAATTACTGAATGATTACAAAGAGAATAAAAAACAGAGAAAGTAACTCACAAATTTTTATATTAAAAGCTCCTGAGAATTTAAACATTGTTGAACAATGTATTTCAAACTTTTTACTTACGAATACTGAGATGTGCAAAAAGAGCTTTAAAATACAAAATTTATTATTGAAAATTTACATAAAAATGTAAAAGACCTTTTAAGTTAAGTTACGTAAAACTTCCAATGGGGGATCTTTCTTAAAAACTTAATTTTAAAAAACTGTATATTTACTTTACGTATATACTCTGATGCCTAGTTTAATTTCAGTTATTTGAAACAAAATTTAAAAAATGAAATATTTAAAAATAATTATTTCCCTAGGTAACGTAACACTAAGGAATAAACCGCAATTATGGAAAATTTTACCGATACTTTAACAAGGGAAAAATTAGCAAAATTTTATTGAAAAAGTTTTACTCTAATTTTTATTTCAAAATAATTTTAAAAGAATACTTGCGTGTAGAAAAGAAATGAAAATAGAAACTTGTATGCAGGTATTTGTAGCAGGCTTGTAGGTAATTCTTTATCAATTTTCATATAATTTACTGAAATATATTGAATTTCATATGGCCTCTTAGTCAGATTAGACAAGAATAAACCTTTAAAGGCTATGTGGAAAATTTGAGATTAGTTATATCGTATGCGTTTTTTACGGGTAAAATAATCTCAAATTTAATTAATTAATTTCAATTAATTTTCGAATAATTTTATCTATCACTTGGTGTTATGAAACTACTTATAAATCTTATTTAGTACTAAAAGGCTAATATTATATTCGCAAAAATATGTTAATAAATATTGAAGCTTTTTGCAATGTTGCCTTCTGTATTATTTTTTTTAAAAAAAAATGGTGTTTGTAAAAAAAAATTATGCTAAATATTTAAGCTTAAAAAAACTGGGTATACTAGAAAAAATCCTGCAAAATCATTTTAAAAACAGCATTAAAAATATTCAATTAGGTCTGCGCAATAAAACAAATATAGAAATATATAATTATGATGTTTTTTTTAAAAAAAACTCTCCAACACTTTAGTAAGTCCTTATTGATTTTCTTATAAAATAATATATATATACCGTAAAATCCGGCGTATAACGCGCACTTTGAACATAAAAATAAGATCGAAAATTAAGAGTGCGCGTTATACGCCGGGTATAAAAACGACAGCTTTAAAAATAACAAAATGGATGGACATAAAAAAATATTTACTTCTAGATGTATCGATACACTGTTTATTTAAAAGAAACAACTAGCCTTATGAACAAGAACAGTTGTAGTTCTAGAAGTATACTACTTTTTCAAAAGTCTGGGGTAATACCTTGATTAAATTACTTCAAAACATAGGAACAATGTATATTAATATTTCAGATTTCTTCGTTAAAAAGGGGGTGCGCGTTATACGGCGAATATACTTAAAATTAAAAAAATTAGCTTGAAAGTATAGGTGCGCGTTATACATCGGTGCGCGTTATACGCCGGATTTTACGGTATATATATATATATATATATATTTACATTATTATCTCTCTTTTTTATATATACTCAAAATAAATGAGACATTTGTAAAATTCTTTGTAATCACACATATAAGTCATAATTGACTAAAAATATCAAACATGAAAAATCTATTGATTTATCATACATAAAAGACAAAATATAATGACAAAACTTTGATTTTTAATACTATTTTGTATAGAAGGAGGAAATGAGCATTTTATCTCTGATAAAAGTTAACAAAACAGCTAGAAGATGAAAAAGTCTTCGGTCAAACTATAGCGACAGGCACTCTGACCTTGATACGAGACGTGACAGAAGTTCAAATGAAAATATTATCTCTATGAGGACAGTAGCCCCTCTCTATATCGCACTGCCATACATCGCACCATTCCATTTTATCTTTCATTCCTAGTTGGTTTGAATAAAAGAAATAAAATAACTCGCTTCCTCAATAATTTAAACAAATACTTAAAAAAAAATAAAAATTTTATGATAAAGTTAAAGGAATAAAATAATTTATTCAACTTTTTTTTATCGACAAATAAATGCCCCTGACATTCAGTGTACTCAGAAACGCAAAACTACAAAAATACTTTATCCTGTAAAATTTAGAATTTGACTAGACATTAATGAGTGCCTAAGAAAGGTAATTTAATTAATTTTGTACATCCAAAAGAGTGTAGTAAAAAAAAAGCATCAACCTCCAAAAATACTGAAACCTTAACTCCTTAACTGTCGTTTGAAATTTATGTGATTCGCTCTTTAGTGCCACCGTTTTTCACCTTTTTATACGCGGCGGAGGGAGAGATTATTGGGGGGGGGGGGCTTCCCAAATGAGAACATTTTTCTCTGAAATAAATAAAACCTTCGCAAACAGCGTCAAGGTCATTTTATTGCATTCCAAAGCCTTCCGGATTGTTTTACTACTGATAGCAGCGCAAAAAGAGATCGCATTTCAGTGAGACGTATATATACGTCTGGGGCAGTTATCACAGCCGTTAAGTAAGACGGATATATACCTCGGAGACCCTTAAGGGTTTAATACTCATGACATAAAAATATAAAAACTATGAGGATTGACTCATTAATTTACTTTAATGTAACTTTATGCCGTGATGATTTTGATGGGTAAGGTATAGAAAAGTCATATCTTTCTCTTTAATAAGAGACAACTTTAGGTATAACTTGAAAAAAAAATGTTAGCAAGGTTATAAATGCATGTGAATTCTACACTACGTTCTTATGAAAACTTTTATGTTTATTCTTCTTCAAATATCAATGATTTTTATATTAAAAACTTTTAAAAATAAAATGACATTTTACATTTTATTAAATTTCTGAATTGGAAAATTCAGTGAATTATATAAATTATTTCCATTTTTTAATCAATCTCTTAAATTCTTCAATATAATTAGAGAATTTCAGTGCTAAATTTGAATGTTTTTAATTTATTTTCATTACTGCTGATGATTTTAATCCCTTGCATTTTCGCTTAATGTTATCTTTTCAATGATGTTATTCTCTGTCTTCATATAATAACGCGTGATATATCTATCAGTTGTTAAGTTTCCAATTAATTTTTACTGGAAAATATTTCGAGGAAATTTAGATGAATGATTTTATATAAGTAGGCATATATATATATATATATGATAAGATAAATACATTATTGCAAATTTATTTTGTAAAAACGAAATCATTACGCAATAGTGAACACATCTATGCATATTATAATAAAAGTAAGAAGTTTAAGCGCCCCAAAGGTATTCTGTTCTCTTTTTGTAAATTAATTTAACTTAAATACTATTTCAATTGATTAAGTAAAATATTAATTAAATTTTCAATAAGGCCCTTTGGTTCAAATAACTCTAAGATTTTATTTTTATTTTTTAGAGAATTATTGAGTATTATTTAAATCAGTTTATTATAATTCTTGTTGTAACAGAAGAAAAAAATGTTACAACGACTGGAATTAAAATTTGGCATCAGCTGTTAACATTTTTCTAAATGCTTCACAACATACAAGCCTATTTTTATTATCTCATATTACTATTTTATATAATTCGATAAATATATAATTAAAAAAAATTCCCGATGTTACTAAAAAATTCTAAAAAACCAAGTAAATATTGAAACAGTAAGCTTCTTAGTGAAGTCCCTAGAATTAAAACCTAATTTAATACTTTCATGTAGATTAAATTTAGGCATTGTTGTGTTTATATTTATGCTCAAAATTTTACGAAAAATGAGAAGTTTCATGAAAGTATTTAAAAATACATACGCACTTAAGACATATAAGACACATAATCACATAAAAAATCCAATACCGATACCAATTTTCACTTACTTTTTTGTGCAACACCCTTTACGTTGACAAAACAAATATGACTCACTTTTGTATTTTTATGAAATTATCATTAGATTATTAGCGTATTTAATTCTTGTATTAAAATAATATTCAAAATTATACGAATTTTCGAAAAAGATTTACATATTTTGAAAGAGATTAACTAAATATTAATGTTATAAAGGTAAGGAAACTTTATTAGTAAGGAGGTTACGAAGTAATTATAAAAAAATAAGATTTCTTTTTAAAATCTCAGATATTTTAATTAAATGTTAAGCCATAGCTCATTTTTAATAACATTTTATACACATAATACACTATCACATAAAATGCTCTCATCTCATTATTTTTACAAACTTAATCATATACAATTATTAACAAATACGAAGAATTTTATTGAACTGAACAAAAATATAATGGGAATTAATTTTATACACAAAAACGATTACATAGTAGAACCTAAACACTAAAATATATCTACATAAACAACGTAAATAAAATAGCTCAAATAAATTTAAAAGTTAATGCAAGATAAGCTTTCTTCTTAGCTATTTAAAAGTTCAGATTACGAAGTGAAGAAACATTATCATGGGTATTAAATGGATATATGGTAATTATCGTTTTATACAAATAATGTATTCAATTTTTTAAAAGTGTTTTAGGAATAAATAAATAGCTGTTTTTGAGATTTAGATAAATTTATGGGTTTACCAAATACCTTCAATATTTCTTCAATTTTCTTTCTCTGTTGATTACTAAGCTAAATTTTATTTTAATTGAGATGCGTTTAATATATATTTTTTCAAAAAATATTTCGTGTTGAGTTGTTTTGAGAATTTTCAAAGCTTGATTACATTAGTAATACCCTTAGATAATGTAAAGAAGAATATATAAGTCTTTTTTTCTTTTGTTTTTACAAAATTCTACAAAATTAAAAACATTTTTCTTTCCAACAAGAGAGAGCTATTTGTAAATTAAATGTAAATTAAAGTAAATGTTTGATCAAATATAAGTATATTTTTCAAGATCTGATGATTCAATATATCAACTAATTAAAGCCCAGTATCCCCTAATTCTTGTAAGTATTTGCGAAATTTTTTTTAAAGAAACAAGATTACGACAATTATAATCATTTAATTATGTCCATCGCCCTTTTTTTTTTAAAAAAAAAAAAGAACAATGCATATTACTCTCCTCAGAAGTAAAAGTATAATTTAGAAAAACTTTGTACAAATTTTCTGATTAATTATTTTTGCAATCAAATGGCTTTGAACTGAATACGCTTCAGGAAATTTTCGTTTCTTTGCAAATATAATTATTTTTTCGATAAAAAGCGTACTTGTTTGAATTGTTAACACAGAATAAGAACATGTTATTTAACTTTTCAATTTAAATGAGTTATGAGTTGAAGCAAAAACTGAATTCCATGCAGCTTGAGGACTTAATAGGTTAAAAAATTATTTTAATAAATTGTTTAAATTAGTTATTTAAATATTGATTCATAATTTCTCCTCTTTTTCATACGGAATTTAATTGTCACGCATTGACCTTTTTATTATGTATTTATTGTCTTTAAATTAAATTTACGAACTTATGTATCTACTTTCAGTCTATAGCATTGATCTTTGAACTTTAGATATACATTTAGGTGTTTTAATTTGCATTTCAAACATTTATCAAACAAAATACAGACTAACTTTTTAATTGTAAATTGCATACTTATTTCAAACCCTTTAGAAAGTAATATGTTAGATGTACATAAATATATCTTCATTCTTCATATACATATATAATGTATACATATAATCGCTATAATTATATACTAAATTACTATGAATCTAACTTAAGGTTAAACAATATTAACGAGAAAAGTAAGAGGGTACAAGTCAAGGTCGAATAGCAAAGCCCTTATTACAATACAATAGAAAATTAATGGGATTTAGACTAAAATTTAACTATCAAAAATTGTTTTATAAGCCCAAATGTTCCTTTATTTGCTTACATTACTGGGTTGAAATAAAAAAAAAGTTCAGCTCAAAATATTTTTGCAAAACTAAAAGAAATTGTAAAATATTACATCCCGTAATGTTATAGTACAAAAGAGTAATTTATTTACTTAGAAGTATATAGAGCATGTAAAAACGTTAAAATTAATTTGAAAATACAATCATTGCGAGTGCACCACAACAAGAATTGTGTAACAAAATACCAGTAAGAAATTATTATTAGTGGCAAGGATTAAATTCTTCCAAAAATTACTTCTAAAACCCCACAGTAAATTGAATTTAGAAAAAATGGAATTCATATTAAACAGTTTTTGGAAAGAAGTGTATAATCTAAAAATAAACGAGTTTTAAATTTCTAAAGAAACATAAATAGCTAAATAATGGAGTCCCTACAGAATAATAATTTAAAATTAAAATGCAAAGAAAGAAAATTCTATATCAAAGCAATGTCATTAAGATATATTTTTCAAGCGTGTATCAAAGCAATAACATTGATTTTATTCCAAATGTAGTAGATATATGCATATCACTATTTTAAGATTATCAGTACTAATAGTAAAGCTAAAATCATCCCCTTTTTAATATATATATTACTATTTAATATATTATCCAAAACATGTAAAGATGTTTTAAGGTGATATGTAAAGAAATGGGCCATCTTTAGTTTTAATAAACTTTAATTAATCAGGTCAAAAAAGGATATTATGTATCTTATCTCTATTTTAAACCAAAATTATTAAATCATCAATTTATAGATTGATAGATAAATTAAAATCTCTCCTCAACTCCTTGCTTCTCAAACTTCAAAAGAGCTCTATTAGGGAGACATATGACCATCAAACCAAATAAGTATTAGAGAAGAGTAAAGATAAATAGTAGAAAGGCATGCCGTCTGAGGACAGGTATTATCCTGTTGAAATACAACTTTAGTAGTCACGGTGTGAGATGGATGACAGTCAGGTGAGTATTCCACCGTTACCCAGGACAAAAGTCAATAATATAGATATATTTATAGTTTTAATATGTATTAATTTTGTATATCATTTAAAGGTACGTCTTAACATAATATTAAAAATCATAAAATATAAATATTTCTTCAACAAAAATTAAAATTGTGTATTTATAATTTTTTAAACATATTTTTAAAATAAGAAATAGACAATATAAATTATAAGTATTTCCCTTCTTTACTGTTAAATAAAAAAATAAATACAAATTTTAATGCGAATTTCGTGCTTGTACCGCTCTACTTTCATATCGCAAAAACGGAGATATAATCTGTGACTTTGAATTTGATACGATTCTGAGCATTCAGTTGTTAAACAATTTCTTGCTGGACTCGAGATATTTTTCAAATAAGGAAAGAATTTTTACTAAGATATGTGGAATCAAAAGCGGAAAGCAGATTCCGTGCAATTTTCTCTCTTCAAATATTTAAATTTCTCCATCAACGACATTCAATAACTTACCAACTAGCTTTCTGTGAAAGTTTAGCTTGTCTTATCAAAATAGCCTATCTTTAGAGTTATATTTCAGATTTTTTCGTAATTCAGTAAATGTCTATAATTCAGAAGATGTGTGTTAACCCTTTATTTACCACTTTATGAATGATTTACTGCAATTTTTTCATGATTTTTTTTAATCACTACATTGAAAATTAATAGAAAAACACTCAACTTTGAGCAGTTTAATCCATCAGAGCTAATTAATTAAATTGGTATTTTTAAGTACCGTCAGTCTACACAGGTCTAAAATATTCTCATAATTTGAAAAGATTGAACAACTTCTTTAACGCAGTTTTAACTCTTAAAAATGCTAAATAGCCAGAGAACACTAATACTTTAGAGCACAAAATATTTAATTTTAGAGAATATTAAATTTTAAAAATTTATTCACTTTTTTACTCATAAAAACAGCTTTTACACGTAAACTTTTGATGATATTCAAAGAAACAAATTTTTCATTAATACACAAAAATTTATTACACGTTGTGCACTTTGAGTGAAGTTTCGATTGAATGTTTTTTAAAGCACTGCATCCTGGGGTAGGAAATGCTGTATTTTTAACATGAACTACTGCACCGTGAGTCTTGTTCAGTCTCTTGATCGTCATCTCAAGAACCTAACGAATATTCCGGTAGATTATCTGCTGCGACGTCTTCATCTGCAAAATCATCCCTTAGTTCATTAATGAGATTTCATTTAGTAAGTTCTTTAATAAATCCAAAGCCTCCTCTTGAAGAGTGAGCTTCTTTTTCCAGACATTCTAAGAAAAGGAAATAATAATAATAATAATAATACCACCTTGAAAATCTCCAATTATTGTTAAATCTCAGTTACACAAAAAGAAATTAAAATGTTGTTAATTTTTTAAATAAAAACAAACCATTCATTTAACTGGTGAGGAAAAAAACAGGCTCAAAGTCAAAGTTGAAAATTTTTCGAAAACGTGAAAATATAAAGTAATTAAAAAGCAAAATAAATAAGTTAAGCTATAAAGAAATTCCAAAAAAAAACCCCCATAATTCTATTGCACTATAGTGATGACTCCTACAACACAACAAAAAACAACAATGAGCCCTACGGTTCTTGCTCTAACATCCAGTGCACTGTCGGTACTTATAAGTACCACAAAGTTATTCAGCTGTAAAATTAATTATATACACTATTTACTTATAATAAATAATCAAATCATTTTCTAAGGTCTTCATTAACATACAAAAAAAAATAAGACATAGTGTGACATTAACTACTTTTTCGGAACAAAAGTTACAATCTTCGCAATCTGATCGAAATGCTAGCTGAAAACGCAACTTCTGCTATAAAACTATTCGAGTTCCCCGCTGAAATTCTCATCACAGCATCCGTGCTGCCATGTTTAGTGGAAGTGTTGATTTAAAAGAATATTCCTGCTAAGCATTGTCAGAGTATTCGTAAAAATGGTTGTTCTATATAATTTTAAAGTAAATGGTACTCATATATAAGTTCTGCCGGTAAATAAAAGGTTAAATAATCTTCTTTACAAATTTTTCTACTTTCCTCCAATCAAAAACTGACAAATTTGTAGAGTAGTCCAGAGTGCCACTGAGAAGTGTACCGCGTGCCACAGGATGCCGACTGCTGATCTAATTCCCGATAAAGTGTTCTGTATCTGCAGAAGAGTAGAATTAATACGGCAGTTTTAAGTAAATCTCTTTCATACATTTTTCTCTCGAGAGCTGTGGGCAGCCTAGTGGTCAGAGCATCGGACTGTAGACCGGAAGGCCTGGGTTTGGTGCCCGATGCCACTATATACCCTCCGAGTACACATGAAATGGCTATCACATTTAGGGACTTGCCGTTTTCTTCAAAAGGTTAAGTTGCCAATATTCGGGGAAAAATCACAAGTAACCTTCAGGAATCAAGGTATCTGAGTCTATATGAATTTCAAGAGTTTCATAGTCAATCAGCATTTAAATCATAATAAATTTTAGTACTTTTAGTCAAAAAATTATAATCAAGCGATTGATTAAAATTTTAAAAACACACATCTCTATTTATTTAAATTTAAAACTAATTTAATACAAACATTTTCAAATGGAATACAAGCTTTTAATGCATTAAAATATATAATGTAAAATGTAGTAATATCTCTATAAACATTTAAGAAAAGCAATGATTTCATTAATTTTGAAAATTTAACTAGTACAAAAAAATAAGAAATAATGCACTTCCCATTTAAGCATAATAACTAATGATTCAGTCTCAGTGTGAGTAATTGTTCAATATTGCACTGATAAATGGTACGTTTATCAACATATAAATTCCCTGTTTCATGTTTTTACAGTTACTTAATTCAAATTACTAACTGAAGTGGAAAAAAGGGACCAATTCCTATAAGAATTGTACACATCAAAAAAGAAAGAATTCGATTCACATTAAAACGGAATATAAAGATTTTCTCCGATTACGAGATACTTCGCTTCACTGCACTTCAGAACTAAGAGTACAATTCTAAACTTTACATCTCCATTTCATATTTGGAAATGATTGAGTTTTCTGCTGCTCATCGACCTGAAAATCACGAATACGGGCACCAGAGATCAACTTCTATCGATTGTTGAAGGGAACAAAAGAAAAGAAATCAAACTATAACTAATAAAGAGCTCTTAAATACCTGGATTTTAGATCTCAAGTGAGGTATTGCATT
>BMAV01012578.1:31148-45877 GCA_019973955.1 Trichonephila inaurata madagascariensis
CGTGGCATGGGTTACTCTAAATAGCCATCGAATCGCAAATCCTCTAGTGAGGTTGGTGGAAGGGGAAGAGAGGTGGGAGGTCCCTGACTCTCCCAGGGTATTCTGCCTCAAAATTGGGGAGGAAACGAGCCAAATTGTACTGTCATCTGCGAGATACGGCTAAGGACTGGCCAATCTAGCCATTGACCATGATGCATTTCGTCGGCCACGATCTGACACTGGTAGACAGCTGTCATTAAGAACCACAAGAAGAAATATAAGGCCGAAGCAGCGAATTTATGTTAAATCTAAACCTAAAACCAGTATCCACTGTTTAACGGACAAGTTTTTGACGAAACATTAGAATCTTCTTTTCAAACTCTACCTACAGGTGGTTATCTAGTTAAAGTGTAGTATAGGGGAGACCACTATGCGCATTTTTCGGCGGCTAAAAATGGTAGCCAAGGTAATTTTTTCGGAATTATTTATTATTTATTTTAGAATTAGTTCTCACTATAACATTTAGATAAAAATCGCCAAATCCAAAGTGCCCCCCACCCCTTTATACTATACACTTGAGCCTGGTTATCTAAATAATGGAAACACTTAAAATTTATAAAGAATATTTTATTAATATGTTGTAGGACCAAATTCGGCATGTAATATGGCTTGGATTCACCTAGGAATCGATACAGACAAGTACTGATTAGTGTTCAGAAGAATATTGTACCATACTTCATGAAGATATTGTGAAAGTTTTGTGACAGATACTGGTGGTGGATATCTGTTCCTTATTGAAAGCTCTAAAATAGGCCATAAAGGTCCAATTATATTGAGGTCGGGTGACTGTACGGGCCAAGGTTGATGTTTAATTTCATCCACTTGTTCATCAAACCGGGATTGGACAAGTCCCGCTTCGTGGATAGAGGTGCATTATCATCCTGAAAAATTCCCTCTTCTTCAGGTCCAGCAGAAAATCTCGACATGGCTATCCATATGACGACAGATACAGCTTCATGATTGACAGTTGAAAGGAGACAATCACGATCACACGCTTGTGCAGTTGTCTTCTAAATGAGCACTGTCCTGTTGTAGGGAAAAGTGTGAAAGACGATTTCTTCATACCATAGTACATTCTTTCACTCATCATTCGACCAGGTTTTGTGAGTCTGACACTGCTGAAGACAATGTTTGGCATTAACATCTGTGACAAGTGGCTTGGGAATTTCTGCGCTGCCGTAAATGTTCTGTTTATGAATGAGAATTTTCTTTGCAATTATTGACACTGAAGAATCCAAATGCTGAATGAGCTCTATGGTCACTCTTCCTGTAATTGTTCGCGTTTTAGTCATTATAATCCGCTTCACTACCCATCGGTCATTTTCAACAAATTTCTCTTTCCGTCCACTATTTTGCTTTGCCGAGTTTGTCTTTCCTCGTTGTGTGTATGCTGTCATGATATTAGACACCGTACCAAGGTCTATAAGTTGGGTTGTTTTGGTCACACTTGCTCCAGTTAGACGGGCTAATACAATTTGCCCTCTTTGAAAATATGGCAGGTCAAACATTTTATATTTTTGAAAAAGATCCACGACTTATAGAGCTTCAATAAAACTAAATTGGACGCTTGATATCTTTTTCCATCCCATGTCGAAATGTATTTGGGCCTTGAAGTGGAGAGGCCTGGATTGAGCAGGAGCTTCCTGATTAGTGGACTGGAAGGAGCAAGGGGGTGTGGCTACGGTAACTGCTTCGGAGACATCCGATGGAATGGAAATTTTTCAGAGTAAGCAGACGAGAGACTGGTCTGCTATTGGTCGAAAAGAATCAATTGGGTGGAAAAAAGTACTTGCCTATGTGGGTCAATAGAACTATACTACCAGAATATATGCATTTCTATCTATAAAAAAGACTGGTAGCTATTATTATATTTTAATGCTTACGAAACGCATTCAAAAATGTCTCATTTTTTTCACACGTATTTCTATTGTTTTAATAACCATTTGTATTTCTCTCTACCAGAAAGTAAATATGGGCTATCTAAATTAATAGAATTGTTACTTAACGTTATATTTCAAAGAAATAAAAGAACTTCAGGCGGAAGAACTCGATTTTTAATTTGAGCTATTATCTATTGAGACGAGGGTGATTCATTAATTGGCATCCCGTTTACGAACCTTCATCCCCCTATCTAATGTCATGATTCTGAGGTCCGAAAGATTTAACGTGCAATAATTCCTCCACATGATGGATCTATAGTGATATCAGAACTCAAACCGACAACTTGATTAAAATAATACCGGAGGAGAGTTCATAATAAAATCGTATACAATTTGGTGCAACGAAAAAAAACCTTCTAGTTTCATAATAATATGGGAGTCGTTTTCCCTTCGAAAAAGAAGATAAAATTTATTCTTCCGCAAGTCTAATTAAATTTTTGTGAGAGATCAATTTTATTAAAGCACAGTATAAAACAAATATCAAATACTATTACTTAAGTATCATTTTCGTCAATACGCCTTTTTCATATTTGCTCCTCAAGATTACTCAAACAGAAAATTTTCAAAATATTAAATACGAAAAGTACTTAAAACAATTCTTTGTTTAATATTAGTTTCAAATACTTTCACTTTTTTCGAACATACCTCTTAAATTGTTAGTTTTAATTTATATTTCATTTACTCATGTATGCTTAATTTCAAACAGAATTCTTTAAAAGAAGTTTTATTCTGTCTATCTATCTCTATCTATCCATGAATAAACAATTTCCATAAAACAATTTTTTGCTATATATTTAATTTGTTCCAGACATTTTCAATATTAACATGTTTTCAACGTGTTGATTATTTTGCAAATTATTGTTAAACTAATTACATTAAAGCAGAATTACATTAAAGCAGAAATATACAATGTTTACAAAATCTTCCCCAATTATACTTCTAAAAAAATTTCACAGAAATTACGTGCTAAAGGAGTTAAATTACAGACAAGTACACTTTACGATCAGGAATTTTTCAGCGAAGTAGAAAGTTCAACTTATTTTTATGTCTAAAGAACCCATTCATACCATTATTTCCAACCAGTTCCATTCCAAATTCATTCTTTTCACCACTCGTTACCAAAAGCACTTTTTCTAAGCTTTCTCCTTTTATTTCTTTCATACTTATATAGGATAGTTTTCATTCAAGAGTTGTTTCATGTCTCTGTCTTCTTATTTTAACTCTAGTTTCAGTGTATGTGTTAGCTCTGCGGAGACTTTCCTCGTTAGATAGAACATAATTCAAACCTAAGACTAAAAGAAGTTACTTGGAAGAGTTTGAAAAGAAACTTTGACGTCTATTTTACTGATGAAGCCTCACAAAATAACAAAAAAAATCAAAACTATTCGTAGAGAAAATATTCTACCTCAGTGTATTCAACGAAAACAGTTCTTCAATGTTCTGATACAAATTGGTATAAGAAATGCGTAATTATAGAAATGTGCATTCCTTCTATTGAGCAAGAGGGGGTCAGAATTGGAAGAAATATTTTTCTTGAGTTTATTTTCTATTGAAACCCTTTTATTTACTCTGATTTCGAAATATGCCATGTGCATTTCTTTTTGAAAAATGTCAAAGAAAAACCTTTTTCTGGAAAAATACCCTCTAAAATACCTTTAAAAGAAATCTAGCGAGTAAATGTTTGCCTAATGGAATGTTTAGTTACAATATATTTGATGTTTTCATAAACTTTAGGATTTGTTATAAAATACACTGATTGTTAATTTTTAAATTAAAAAAGAATTACATTACATTTCACTGTAAGCAATGGATTTTGCAGAAAATAAGAATTAATTAACCCTCCAAGCGGTCTGCACATAAAATTCCGCCATTCCAGAGATGCTTTTTCTGTCTTCAAGCAAGATTCCCAAAAGCGGTCGAGCCGCATTCTTAAAAATACGGCTCAACTGCTTTTGAGAACCCCACCTGAAAGCAAAAAAATATGTGCGGTGCATTTTTGAAGCATCTCCAGAATGGCAAGACTTTCAGTGCAGACCGCTTAGAGGAAGGTGTTTGTGTTGTGAAATGTTTTAATAATCAGTTTTATCACATTAAAACTAAATTTGATAGAAATCCTTATGTTTACAAAATGTAATGAATATTACTACTATGCAGCTTAAAGCATTCATATTTTACTTCATTTAAAGTAATAAAGGAGAGTATCATTATATATTTTTATAGCTCATATCATGTGGAGATACTCACCAATGATTATGCAAGAAAACTAACCTAAGGATCATGAAGAAATAAAATTTGTCAGTTTTTCTGTAGTGCAGGGGACATATTTGTTTCTTACTTTTAAGGTGTCGAATCACCTTTTTAAGCTGAGCCATAGGATAAAATTTACTTGCTGCGACGTGAAAGACGGATTAGTTTCAGATCAAATAATCTTTAATACGAAAAATGCATGAGGTACTATTTTTAGACTTGATAGCACATATACGCTATCTACCTGTATTTGAACACCTGAGATCTGAAAGAAAACAACATTCATTCTCATTCAATGGTTAATAAAGCTTTTACAAGAAGCACAAATACAAGCCACAGCCCTCTTGGGCATGGTTTCTACAAACCCTTGTATGACAGCTAGTGGTACTTTTTGCTCCTTTACGCTTTGAGATGACAAGTAAGTTCTTTCGCAGAATTTGGATGGTTTGTGCACCCTTTAATTTGGGGATCCAGTTCATCCCAGATGTTTATTATTAGCTTCAGGTTGGTGCTGTGGTCAAGCCAGTCCATTCAATCATCCCCAATGTCACCATACCAATCCCTGGTGGATCGTGCATCTTGATAGCTGGTACTGTCATCCTGAAGTAACATGGGTCCAACTCTTACAACTGCTACAACATAAGAAGTACACTGCCATCCAAAATAGTTCGCTAGGGGTCGGTGGTGAAATTACCACGATTTAGGATCAAGGGTCATAGACCAAACTAAGGAAAACATCATCAAACTATAATTCCATCTCCTCCGAAAACTGTGAGCACATTGCTCTCTGGCAGGAAGCGTTTTCTAGGCAAACACCAAACTCACACCTTAACATCCGATCGGTAGAGGTTAAACCTTGTTTCATCACTCCAGAAAACCCGCTTTCTATAATCTCTAGTAGACTGCCGACGTGCTATGCATACTCTTAATCGAGAAGTGAAGTTGGCCGGGGTAATCTAATGCTTATGGGAGGAAGGGAATAAAAACAAAGCAGATGAGCTTCCTTACAGATAGTATTCATCAAATCAACATATCCAAATACCTGTTTAAACTCTTAGAGTTTGTGAGTCATTAGTCGGATGTGGATCTTACAATTTACGGTGACTAGACTTATTAGTCTATCTTCCAGTTTCGCGGGTATGCCAACTTTAGACAAGTTTCAATAATTACTGCTTACCTTTGACCTTTAAATTACAAAGGCCACAGTTGATTTGGGATAATTCAGCTCTCTACACATGTCTCTTAAGGTATCCGACTACGTGCGGAGCCGTGATTTTGCAAAAATGCATAAATGGATAATTTTCATGATATTTAGATTAGAATACATGTATAAAATTGTTTTAAAGGTATTTTGACAAAAAAAATTATTTAAATGCAATATTTTGGCAAAAAATTAATTTAGAATAACCTTTTTTCAAAATGTTCTACTTTTGTGAAATATGCTTCTATTATAATAATATTTTGCCTGTATAGCTCAGACCTCTGTACAAAGGCTCAACAAGAAATTTTGAAATTTATGACTTAGAAGTGGGTTTATCCATGTTTTACGACAACAGAGGAGAGAAATTTTAAGAAAAAAACGCCGATAATTATTTCAATTGGTTGTAACTCTGAAAATAACGTGATTTTTTTTCAAAAAAAAAAAATAGTTCAGAAAGAAATCTTTACTTTATATAAGAAAAATATTATTATTTTAGATGCATTTTTTTTATAAATGGAGAACACATTTTGAAAAAAGATTATTTATTCTAAGTTAATTTTTTATCATAATATTGTATTTAAATAATTTTTTTTTGTCAAAAGGTCCTTAAAACAATTTTATATATGTATTCTAATCTAAGTGACACTAAATATCATGAAAATTATCCATTTATGCGCATTTGCAAAATCACGGTTCCGAACGTAGTCGGATACCTTAAGAATCATTCATTTCTGTGGTACTTGATGATTGCACTTTTTTCGAAATTAAATAACTATTTAGTCTTGGCGCCTTGCATGTGACTGATGGCAATGTTGTTTCTGACTAAGTATTTAATGATCATGATTAGAAGAAAGAAAAGGCATGACAAGAGCTTTGACTGGCCGACTCCAAGGTATGTAATAATATAACATATTTTGATAAATAACATAGATTTTTAAACTGAGACAACGTCGAGTTAGATTAAAATTTATTCATAAGTATATTTATTTGTTTAAGTTGCACCTTGCATTTACTTCCTCAAATATCTTTTGTATGCATTCTCAAATTTTTTTAATGTAGTCTGTTTACATAAGTAAGAATATAAATACCTAATTATTAAGTTGCCTCATAGAATCTGATATTCGAAGCTGTGATACTTTGTTGCCAATCTAAGAAACTAAAAAAAAACGTGGATTCTACAATTTTTTTTATTCCTCTGAACCCTCTTTGTCCTATTGGAGCTCTATCTCTTTCAAAATAACAATATTAAAATGGAAGAGAAAATATTCTACTGAGAAACGTTATGAAACCGCAGTATACATATGAGGAAAGTAACTGAAATAAACATTATATTACTGTTAGATTTTAAGCACTTGTGCATTTTTGCAAGAACTGTTTGAAAATGTTTTCCATTTTCTGGTAAGAAAAACAAGGTCATTCCTATGAAATTTCAATAACGATCTAGATATTAAAAACAAAGGAAACGCTGACAACGTCTTGTCTCTGGTTACTGTAGCAACACCGCTTCGGAACATGTATCTATATACCACGAAAATAGTCTTGAAAAAATAGAATGCTTTTATAAGACATGTTCTTATGTGGCTTTTACTATCGTAATTTATCATCGTTTTTGAAGCACTTACTTTATACTGTATTCTTGATCTCCTAAATCTATTTCATCGAAGTTAATAGTACTTTATTTAACAGAATTTACTTAAATTCTGTACAACCTTAATTAGAATTAATATAAATGGAATGTTGAAATATTTGACGCATCATTTAATTTATTAAAATTTTCTTGAAATCTGGGAAAACTTCATTTGAAATTTTCGTTTTCACTCCCTTTCTTAAAAGTAAGAAAGTATTTAAAAATCTGCGATAAAATTAGAAAATATAAAGGATCTATAGAATAATTTCTAATTTTGTAACACAAAAGAAATATTTTTAAATCCTTTATTTCAGCACTTTAGATTCGCCAAATAAATCACTTTTTGGAGTTCAATCATCTCTTTAATAAACTACACTTTGCCCACTTCACAAATATAGGAAAACTTTCCGTAAATAGAACTGTAAGTTTCAATAATCATTTTTTTACTTCGGCAAATTTTATGGTAAAAAATCTTCAGTTTAAGAAGTTTAACATACAGAAGTAAATTCTTAATGAAATCAATTAAGAGCGAAATAGTAATAGGTGGTAATCTGGTTGCGAGTGAAGGTAATTCTACAACTAATGCTTTAATCTCTATCCAAACTTAACACATAATATGAGCTATTATAAGTGGAAATGCAATTTTATTTTCTGTTTTTGGAATACTTTTATCTCTCTCCTATTTATTGAGAAACGAGCTTTACACACGCACACACATCTATATCTATATATAAGTATAAGTTGTAATTCTCTATAATTCCTTTTATATTTCCAAAAATATCTTAAGATGAAAATGAACATGGTATCAGTAGAATCAAATTAAACAACAAAATAAGAATAAGAATTCTCAATTTGATTATCAGCTATTGCTAAGTTTCATTAACTCAAATATACCTACACTGGCCACATATATACGTAAATACTGTCCACCCATCTGATGTAGTAAAGTTGGCTGCTGTGCTGTTGACCCTGGGTTTGAATCCCGGAGAAGGCATAGTTTATAAATGTATAGTGCCTTCGTGGCATGGTTTTACTCTTAGTAACCATCGATAGCAAGCCTTCTCGTGAGATTGGTGGAAGGAGAAGAGATGTGAGAGGTCCTTGACCACTTTCAGGGTGTTCTTCCTCAAAATTGGAATTAGGCTAAATTACACTGTCACCTGTATAGAGCTTAAATCTACGGAAACGACAGGCGTATATGTAGCCATTTACCATGATGAATTTCGCAGGCCTTGATCTGATATCACTGTCAATCTGGTGGCATAAGTAACAACAACGATATGCAAATACTTTTTTATTCCGCAGTTGCAAAGACCGTGATGCGAAGGCATAACGTTTCTGGTGGTCATCATCTCTCTTTCCATGAAGTACTTCAGTTTCTTAAGTTTCATCCTCCATTCCCAATTACCCGTGGAAATCGCGGAACGCACAGCGAGCGTGTCAAAATCTGAGCTTGTGAAGCATATATATTTGAGCTCATCATCAAAGAATAAACGATCGGATAGAACTTAGACACCCCTCCTTGTGAAAGAAAACAGAATGGTGACAGTGCCGCAAATTGCAGCAGATATGGATCATCTCAAAGTATCTTTGAGCACGGTGTTTGTCGTATTATACATCGTTTTGAATACGGAAGCCTAAAGCTATTCAAACTATCCACAAAAAACTAGACAAAATGAGTCAAAAAAATTACTGAGTTACACAAGGACTGGACAGAATACAATTGGAGAGGAAAAAACAATGTTGTTGGATGAATCTCGTCCTCAGTTATATCACGCACGTGAGAGATTTAATAGCTTAAGGTATCCGACTACTTTCGGAACCATGAGTTTAAAAAAGCGCATAAATGGATATTTTCATTATATTTTGTGTCACTTAAATTGGAATAGATGTATAAAACTGTTTTAAGAACATTGTGACAAAAAAAAAATTATTTAAATACAATATTTCCTCAAAAAATTAACTTAGAATAACCTTTTTTCAAAATGTTCTACTTTTGTGAAAAATGCTTCTATTATAATAATATTTTGCCTGTATATAGCTCAGACCTCTGTACAGAGGCTCAACTATGATTTTTGAAAAATTCACATTATTTTCAGAGTTACAACCCATTGAAATAATTATCGGCGTTTTTTTTCTTAAAAATTCTCCCCTCTGTTGTAGTAAAATATGGATAAACCCACTTCTAAGTTATATATTTCTAAAATTCTAGTTGATCCTCTGTATATAGAGATCTGAGCTATATACAGGCAAAATATTATTATAATAGAATCATTTTTCACTAAAGGAGAATATTTTGAAAATGGGTTATCCTATGTTGATTTTTTGTCAAAATAGTGTACTTAAATAATTTTTTATTGTAATGCTATTCTTAAAACAGTTTTATATACATTTTCTAATCTAAGTGACACTAAATATCATAAATATTATCCATTTATACGCTTTTGCAAAATCACAGATCCGAACGTAGTCGGATACCTTAACGGAAATAGCGCGAAAGTATGAACCCTATACGTACTTCAAGCCAATGAAGGCAATGTGGAGTTTGGCGGAATGTTTACTAGCACTCTTCGTACTGAATGTCTGCAATAGACACCATAAATGAACTTCGCTATTCCTTCGTGCTGGTGAGTTATTCCAATGGCAATGGATACATTCAAAAGGTCTTCCATGGCACTAATATACTAAAGAACTGGTTTGAGAAACATGACGGAGAATTCAACTATTGAATTGGCTTCCATAATGAGCATTTGTGGGATAAAGTTGAAACAGGTATCTGACATATAGATCCACTCTCATATAGATGAAAATACTCTTCTTCAACCATGGTATCGGATTTCTCAATTGTTCTAGAAGTATTTAATAGAGTCCCTACCAAGAAGTATCAAATCTGAATGAATGGCGAAAGGTATAAAAAAAAAGAAATATTGACATGGTCGAAATAACACTATGGCCACACGGATAATCATCCAACGATCTAACTCGGGGGGTCTGAAATATAAGTTAAACTTAATCTCATCTTAACAAAATGAATGTTAATAGAAACCAGGAACAAATTGGCTTATCAAATTCTTTGCTAGTTCAGTGGTAACCACCGGATTAGTAGGAGACTCTAATGCTAAAGCAGTTTAAATAAAGCTGAAGATCTTTATTTTTAATAATCAAACTTGAAATACATATGTAAAGTAAATCATTTGTAATTAGGCTACATTTGTTTTTATCTTCAATTGTATTACTTTAATTATAAATGCAAGAAAATGCACAAATGATGCCTTTATTATGAAGAATGTGGATAGTTAAAGTTAAAAAAGAATTTTTAAAATTCTTTTAAAATCGAGTTAAGTTTGCCTAAAATACATTAATATCGTAAAATAAGATATTAGAGTAATGTGTTTTATATATATATGGTTTTCATATAGTAAAATCAATTCTGATTTAAAATCCTATTAAAGGGCATATGATTTTAGTATCGCCTAACTGCGAAGTAAAGAACAACTGACTTCGCAATATTTATCATTTTTAATGTAAATGAAACTAAAATGATAAAAATAAAATAATTATTTTTTAAAGTTTTTAATTCATATAAAAGCGTTCTCTGTGTTTATATTGTCAATAATGTTAGAAAGAAACGATGTAACATTTTAGAACAAAAATGCAAGCTCTTACTTACGAATTATTTACACTGAAATCAAATCACACTCGAAATATGTATTTCTGTATCTATAAAAGTTTTTTTTTATTTTCATAGGTATCATACTATAAGATATTAGTATTTTATGTTTACTTAGATTTTAACTAGTGATTTAGTTATTTTAGCCATGATTGCGAAGTACTCCTCTTTTTGATAGAGATTACTTTAAAATATATTTTCCTAGAAACATCATTTTTAAAAGTTATTAAACATTATTTTTTAAAGTTTTTAATTCATATAAAAGCGTTCTCTGTGTTTATATTGTCAATAATGTTAGAAAGAAACGCTGTAACATTTTAGAACAAAAATGCAAGCTCTTACTTACGAATTTAATTACACTGAAATCAAATCACACTCGAAATATGTATTTCTATATCTATAAAAGCTTTTTTTATTTTCATAGGTATCATACTATAAGATATTAGTATTTTATGTTTACTTAGATTTTAACTAGTGATTTAGTTATTTTAGCCATGATTACGAAGTACTCCTCTTTTTGATAGAGATTACTTTAAAATATATTTTCCTAGAAACATTATTTTTATTTTGTACAAAAATTCAAAGATTTATTTGTTTGACTTGGAGAACATTGTTCCATATCAACTTATCTCAATATATATATACTTCAGCTTTCAAATATTTGGCTCAGGCAAAATTACAACATTTGACACCACCTGGCGGCATTAAGGCATGCGTTAAGTCACACGTTCGGTGCAGATGTCGCCATTTCTTCGCCAAATGTCATGTTTTTAGATAAAATTCTAAGGCAGTGGGAAGATCCTTTGACGACCCTGTTTCTATTTCAGCACTCCACTCCACCGCTTATGGTTCACTTGCTTAATTGCTAATCTCGCGACTGGCCTAAGCCAGCTCATTAATCTCGAGTAAACTAGAAGCTCCAAAGGCCATTTTAATGTCCACTGACCTATCTAAGCATCGGGCCATTTAATCAAGGGCTTTAAGGTGTTCTGTTGCTTTTAATGACCAAGGATGGGTCAGCAGCCTGATAAATATACGACTGAAACGGGAGGGATTTATGGCAGGATAAAATGGAAATATACTACATTCGATCTTTGGAATGGCTTAGGAAACTATTATAAGTTTCGATAGTTTATGACAAAACATTAAATTAGGTATTTTAGAATTAAAATTTGTCTATAAGGGGAATATGATAGTAGAATAAAACATTTTTTTGTGATAACACTAAATAAAATAATTCCTGCAGTATCATATTTGTAAATTGTATTCAAGTTTAGATAGAAAAGGAATTAAAGTTAGTGTTTATAAAGTATTTGATCAAAACTGAAATTTAATGTTTCAGATATTTTTAAGATAAACTGATATTTATATTGTTTATACTAAGACCCCTCTCCTATACTAAGACTACCCCTCCAACACACACATTTAAACAATTACATACACAAAAATAATTATGATATCTTTAAAAATGCTACAACATTTTAGGGTTTGATAAGATGACCATTTTATACGAATTTTTTGGTTCTCTTACTATTTTTGTAAATGTTCGTAAAGATAATAAAATGCACTTTTTGTTATTTTTTTTAATTGAAAAAATTTATTTTTTTAGATAAACATTGACTGCAAAAATAACTTAACATAATCGTACGCCTCATAACTATAAAGATATCGTAGTTGTGCAATAACCTAATGCGTATAGTCATTAACTCGTGTCCGTTGTGTCATGAGCTGTAGTCCTAATGTCTTCGAAGACCCGTTGTAGAGAGGCTGATGCTAGTTAAATCAGTCGAGCATCAAGTTCTCCCGTTGGCTTGGTGTGGTAGTTTGGAGAGGGTGTGCCAGTTCAGGTGTCGTTCTAGTCCCAAATTACGAGGTCCATCCCCAGTAGTCCTAGTATTGCCTTATTGTACGGTGTCAATGAGAACACACAACTATATATATATCATTGCGTAAAATAAAAATTAAATAAAAATTTATAAAATTTCAGAATTTTTCGAAGAAATGGGTAAACTACCCAAATTGGAGGTTTTCTCAGTGGCTCAAATGCCCTAAAAAAGTAATTACACCGTAAGAAAAAAAGAGTGCTAAATAAAATATAATGATGAAATGTCACTATCATATATCTCTAGCTAACCCAATGAACGTAATAAAAATCAATTTTATGTTGTAACTGAAACAATTTCTGTCAAAACTGTCGTTGTCAAAATTATTTTGTTAGCCAATAAAATGTCATAACTACCACTAAATCGATTTTTACGTTTTACAGTTGTTTCAAAGTACATTTCCTGTCAAATGCCTAAATGTCTATTAAAAGTCTCAAGAATTTGTAAATACCTAAATCTCAAGTATACAAGCTTTATACGCATAAAAATGTATTTTCATTTGTTGTAAGTGTTGTCATTTCTTTTATTAATTAGGCTCATTCTGCCAACTGTAATCTTTTTTTTAGCGTAAATAAGACTATGAAAAAAAAAATTCGTAAGCATTAATTAATTTTTTTTATTTTTTTTTTTTTATTTTTTTGTTATATTTCAAAGAGCAACATAAATGAATCCAAATATTTTTAAAAAATTCAATGCAATTTAAAGCATGTCTGTGAGTGTGTGTTGGGGGGAGGGTGATTTATAAAATTTAGAATAATTTGAGTAATAGTTAAATATTTATGTCGTTAAGAATAAAACTATAATTTTTTAAACTAATCTTTGCAAAAAATTGTTTTTAACAAATGTACATTTTATTACTAAAACACTATTTATTTATTTATTTATATTTCGTCTTATTAAATGGAGACATAAGTTAGGCTAATTTTTAAAAAAATTTAATAAATATAGCAAATGATTTTAAAGAAAATATTAAAAAACAGAATTTATAGAGTTTCAAATTTTTAAATTGGATGAAAAATAAATCAAACTGTTTCATTTTTCACCTAGTTAAGAGATTATTTTTGAATGCATTCATATCAAGATTGTATTTACTATTATTAATGACAAATAACAGTTGTGTGTTTGCTTCAAGCAATTTTAAACATCAGCATTTTTAATATATTTTTTAATAAGTTTATTTGATGCGAATTATTTTAAAACATGAACATATTCCTTTCTCTTTTTTTCCCAAAGTTTCTTTTGTGAATTAAATCAAATCATTCAGTTAACATTTCAAATATTTTATAAAGATAATAATTTAATTCTGTTCATTCACCTAAGAGATTAATATGTATAATATAAATTCTAATACGTTGCAAAAAATATAAAAATTGAAAGATTTCTATTTATAATTACTTAAAAATAAAACTGGAAAGGAAAATGGCTCATATTCATATATATATATCGAAGGTAGAGAAAGAAAGGTTTAAAAAAGCAATTTAATTAAAAATTCGTACAAAAAAGGAACTAGGCACTGCAAAGCATAAACTTTTTACTAAAAAAGTAAATAAAAAGTAATAAATTTTTTCAAGGAAAAAAGAAAATAAATATTCCCTTTTAATTTAGCTGTGTAATACTTTTGCTTGAATTATATGGAATATCACAGGTTTCAAATAATGAAACGACAGTATAATGTGATATAATTAACGCTTCTACTTATAATAATAATAAAAAAGATCAAATGAAATTCAAAAAATATTCTTAATACAATTTCATAAATATTTTTTGAAATTATTTGTTGGATTCGAAGATATTAAAATTAATATTTGTCATTCAAAACCGTATTTTAAATAAAAAGTTAAAAGAGAACTATTGGAAAATAGTATTTTATTTAATTTATGTGTTCTTTCTTCGTCTATCATTTTATTTAATATTCAAAGCAGTATTTTGAAAATAAATACGCATTTACTGATGAAGAAAAATTGTATGAATGGATTAAATTATCTTAGTTGTTGAATTACAATGTGTTGGGGGGGGGGGGGGGATAGAAATTTAAAAAGATTCGATAATATGTTTCAATGAACTTTCAATCTCAGAAACTCACATTTTTAAATATAAAAA
This sequence comes from Trichonephila inaurata madagascariensis, assembly GCA_019973955.1. Taxonomy (NCBI): domain Eukaryota; kingdom Metazoa; phylum Arthropoda; class Arachnida; order Araneae; family Nephilidae; genus Trichonephila; species Trichonephila inaurata. The sequence goes on from BMAV01012578.1 coordinate 45,856, forward strand.
TAACGTTTTGTTTATCGAATTT
>BMAV01012578.1:45977-76343 GCA_019973955.1 Trichonephila inaurata madagascariensis
CCCCCCCCCCCCCCCCCCCCCCCCCCCCCCCCCCCCCCCGATAGAAACTTTAAAAGATTCAATAATATGTTTCAATGAACTTTCAATCTCAGAAACTCACATTGTTAAATTCAAATTACCTTTTGTGTATCGAATTATTAGGAGAAAACTACAGAATTTATTCTTTTGTTCACGTACACCAGAACAATTTTCAATTTTGATTTCATAACTTTTGCTTTTGCATTGTTCTCTTAAAAAGATGAATCAATAAATGAAAAGGACTAAAGGAAAATAATTACGGTCCTATTTAATTAAAATAAACTAATCACATAAATCCAGAAAAAATAAAGTCTGATATAAATCTTTAGTTTCACATAAAACGCCATTTTAGCATAATAAAAGATTTTAACTAATTTTCTTTAAGGTATTCATAGATTTCTAGAAATGGAGATAATATCAATAAAAGTTATTCATACTCTGAATCAGGGTATTTAATATTTTTAAATCAAAGGTGGACAACTTGTTTTGGATCACAGGGCAAATTGTGGGACGGAGGATAGTGGGAGGCCGCACATTTTAATATGATTATATTCATTATAAAAAAATAATAAATATAAGTGTAGTAAAAAAATAGAAGTTTATTATTCAATTTATTTATTGGGATAATTGCATATTATCTATAGTTGAATGCACATTTAATTGTAAAATAAGTAGTTTAATGAACAAATGAACCCTATCATATTTTTCTGCCATTTTTTTTCTCGGAATCGGGAATGAGATTGCTTGTTTAAATTCTCATGACAGAGAGCCTGCAAGTTTATGTCATCTTGCTGTATTTGCATCTATATTTACTGTTTTTGTTCTTCATGCAACAAAAAGTTTGCTCACAAATGTATCTCGTCTAAGCTATTAAAAACAATTCTCCCCAGAAAATTTTTTCATACATGAACATTTTTCATTTGAATAAGATTTTTAAAAGCCAATTAAGGTATCCAACTAATTGCGAAAACTTTTTTTTTTTTTTTTAAATGGAGATATTGAGATTTTTTGTGGTTTTTAGTTTTATTTAGTACATTTTAAGAGAAAAAAATGCTAAAATTAAGAAGAGAAAAATAAATTATTACTACTAAAATTAGAAAAAATGGCTAAAAATTGACAAAAATTGCATAAACGAGACCCGCTTTGTAGAAACAGTAAATATATGAACTAATTCTCAATATTTCAATTTCCATGTATTGGTTTGATATTTCTTTTTGAAAAGACCTTCAGGATAAGAGATATTTTAATTTTTACAAAAACTAGAGAACTTTATGTGTTAGTTATTATAAGAAATTCATTAAGAAAACATTGATTATATTCACATAAGAACCGTAAATTTTGTAATAAAACAGTGATTGTTAAATCTGAAGGTTAAAACACTTCTACTGTTTTACAGAACATACACAAAAAGTTTCAGCAAATTATTTTAAAAACTTTTTGAGCAATCGCTGTTCCGCTTGAGCTTTTTGAAAAAACACATTTCGAGTAAAACGCGTTTTAAAGTTTAACATCTTATGTCAAGATATGGCATCTTCTTTTACTAAAACACTTGTAGTTTTGTTCCAGTGAATTGTAAATAAAAAACTTGGTATTTTTATAAAGCTAATAAGAGAGTCGACAAAATAAAATAATAGAAAAAAGTTGTCAATTTGTGAGGCATGTGCCCCATTTCTACATTATCTAAGCGACCTGTTTCTGTAGGAAATAACGAAGAACCAGACATATCATTCATCTTAATATCTGTTTATTAAGATCTTAACTTATTCACTACACACAATGATAATAATAATTATAGAAAGCGGATCTGGAGTGAGAAGACACAATTCGTATTACCAAATAATCGCGTAATTGAGCACTATATCTAACTTTACAGATTACTGCTAATCTCCTTAATACACGTGGTTTCCTTATATCTTAATTGAAGACGATTACCGCTAAATCCTTAGTAACAGTTACACTCTTGGTTGCACTGACTTGGTTTTAATCCTTGTGGAATGGTATCCACCTTTATCTTGAAGGCACAGGTACGGGTAGGTTAATTCTTGAACTTGTAATTTCCTCTAACTCTAACTTAAGCTTTTCTAATCATAAACATAGACCTCATATATAAACTTCACATAGCCCCACCGCGAACACGCTAAACTTCTACTATTTATAAGATTCCTAATTTACATACACACGTTCTTCTTCTGGAATTGGCTGGAAAGAATTGCCATTCTGGCCCTAAAGAACCCCAAGAGGACATTAATGGAACTCACGATGAAAGTCCGTCACAAATTTTTATAAAAAAGACATGATTTTAGGGTATTTGGATACCTTAATGTCATAGTATACATTTTATTTACACTGTTATATGACTGCAAGTCAATAAGTAAAGACTGTGGATTTTCAGGTGCTATATCAATATATGCAGCAATGGGAGGACAGAGCAAACTAAATTTAGACTCATTTTTCTTATAACCTTGAAATTTTCATGCGAATTCCTCCTCTAAAATCTGCAGATGTTTCTCAGTAGATACAGTTTTAATTACTTTGTTTCAGTACAAAGAAATAAAGGAATTCTGTTTTCCTAATAGTGAAAAATACAAGACGAACCTTGGATTGTGCATGGGAAAGAAATCTTGCCTCATAGTGGATTTTCTGACTGTCTTGGCAAGCCGCAAAAAAACCCTTTTTGAGCCGCATGTGACCCGCGGGCCGCTAGTTCCTGGTCTAGACTTTACAAATCCCCGTTTATCTATGCTATCAAATAAAATGTACATTTCATATTCATTGAACGTTCACGCAACTCTATGTAACTTATTTGAACCTTTGTTAGTTTTTGAAATTTAAATTGCAATTCGTATATTACATTGAGTAACTATATAATCGGATTTAAAAAATAATAAATTCTCGTGCTATATAAAGATTGGAAGAATGTAAAATACTTATCTTGGATAAGATGTGTATGTGTATATCATGTTATCTTAACTATTTTAGTTTTGAAATAAAAACAAGTAATATAAATAATTTTTTTTAATTCAATTCCTACTTACATCAACAAAGAAAATTTTTATTTTAGCTACTTTTTATTAAATAGTTTCAATTAATATAAATATATAAATACATGTGACAGAATCACAACATTAAGAGGTAATTAATTTTTATTAATTATCATAAAAGTATCGTATTGTCATCCAAAACAATCGTGTATATAAAATTTCAGTTCAACTGAATGCTTTAAACCGCGAGAAAAATACCTTTTCAAGTTTTAACACAAGTCACCAAAAATGATGCCAATGTGGCTGTATTTGTAATTCTTTAAATAATTAGTTTTAATCAATTAATTTTTATTAATTATAATTAAATTAGTGTATTGTCATCCAAAATAAGCATGTATATAAAATTTCAGCTCAATTGAGGGCTTTAAAATCTATTTTATTAACGATTGAAAATTCCACCAAGATAAATAAATAAATAGAGAGTGTGATCTGTAGTAGGAATTGAAAAAGGAAATATTTCCATTAGTAATATAAATTAATTGGTTGCATTACGTTTGCTTACGTTATTTTATTTTTAACTTTTCTTTACAATAAAAACAAAATCTTGTACTTAGAAACAAAGTTACATGTTTCAGAAACAATGAGTTAGAGCATATTTTTGGCTTAAAAGTCTGTCAAAAATTAATTTCTATATTACATATTCTAAAGATTAGGAAGATAAACTTCATTTTTTTTTCGTAGTTCTATCAAAAAATTAAATCAATGACTTCTCTCAAAAAGATTTTTCTTCTATCAAAAGTAACTATCGTAATGCAAATAATTTATAGGATAAACAGAAAATATTTTTATACACAGTATAACATACAAAAACAGTAAAAAATAATTTTTCTCGTCTTACAATAAATACTTAAGTTTGTTTATAAAAATATTTATTTTAATTTCTTAAAACAAAATCAAAGGACTAACATTTTAAATTCACTTATTCCAAAGAAAGATATGTTTCATTTTATTTAAGAGAAAAACTCTCTTATCAACAATTTTAAGTGTTGGAAATATCAAACCATCTCTGACTAAACTTTATAAAATTATGACGTCCACTTGAAACATTCGAGAGGAGGTTTCACTTCTAATATAATGATACAATGATGAACAAGTTAATTAGAGCTTTGCAATTATTCGATATTAATATTGATCAAGGTTTGATGGAAATATGTACATTTAATCATCCAATTATTCCTTCAGTAATCATCCAGATTCGGATACTAATATAAATTTAATAAGCTATATCATCTCTTCCTCCTCATAATTCTCCACATCTTAAATTACATATTGCTTAATAGCAAGATATAATCTCAATTGAACCAAACACAATGCATAATTTCTAGAGTATAGAAACTTTATCGCACTGTTCAAAATACATTTTATTCATCCTTTTCATCCAATACACACAGGAGTGTGAAAGTTAGAAACAAACACATTTCCGTAAGTTTTTCAAAGAAGTAAACTAGTTTTAAGAAAAATTGGTAAACGTAACAAAGAAAAGATCTTTTTTTTAATTATCGAATACAATTATATCTCTTACTTTAAATTATCTTATAAGACAGGTAATTCAAACACTAAGTGTGGTTTTAGATTTGCACACGTTTCTAAAATCTTATTTTTGAAACTTTTGCAAACACCGGCACAAAGACAATGTCTTGATGAGGGAAGTTCTATGTAAAGCAGTGCTTTTCAAACTTTTAATATTTGTGACCCTATTTCCAATCATAATTTTCCTTTCCCTCCATACAATAACAATGTATTGAAGGCAATAATAATATATTTTGATGCCAAAGCTGCAATACGACTTTTTTTAATTATAAGCCTTACTAATTATCAAGATAAGTATTAAATTTTGTATATGCTATTTTTAAGTAATAAATATTTTAAGAAAGTTATATATACTTTTATGCAATAGAATGAGTGTTGTGTTAGTTGTTGTTGTTTCTAATCCCCTTAGAGCAGAAAAGCCTACATCAAGTCCATTTGACCTTATCGCATAATAGTGTCACACACCAGGTCTTGATCTGCAAACAACTGTCGCAGGGAAAAGGCCCAGCAGTTTAGAAGATGAGCAGGAGAAGCAGGGACAGGTAAATAAAGACTTTACTACCTGCAAAAAAAAAATACTACGCAGGTGACCGCTTCTAAAGCGCGTCTGATGAGGTATGCACTGTAGAAATAGACCAGGACTCTTAGCTGCGTACCAGTGGTGAGCAGGAGGGTTTCGCCAAGTCAAATCCATTTTAGTTCTGTGGAGGGAATGAATTTCTGAATAGCTTAGGACAGTGGAATTGGATATAGAGAGATCACTACTCCTACCCGCCAGCCCGTTATCTGCTTCGTTCCCAGGCACACCCACATGCGATGATATCCACTGGAGACATACTTGTTTCCTCTGACTAAGCCTAGCCAATTTGGATAAAATATCTAGACCAGTACTGTCCATTATTTTTGGCCAATTCTTCAAATATTGGATGGAGCTTCTGCTGTCTGTCAGGATCCAGATACTGTCCTTGTAAGAGTTGAGAGCATGATCGAGAGCACCACTAATAGCAAGCTATGTTAGTATAGGAGTTAATAGGATAAGTATTATGTTGTTAGTATTGATAAAAAAATCAATTATCAAATACATTGTGCATTACAGATACATTTATAAAAATTATATATTATATCATATTCATAATTATTTTTTATTCTGTCAGAATGTATTTTTTTTTTTTTTTTGCTTCCCTTAAATTAATTTTTAAAAAAGTAATCTTTATTTTTGATTTTTCGATAAGCTCAAGCCCTTCTTTTACAGGGTTATCACGCCTCTTAAAGGGGCCCACCACAAAGTTTGAGAAACGCTGCAGTTCAAAGGTTGGATGCCGATCAAAACTAATCCAAAGTAGAAAAATAGCTCAATGTGTCTGGAAATGTGTGGTTTCCAAATCATGGAAACAGTTCTAGATGACGAGAAAAGTATACAGAAGACCAGTTGTAAAGCACCCAACAGCCACTACAAGTCAAGATGACTTCTACTATGCTTAAAATGCAAAGTTCAATAAGGAGATGACAGCTATTCAAATCACTAATGAACAATTTGTGGATTCTAGTACCTCAACTTCGAAGTATACTGCTTACCGAAAGCTTAAAAAGGCAAGGCTTTTTATCAGAAAACCAATGATCTACATCTCACTCACTCTATATCACAAGACAGTAATCGACACGGAAGCAATATGGGCTTGTGTTTCCTTCACTGATGAGTTGAGATTCAGTCCGAACATTGACTCTTTAAGCGGTCAATTGTTTGCCCAAAATGTTCCAAAAAGGCAAATTTCTTTATTGCATATAACTAAACTTAATACTTAACAAAGTGTGAAAATGAAAGAGAATTTAATTTTAATTTTCTATTTTAAAGTTTTCAGTTTAAAGTTTATTTTATAATTGGGGACACAAAACCCCCAAATGTTCATTTAATATAAGTACACTCCGCATGCAATGAAAAATGCTTCATATATCTTAAAGTAGTTTGTTTGTGATAAAAAAAAATTGTAGAAAATTAGATACAGTCTCTTTCCTTGACTACTATCTTTAATCTTTTAGCTTTATCTCCCATCTAGAGTTATTTCTTTTTTACACAAACTAGCACTGCCTTAAATAAATTTTACTTGGTCACCATAAGAATAAGAATATATTGCATCTCATATAATGTATGCTTTATTTCTCTTATAATAAAATAATAAATAAATAAATCGTAATATTTGGTAAAAATAGTGGCATATAACACATATTAAACTTATATATTTTATATGGCATGGAGAAGAGTAATTATATACTGAGAGAGAACCAAGCAAAACGAGCTCTAAACTTGCACAAATAGTTACTATATAGAAAAGAATATTAATATAAGTGTTACACTTCTGGTGAAGACATTAACTCTTTCTATGCTAATCATCAAATTGTTTCTTTTGGATAATCCAGTTTCCTCAGCATTTCAAACAAATGTTTATGGGTTTTATTGATAAGCTTTTACAGAGGATAAAATCATATTCCTCAAATTTTTTTTTTTTATTTCTAGATATTTGAACATAATAAATATCTGGTAATACAATTTGCAATGTGTAACAGGCTAGTATATTCATTTTTATTACTATAAAGTTTAATACACAAGGATTTAAAGGCATGAAGCATTCCATGCAATTTATATTTCCTGTTAAGGTATCCGACTACGTTCGGAACCGTGATTATAAAAAAGCGCATAAATGGATAATTTTCAGGATATTTAGTATCACTTGGATTAGAATACACGTATAAAATTGTTTTAAGGACATTTTGATAAAAAAAATTTATTTAAATACAATATTTTGCTAAAAAATTAACTTAGAATAACCTTTTTTCTAAATTTTCTCCTTTTGTGAAAATGCTTCTATGATAGTAATATTTTGCCTGTATATAGTTCAGACTTCTGTACAAAAGCTCAACTATGATTTTTAATTCACATTAAAAATCATATCAAAAATCATTCACATTCTATGATTAAAAATTCACATTATTTTCAGAGTTACAACCATTTGAAATAATTATCGGCGTTTTTTTCTTAAAATTTCTCCCCTCTGCTGTCTTGTAACATGGATAAACTCACTTCTAAGTTATATATTTCAAAAATTCTAGTTGAGCCTCTGTACAGAGGTCTAAGCTACATACAGACAAAATATTATTATAATAGAAGCACTTTTCACACAAGGAGAATTTTTTGAAAATGGGCCATTCTATGTTCATTTTTTGTCAAAATATTGTACTTAAATAATTTTTTATTGCAATACTATTCTTAAAACAATTTTTTATACATTTTCTAATCAAAGTGACACTAAATATCTTAAATATTGTCCATTTATATGCTTTTGCAAAATGACGATTCGGAACGTATTCGGATACCTTAAAAAGTGACCAGTTTTTCATTTCAATTAAATTTAATTAATCGTCTTTTCATTAAAAACACTATATGAAGAGAAAGATAAAGAGGCCTTTTTTACTTCATAAGAAAATTCCCTTTCGTCTGTTGACATTTAATTACACATTACCAAAGTGCTTTGAAGATGAATCTTTTCTAGATTTTTTTTTGTTCGAAAATATAAGAGGTTTCCATGAATTCTCCTCTGAATTTCCTTTTTAAGAAGATTAGGATTACTTTATAAGTTGAAGAATAACGAAGAATTAATTCCTAATTAACGAGTAATATTGTTTTAATCGAAGCATTGGTTGAAAAACAAATGACCATCTGTTGAGATTCTGTTTTTTAAAGAAAATTTTTCTCGAAATTTCTTTTAAATGTTAAAGATGAAATGTAATAAAATAATTTATTATATGATCATTTTAAAATTTTATTCTTTAAAGTTTTTCTACTTATAAAGCAAGATATAGAATTAAAATAATAAAATAAATTGTTCTTCAGGTTTATGTTTTTTCTAAACACGATTTTATTAGTAATAATTTATGTAGTAAAACTTAAAGAATAAGAATATAGCTCGTTGATAAATTGAAATTTATGCTATTGTAAATTTTTTAAGCCTTACAATAAGGATTATTGTAAGGCTGCTATTGTAAATTTCTTAAATGCGTTAGAAATTGTGATTTAAGAAAAATGTATTAATGAAAAGCATTTTTTTTTTATTTAGTAGAGTTTACCAATTAAATATACCAATACCAGTAAAATACCAATATATACAAATAAAATATACCAATGAGAATATACCAATGAAATTATTTTACGAATATCTTTTTAAGAAAAAAGTATTCAAATGCAATTTTTTTGTCAAAAAATGAAGAAAGCATGATATATTTTTAAAAAATTCTTTTATGAAAAATGCTTCTGTAATAATAATATTTTGCCTACATATAGCTAGGATTTCTATAGTAGAGTTTAATTCAATTTTTTGAAAAATTCACATTATTTTTAGATTTACGATCAATTGAAATAATAAGGAGTGTGTGTTTTCTTACAATTTCTCTTCTCTAATATAATAAAATACGAATAAATCCGCTTCTAAATAACATATTTCAAAAATTTTAATTCACCCCGGTACAGCTAGCTTTATATAGGCAAAATGTTATTATGGAAGCATTTTGGATAAAAGGTGTTTTGAAAATATGTAATTTATTCATTTTTTTGCCAAAAAAATTACTTAAATAATTTTTTTTATAAATATTATAAATAATTTAAAAATTACTTAAGTAATATTTGTCAAACATTTTTGTATGCATATTACAATTCAACTGACACTAAATATAAAAAAAAATATCCATTTATAGGCTTTTTCAAAATCACGGTTCCAAAAATAATCAGTCATTTTAAGCTCCTTTTTGTAATATTTTTAGAAAGTAATTTAAATTGACTTCGATTAAATGTCGGTAAGTGGAAAAGTTCTGCATCGATTGTTCTTTAAGTTCTCAAATAGTAGCTGTAATATCCTTTGTTGGGCGACAATCTGGAACCCGTTCCATTGGAAGTCTCCTGTGACAACAGATTAATGGAAAGATAAATGTTTTCCGGGAAGATTTTTGAAGGAAATTGACTCGGATTCCCGTGTAGTGAGGGAGAAAGCCCAGGAGGTTTCCCAAGAGCTAAGTTGATGGACAACATTCTGAAATTCATTCACCATCTACCATTTACCAAGCCTTCATAGATTGGATCCAGCTTATCAGTCATTCTACAACCGAAGACTTTTGCTTTCTTTTCAAACTGAATAGAGAACAATACTTTTATTCTGTTCTAATTAGGCTCACATATTAGGAAAACATTGCATCAATATACATTTTAATGTCAATGATTTTTTAAAATAAATTACAATTGAATTTGGTGTGAATTAAACCCCTGATTTATAAAATATAAAGAACAAAAATTATTTAGATTACCTCGCAAACATTTTTTGCTCATTTTTTCATATTAATCTAATTTCAGTGGCACAACAGCCTTTAGAGCAGCAAAACTCCGACCGAGCCTTTTTAATTGGCCCGGTCATGGCCCACTGCTGTGAGAAATTTATTATTTAAGAGCATTGAATTAAAAAGTTGGTCTGAAATTCTTTGTCAAGAAATAAGATGTATCAGTTTTGCTTCTTTCTGTCGGTGTCGTACGAGTATGAATTGATATTCTTTTTTTTATTTGGAACCGTTACGGCTAGTGATAGCAGACAACAGTGGAGTGGCGACAATTTTATGGGTGGAACTAATTTTTAACTATCTTTCATACCTTACAAGCGAAAATTATTCGAAGAAAATATATCGTTTCAAGACGATTGGTAGGTTGACTATTTTGTAGTGAAAAACAAACATTGATCAGTAATTGTTTTATTGTCAGGAAAGTGCTGTATTTAAAAATATACCAATAAACAGGAATCATTCAATGACACTTTTCATCGAAGATCTCTTCCAAAATATGATAAATAGGCTTTCTTAAATAATCTTTGCAACATCAACAACGTGTTTTGTCAGTTGTAATATCACAGCGGCAACAAAGATATCTTAAGAAGTTTTTTTTTTGTTATATTATTCGTAATCACATAAAACTGTTTGCTGAAGCAGAAAATATGAAGAAATGTTTCGTAAATGCTTCTAATTTAGTGTTATGGACAAAAATAAAAAAATATAAAAAATTATTATTAAATAAGCAAAGCAGAAGACATAATATTTTGATCAATTTTCCGCATTTCAAATTTCCAATGTTATCTTGGTCTTAAAGCATCCCCCCCCCACACTTCCTCTATTTATCCTCATATTGCGGCCCGCATGAAGTAGCTGACACATCTATGCAGCCCAGTAGAAAAAAAAGGTTGAGTACACCCCTGCCTTAGATAGTCAAGGCCTACTGTCCCGTCTCAGTTTATGTGACGTTGGGCGCTGAGGTGCATGATCAAATGTTCCAATCAGGTGTTCAGTTTGAGACAAAACCCTACTAACCCCCTGGTTGGTTAATATATCCGGATTTTTTTTCCTGCTTAATTGAATGTGAAGTTTATATAATGCGCACAAGCAAACAGAATGGAACGTAGAATATATACAGAGTACAATTAAATGAAAAATGCATATAACTGAATATTTTTAAGAATCATTGAATAACACACAAGATAATAATTTTTATTTCAGACTAAAACTTTCAATGAGATGTTATTGTATTACCCGACAAACCCGTTTAAAAGATTGCGTTTAAGTTAAAATTTTTCGACTTTTGTCGAACTTGTTTCGAACCAATAATGATATAAAATTAATCCTCAACGTATAGCTGCTGAATTTAAAAATAAATTTATTTCATGTTACAAAATATATTTTATTTTAATTTACATATTTTTTTTTAAAAAATGATCTGGCGCAATTAACAAAATTGAGTACCTTTATAATACGGTTAGAATTCTTCAATAAATAAAAATGTTGGGAAGTAATATTAGAATACTTAAGATTTGAAACATTTTTGTTTATTCTTAAAGTAGTATCAATTAAAATGGTTTTGTTGCATGAAACTATACATTTAGTTTATACAGAATTAAGTTTATATGTATCTATCAGGGAAATATCAAAAATTATAATATTTGTTTGACGGTTAAATTCATCCCATTGTGGAATTACAGTCAATATTTCATAAAATCAAATACTGTCAAGCAGCAGCCCAACTTCTCAACTTGTGTTGGTAAAAAAATAAAAAAATGGTGTATACATTGATCGATATCCGATATTTATGAGATAAATAAAATTTATGATGAGAAGTAATGAGAAGTGAATCATCAATTTATTTAACCAACATTAAAAACCTTGAAATCGGTACATCATTTTGTAATTGCTCTAATTTTCAGCACCATGTTCATTTTTCTCCATCCAACAAATTTTTCAGTCTTCGATTCTAAGCCGCACCTTATTTTCAGTAGCTTTAACCCTTTACCTACCGCATTATCATTTAATGCAGTTTTTTCATGCAATATTTTTTTAATCACTACATTGAAAATTAAGGGATATACATAAACAAATTACTCAACTTTGGGAAATTTAATCCGTTAGAGCTAATTAATCAATTAAAGATATTCAACTGTAAAAATAATTATACCCACTTTTCAATTAAATTAAATAGTCTTCATTAACATACAAAATAAATAAATAAAAATAAAAATAAATAAAAAAAAATAAAAAAAATAAGACACTTAAAGTTTGACATTAACTATTTTTTTCGGGACGAAAATGATAATCTTGGCAATCAGCTTTAAACGCCGTCAGATGAAAACGCAATTTTTCTGAGGTAAAACTATTCGCCTTCCTCGCTAAAATAATCATCATAGTAGGCGTGCTGCCATATATCTTGGAAGAGTGGATTTCAAAAAATATTCCTGCTAAGTATCGTCGGAATATTCGTAGAAATGGTTATTCTATGTAATTTTAAAGTGAGTGGTACTTACAAGTACCGTCGGTAGATAAAGGGTTAACATTGAAAAAGAGTTTGGATCAGATTCGAATAAATACGGAAAATATCAATGTCTATGATATTTAAGAATTTCATTGTGCTGTTTCAATACTGATAAAACACAATAGAATTCATTTTAGACAGATCTAATGTATCTAAAGAGAGGACCACAAGACTATTCACACAAAATAAAAAAAAATTTTCAAAATCCATTTTTTTTAGAAACCCATGTTTTCTATTTCTTCTCCTATTCAAAATGTTTAACCCAACTGATGATTTTCCTGCTTAAGGTATATTGTTGTATTAGATGTTTGTTTTAAAAAAAATTGGTTTTCATAATAAAAAAAAGTAACCAGAATTCTTCATTTTTAAATATGTTAAAAATTCAAATCTTTTTTTTTTTCTTTTTTGCAGATTTGTTAGAATATTTGCAATAATGCTGTCGATTTACTAATCAGTAATGCATGTTATTAAAGTATTTAAATTTTCTTAATTTCTTTAATAAAATACCAAAGCTTTAATAATGTTAAAAACATCAGAAAACTTACTTAGTAACTATTGAGAATTATAGGGAATAAAACAGTTTTCTGGAGATAAACATTTTACTCGTCTATTATTAAAATTCATTCATATCATTTGTTCATTTAATTCAGTTTTCATTCACAATATATATACTTATGCATATATTGAAAAATAGAATTAAAAGTTTATGGAAGGTGAATTTAAATTATATATTTGGTATATTCGAAGTCCGATGGCTGAGTAGTAGTGTATATCGCAAGGTCGACTCAGCCTTTCATCCCTTTAGTAGTCGATAAATGAGTACCAAGCTTGCTTGGGAACTGCACACTGTGGATTTCACGACAGACTGACCACCTGACCGAAAACATCTCCTCATTCACCTCAAGGTACATGAAAACTGAGATGGCCACACTATGCCTTGGCCAATGGGCTGTTGCCCCACTGACTTAAGTTTTTATTTTTTTTTGGTATATTTCCCAAAAAATATGATAGAAAATATTTCAAATCAAAATATTTAAAATACCGTTTTTTTAAATTTAAGAAAAAGTAAAAGCCTTGAATACAATTTGATTATCTTTTTTTGGAGAATCTTTTAGCGTTTATTAGAAACGTTCATGAATTGAGGAAATAAAGTTTATGAAAATTCGAAGCTTTTCTAAAATATCGAATTTGTCAATAGGTTTATTACTTTTATTGATAAACCTATCAATGAAATATTTTTACCAATAGCAAATTACACAACATTTTCAATTGTTACAGGTTATTTTTATTGCGTTTACTTTTCAAGAATTTTTTTTCTAGTTTATTGACAAAAATTCTTAAGACATGAAATATTTTTGATGATTTATCGGCAAGTTAGCAACAGAGTATCGAAATACTTCCAGAATAAATCGATAAAAGAATTTTTTTTTTCGATTTTTCCTTTTAAAAGGAATATTTTCATACCATTTAATCTTAACGTTTCATGTATATATAACTAAAAAAATATTTTGTTGAAGCATGAAATGGATGAAGCTGTAAGATAAAGCTAGCAAGATACTTTTTTTAAACTTGGAAAAATGGATTTTCGTTATTCTTTTTTGATACATTAGGGTAAAAAGGACTTAAAATGAAAGTTAAGTACAACAATAAAAAAATTGTGAAAATTCCTAATTAAAATTAATTGTTAAGATAATGAATAGCTTTAGTAATGCTGAATTAGTATTGTTACAAGTAGCTACATTTTTATGTCTTAATATAAAAAATGTTTTTGAAAGTATACAAAGAGATTTTCTTTTGTGAATATTTTTTATATCATGATGTTTTTAAATACTGATGAGAGTAAAAACTTATTAAAATTAAAACGAATATTTTATTTCTTTTTCTTTTTAATACTTTCAGCATGAAATATTTCATCATAAAACTCAAACAAGAGCTCTAACACGTATAATTCCAATGGTTGAAGAACATAAATAGCTTACGTTCCTTAAGGTATCCGACTATGTTCGGAACCGTGATTTTGCAAAAGCGTGTAAATGGATAATATTTATGATATTTAGTGTCACCTAGATTAGAATACATGTATAAAATTGTTTTAAGGACATTATGACAAAAAAAATATGTGAATACAATATTTTGGCAAAAAATTTAACTTAGAATAACATTTTTTCCAAATGTTCTCCTTTTGTAAAAAATGCTTATATTGTATTAATATTTTGCCTGTATTCAGATCAGACCTCTGTACAGAGGCTCAACTAGAATTTTTGAAACACATAACTCGGAAGTCGATTTATCCATGTTTTACGAAAACAGAAGGGAGAAATTTTAAGAAAATACGCCGATCATTATTTCAAATGGTTGTAACACTGAAAATAATTTGAATTTTTCAAAAATCATAATTGAGCCTCTGTACAGAGATCTGAGCTATATACAGGCAAAATATTAATACAATAGAAGCATTTTTTACAAAAGGAGAACATTTGAAAAATGGGTTATTCTAAGTTAATTTTTTGCCAAAATATTGTATTTAAATAATTTTTTTTTGTCATAATGTCCTTAACACAATTTTATTCACGTATTCTAATCTAAGTGACACTAAATATCAGGAAAATTATACATTTATGCACTTTTTTAAAATCATGGTTCCGAACGTAGTCGGATACCTTAAAGAAGCAAATTGAAACAAAATCAAATGTGTCACGAAAAGAAAATATGAAGGTGTGGAATTTAATACGTGTAGAATTCAAAATATCTATAAATGAATTCGTGTTTCCTAGTTTACATGTTGCTTTTGTACATCAACTCTACTACCTAGACACCACATTATTGGATATTTAACAATCACAACCTGTATATTTACTGGCGGAGTTAACTTCTGTTGTCTTAAAACCATTAAAATAGAAGCATCAAGACTAAGTTGCCAGTGTATAAAAGTCCAAAGTGTATAAAAAGCTATGGTAATATTTCTTCCTCCAGTGAGTGCGTGAATATTAACGTCGTCGCAATGTTCAGCTATTCGAGGGTTTTGTGCGACAGACTTCGTAATTTCGAACTGTGGTCAAGTGACGAGGACGACACCTGAGCTGGCACCCCTTCTTATGACTACCACATCCCATCAATGGAAGAACTTTACCCTCCAAGAAGCTAGTTATTGAAAATATGTTTAAAACTGAACAAGTAATGAATCTTAAAGTCAGAGAATTAAATAAATAAATGTGATACCTCTACTTTATAAATATATGAGAATTTATGAAAACAATGATACAAAAACCAATAACATCATACACATCCTTTATTTTTATGTTAAATGAGCTATTAAGAAATCACAATTAAAATGCAAATGATTTATTTCTGTTTTTATTGGTTAGGGTATACAATCAAAAGTATAAATTTTTTAAGACATAATTATTTTTTATATCACAATTGCTGAAAAGAAAAACTCGTATATTCAATTATCGCAAAAAATTCAAGTGATTACTTTATTCCTAACACACAGTAAGTACTAACAATAACCATTTTTCAGTTCCTACTATTAGCTCACACTCCCTATATATTTATCTTGGTGAAATTTTCAATCGTTAATAAAATACATTTTAAAGAGCTCGATTGAGCTGAAATTTTATATACATGATTATTTTTGATGACAATACAGTAATTTAACTATAATTAATAAAAATTATTTGATTAAAACTAATTACTCATAGAATTACAAATACAGCCTCGTTGTCATCATTTCTGGCGACTGAGTGACCATTTTGCCGATTTGTATCAAAGCATGAAAAAGTTTTTTTCTCACATTTTAAAGCACTCGTCTGAGCTAGTTTTCTATACACTATTGTTTTGTGTAAAAATACGATAATTTAATTATAATTAATTAACATTAATTGATTGAAACCAATTATTTAAGGAATTACAGATACAGCCACGTTGGTTCCATTTTTAGCGACGTGGGTCAAAACTTTAAAAGATTTTTTTTCTCACGTTTTGAAGCATTCAGTTGAACTGAAATTTTATATACACGATTGTTTAAGATGACAATACGATAATTTAATGAAAATTAATAAAAATTAATTACCACTTAATGTTGTGATTCTGTCTCTCATATGTATATATATATATATATTTATATTAATTGTAACTACTTAATAAAAAGTAGCTAAAATAAAATTTTTCTTTGTTGACCTAAATAGGAATTGACTTAATTTTTTTTTTATATATATTTCTTGTTTTTTATACTTTCAAATAAATTATTTCAGTCTCACACACACAATATTTAATATTTTGTTTTCTTTTCTCTGGTCTTCTGGTCATTTTTATTTATAATGCACACAATTGGATTTTTTTACAAATTTGGTAAGGCTACAAAAATGGTGAATCCTCAATTTTTCTTTTCCTGTAAAAATTCAATATGTTTCCGTGTTTTTATTTCCTCTTATTGCAGAAACGATATATTTTTGTGAATGCAGGGCGGAAGCTCTTCCTGTACGATCCAATTTCCTGTTGTTCAACTACTTGAAGGTGAGGAAGTCTTTCTCATCAAATAAATCATCAACTCTGTGAGCATGATGCCAAGAGAAAAACATCAAAAGCATTTTTTTCAAAAATTAGAAGAAATAAGTTGTTATTACTTTGCAAAATAAAAAGTCGTTCTCATTTTTTAAAAAAAAATTCATCATCATGCTAGTGTGTGTGTGTGTAATTATCTCAAAGCTGTTTTTTTTTCTTTCTCAGATCTTGAAGCTAAAAGAGTATAATATGTATTAAATCCGAAAAAAGGCATATATTTTTTCAAAATTGAATCTATGTTTCATCAGAATTAACAATTAATTACAATGTTATATAATGTTTATATCGCAATTAAATTACCCCTGGATATCCTCGTAAAACATTAATCACTAAATCTTGATAATATGATGATCTTATTTAAATAACATTATTATGTTCACAGAATTGAGTACTGAAAATCTTTAATAAGCAACCAATTTTATAATTATATGGCGATATATATAAATTTGAATGAATTATTTTATTACCTAAAAAAAACTATTAATTTCTGACATAAATACTGAACATATAAACAAGCATTCACAGATTATTGAACCTCTAAAATATAAAATGTTACATTCCAAATAATGTAACATATTATAGTACTAATCGTTAAATTTGCTGCAAAAGGAAGGGAAGTAAGTAACATAATGATATTTATTTAAAATGTACATTGGAGTAGAAAGAGTAAATAATGTAACTTTCAGGAAAGTTTTAAGTGTAAGTCCTGAGAAATCAATACCAAAAGCAGCAATGTTTGGCAGTTATGACATAACCTATCCTCTTGAGATGGAACCGAACTGTGAATGGATGACACACAAGATTATAGAACTCTCTAAAGTTTCCACATAATGCCACAGTTCATTGATCCTTGTGAGTGGTTAGTACTGGCGAGTAGTAATTTCAATGGGTGAAATATCAGGAGAACATTGTGGCCAGGTCAACAGTTGATCACATTCTGTTTTACAGAGGGTTCGAATAGTAATCTTTGCATGTGGTCTTGTTATCTTCCTACTGATACAGAGCATTATGAAGGCCTCGAAGATAGTGCAAAGTCCTAGGCTCTAACACATCATATAATCTAACGGATACTAATCAAAATGCAAGCAATACAAACAAGATGCGATGTATTCAATGGCACCCAATACCATTATTCTAAGTGATGAATCTGAATGATGATGTAGCTATTGAAACTGTCAATGTTCCTTCCCTATGTGATTCAGCATCAAAAGTAGCTGAAATCATTGTTAGCGTGCTGACAGTCCTTGAAGTAGCAAGAGTCGTTGCCCTGCCGATGCAGATTTATGTAGCCCTGTGATTGACCGCTTTTCCTGACTCGCATCTCGTGGAGAAACTGTACGATATCATAAGGCTATGCGGATAACATGTGCGCTTTCTCAGGTTTTATTGATGGAACATTATTGAGAGTCCGTGCAGTGTATTATTGAGCTCTTCTGAACTCATGAATTTCATATTCTGCTGATAGTCACAAGATTTCGTCCAAAACGAGCATCGGTACCATTGTACAATAAACCGTAATTTGGAGGATTCAATTACATCTCGAACAAAGTCAGGTACGTGATGATGGAGACGTTTATCTTTCTTATATAAGACGTAATAACAATTTTCTGTACCAGAAAGTAGCATTCAACTGTAATTTTTATGTGCACAGTACGTGATACTCGCGCGCGCGTTACCCCTTCCAACTTTACGAGAATGTGTTAAAGAACTAATCATTCACAAATCACTCTATCTTTTGTCTGCCATGAAAATTTAATCTATGCAGAATACTCCTTCTTGATGTAGAAATTTTAATCCCCAGTAATGTATCTGAAATAAGTAGCACAATTCCTATGGTGTTGATATTCCTCTGCCGTCTCGGCTGGTCACGCTGAAAGTGATATGGTCTGTCTTAAAGTTTATAAGGTAGGAGATGGGAAATACGTAATTAAGATATTCTTCACATTATCTGGTGTGTGTCCTTATCGATTGTTTTAGATTTGTAAGAGCTCTCTTTTGAAGCAATCAATCCCACGTTATATTCTTGGGTTGAATGATTGAATATTAACGTCGCACTGTTCAGCTACACGAGGGCTTTTGGCGACGGACCACATAATTTTGAACCATGGTCAAGTGACGGGGAGGCACCTGAGCTGGCACTCCCCTCTCCTAACTACCACACCACTCCAACGGGAGGACGTTTCAGCTCTCGATAGATTTAACGTGCATCGCTGCCCTACACGGCGGGTCTTTAGTGGTACTGGGCTCGAACTCGTGACAAGGCAAGCCACGATCTGATACCTATACCACTCGGCTACCGCGGCCACGTTATATTCTTGAGAAACGTGCAAAAATTGTATGATGAAAAATACGCCTATTCCAAAACTTTACAATCCTCAGCTCCGTACACGAGGTGCATGATGACTAGCGCAATGTTTAAGTATTCCTTCACCCTACCATTTCAGATACTTATCTTCAAATACTTGTCTTTTAGTATTTGAACTCTCATACAACGCTTTTACCGCATGAAGAAAGCGGTCCTGTCTCTGTAATGCTATATGATTCTATAGTAAGGGTGTAAAGAAGTATTAATAAAAATAATTATTATAATAAGAGTTTAAAATACTCGAACATAAATACAAAAGTGAAACTAACATATTAGCGTAATAGGTAAAATGAAAAGATAGAGAAATAAAAATGAAGTGAGAATGCTTTTCCATTTAGGAAGAGAAAACCTCAGAAACTAAAATTAATGTATTCATTGAAATACAACTTCTTGCTGAAAAACAACATACTTAAGAAAGAACTTTGATCTTATATGTTAAATAAACTAACTTATAAGAGCAAATAATGTTACAGAAATCATATTTCTGTAACTTGATCATTCTCATAATTATATACATGAATAAAATATTAAAAGTCAATAGAAAGCTTTAATGTAGTATTACAGAAACATTCTCTCTGTATAAAACAAATTATGTTATCGACAGACGATTTTCAACTCTGTTTATAAAACATTCATCAAACGAACAAAATCGATACAAAGAAAATAATTAAATATTTTCAGTAGAGAAATAATTTTCTTCATGGTTTTGGCTTTTTTTCCCGATAAATAAAGTCTAAACTATAATAAAATGTTTATTTTACTTCAAGTCGATTCACTTTTTTTCTGAACTGGATTCTGTAAGAAAAATTTGGAACTTTTACACGCAAGCAAATCGTTACCGACTATCACACAAAAGATTTCATTTGTAATGAAATGGTTAAAAAAAAATAACGTAAGAAAGAATTAACTTTATTGATTACTCCAAGTGTGTGGAAATTGCATTTTCCAATTCCAAAGAAACAACTCTTTTTAACTATGTTTTTTTTTTCTGGCCAAAGTTTTGTTTTGTAAATATAGGAGGGATACTTTTTCTTACTGTCTTTTTTTTTTAGTTTGGAAGAGTGTCAATTTAAGAAGGTATTAACCTGATACCAATTATCTCAAAACTATTGCAGAATTCTTTTCGATGTTTTTGTTAAAACGTTCTGAAAGCCTTTTTTTTTCT
Organism: Trichonephila inaurata madagascariensis; assembly: GCA_019973955.1. Lineage (NCBI taxonomy): Eukaryota > Metazoa > Arthropoda > Arachnida > Araneae > Nephilidae > Trichonephila > Trichonephila inaurata. The sequence goes on from BMAV01012578.1 coordinate 66,539, forward strand.
TCTGAAATACAGTGTAAAAAAATTAAAATCGTTTTAAAACCCCAGTGGTGTATTTTTTTCCTTACACTCTCATTTAATGAGAAGTGCAGTTATTAAAAGAATTTAAAGGAATAGTAAAAAATGTTTTTTTCTTCTTATGTATTGAGAGAAACTTAAACCGATAGAATTCGAAAAGAAAAAAAAATATTTTATCTTATAAGACTCTCAAAACATTAGCATTTTAAGTAATGTGATTTAATTACCTTTTAACTATTTGGTATTAACATAATGTAGAAAAATTAGATACTTCAGATAAAAAAAAGATATTTAAATCTGAACTTTTAGTTAATTAATAAATAGTATGTGGCAACTATGGTATAAAAACATTTGTTTCAACAATAATTGAAAGATATCTTAACATATATTTGTTTTAATTAATTGTTAAATATTTAAGACGCAATAATTTTATTAGGTTTGGTTATAAAATATAATTTTAAGACTCTATATAAACGAAAGCATAGAAAAACTTCCAGACACAGTTTTACAATTTACTTATTGTATTGTCACTATTTTAAATCAAATAAATGTAATACTTATTTTTTATTTCTATATGTTTATGAAATATAAATGTATATAGAGGTGTGAATGTATATTCATACAAAATATTCTATAATCTAGATATCCACAATACATTTATAAGAAAAAATATGCAGAAAGTGTGGAACAAATTAGGTTACAAAGAAATGAGAATGATTAGGATCGAGAGAGAACGAGAAAATACGTTCAGGAAACGTTTTCAGTGTGCTTTGCATCTATACTACTGACATAAACAAAAAACAGAAATAGTCACAAGAATAAAAGTTAATTGCTTACTTATAGTATCACAAACATTTTTTTCCCAACAACAATGCTTTTATAGTAGCATTCATGGAAAAACTTGTAAATTTTCTAAAATCTAATAATTTTGACTTGGATTCACTAAAAACCTGCCGTGAAAAGGGATTCCTACATATTTGAACCTACGAGAGTTCCAAAGCCAGTATGGTGACTATGACCCTCGGTTTGTGTAACCGAGTGTGTTCGGGTTCGAATCCCGAGTAAGACATGGTTGTACCTTTTTCGGAAAAGAAGTCGGTCTTTCGCCTGAAATGGATTCCTATCTCGAAAGCAAAAGCAGCGCACCCCTTGTTGTTATTGTTATATGCTGGGATCATCATCTGTAATAAATGTGTATATTCTTCTGTTGTATTGTATGCTTTATGTTCTTCTCTTGTATTTCATATGTTACCCAGGATAATAAACACACGACAACAACAAGAGTTCTCTCATGGTATGGAAGTTCGGAGAATGAAACACTAGCTTAGATGTCTTCCTTGTCACTTGACTGAGGCTCAAAATTATGAGGCTAGTCAACAACAGCCCTAGCATTGCTTTGAAAAGGGTCCTTATAAAGCAATAAATCAATCTTATGCAGGCTTAGAGTGACGTGGCTAATGCAATGGGTGCTGTCGAATTAGGCGTTCCGCACTGCATCTCCCGATTACAACTACGTAACATTATTGCTTGTTTATGCCCTACTTCAGGGTTGGCAACCTTGTAGTTGTGGCGAGCCAAACCAATCTACCAACATGCTTCAGCATGCCACACAGCAGAATATTTTTGAAGTAATTTGATTCCTTAATAATTCCTGCAGAGTTAGAGAATAGAAATCAATAATATAAATTTACAGTTTTATATTAAATATTAATTTTGCATCATTTAAAGATATTTCTCTTAATATAAAAATAAACGACATAAAACTTAACAATTTCTCCAACAAAAATAAAAATGCAAAATTATACATATGTTATGTATTTTTAAACTTATTTATTAAAGTAAGAAATAGACAACATAAAATATAAGTATTTCCCTTCTTTACTGTTAAATAAAAAAGTAAATACAAAATTTATTGCGGATCTAATGCTTGTACCGCTCTACTTTCATATCGCAAAAACAGAGGTATAATTTGTGAGTTTGAATTTGACACGATTCTGAGCATTCAATAGTTAAACAATTTCTTTGTGGACTCGAAATATTTTTGGTATGGAAAAAGCTTTTATTACTTAGTTTTGTAAAACCAAAAGCAGAGTAAGTGCAATTTTCTCTCCCTTAAAACTATTAAATCTCTCACACAACAATATTCTATAATTTACAAAATAGCAGTAAATTCACCTTTAGATTTATATTCCAGAATTTTTCGTAATTCTGTAAATGTCCACAATTCTGAAGATGTTTGTTAAATAAGGTCCATTACAAATTTACTAACTCCCATCCGGTCGAAAATTTACAAATTTGTAGAGTATTATAGAGTGCCACTAAGAATTGACCAGAGTGTCACATGTGGCACGCGTGCCATAGGCTACCGACCCCTACATCATCATTAATTTTTCTTCGAAGGATAGTTTACCTTTTCAATAGGTTATACTTTTTCTTCTTTCGAATGTAGAGAATTATACTGTCGAATAACACTTGCATTACTCGTGGTATACTGAAATTTTAAAGTTTGTTGACGAGCTACATATACTCGAGATATGTACCTGCGCTGAAATTTTAATCAAACGTTTAACTCATTATGGTTTCAGCTCGATAAAAACTTCATCGAGGCAACTCGATCGAAATTTTATTTAATGGCGTTGCGGCTTAGGAGACCAGCTGTTTAAGAAAAGAAATTTATATTTTAATTTCTTTTGTAGTGACGTGAGCCTTTAAAATTACTTCATTACTTGATAGTGAGAAGGATCACATAGTTATTTTCCAAAAAAACATTTAGTTTTTTAATTAATAAAAAATAAAATTTAAATGCATTATTAATTATACTATTCTTCACAGCCTTTCCCTGGAGCAAAGTTCAAAACCGGAACAATATACTTAGATCTTAATACGACTGTCTCTCAGGTGTGGCTGTCCTTGCAACCCCTTTCGCATGTGTTCGAGGAAGAAGACCCCGCAGGGGGCTCACCTTCTTTAGGTGGGTACGGGTGTCACAATCCCGAGGTACCCTAACGATCTTTTCCTTTTCCCAAGGGGTTTAATATCTTTGGTAAACACGGGTATCACAACCCCGAGGTACCCCAGTGATCCTTCTCTATTTTCAACCCTCTACCTTGTCATCCAATTTCTTCTTTTCCCGTCTAGACCACGGACCTATGAGTGTTTGGCGCAGTATAGCCAAAATTGGCTCTTGCGCCATAAAACACCAAACTCAACTCAACTCGAGGAAGAAAAAAAGCTGATGCCGAAGATGATGTGGAAGGCTCTCATCAACTTTCGAGCCGATTCTTTAAGCCACTTTCACGTCCTCAAAAATATCTGATTGGCACATGGAACTCCTCGTCTTCGTCCCAACTCCATTGGTTCTTTGAGACAATAGGCCGAATCGACTGAGATCAACTCCGTTGTCGTACCTCGTTCACCATATGGAGGGTATATCAATCGACTTGTCAATTGAACACTGAAAATACCCACCAGGGTATGCCTTTGTCACTATAGGTTGACATTCTTTTTCATTCAAATATTCCGCGGTCCACATGGCAAAGGAAAGAGATAATGGAAACTGTTGACAGGAATGTCTGTTCTACAAATCAATGTGATGAACGCCATCTGGGTGTAGGAGAAGGAAGAGGTGTAGTATTATCAAAGCCGTTTACAGAATTGACTCACATCTGTTTTGCCTCAGGAATGAGGCGAAGAATGCACGGTCTCTTTTGTAAGATTACAATGTCCCATTTGGGCATTCTGCTCATCCTCGTACATCAAACTGGACAAGTATTGCCGTGAAGTATTCGTCTAACGAGCCGACGCTACACTTTTAACATTAAATTTCTGTTATTCCTTAAATTTCTATTTTTTTCCAGATAAATACATTACATGATGTTTACATTTTCAGTATTAAAATCTCAAATTATGATTTTTTTTCTATTATTTAATAATAAGAAATAACACTTTTCCTTAATGTAATCACGAGAGCTGTACTTATCCATAAACTATTATACTTTACTGTACTTCATTTATGTAGAATGCAAAGAATTAATAGTTAACTAAAAAAAAGGATTACACTAATTGTGAATACATAAGAATAAAGAAAACATAATTTAACTCTGAAACATTTTAGCACATTTACATATTGCTGATTTTTAATTTTCATCAGAAGCATTAGTGTTAGGATTGTATATATACACATAAGAGACACATGGTTTGTGCAATTTCTTAATGGAGACTTATTATAAGATTGTGTGTTTATTAACTTGTGTATGTGTGTGTGTGGTATAACATAAAGTGTAGTAATTAATGTTTTTGTATGCAATGTAGTAAATATTCATTACTACCTCAACTATATTACAGTTTAATATTTGTGACTTTTAAAATGCAATCATTTTTGAGATATTATAGACAAAGAAAGGAGAGGGAGATTAATGTCATTATCATGTATTAAATACAAACAAATGACCTTCACCGAATCAATGTCAAAGTCAGACCTCGAGTTAGCTTTGTTCCCAACTTAATTCAGCGGAAAGATTTTTAATTTTAAAAATTGCTTTCCAATTGGTTCATCAATTAAACTTTCATTTATTAGAAAACGATTTTAATAGTATGAAGCTTGCTTTTTATGTGCTCCAAGGCATTTCAATTCGATAATTGTAATTACAGAGAACGGAAATTATATTTCCTGAAATAATGCATTAAGTTGAATTAAAGTTGTAAGAAGATCTTAAAATTACTTTAATATCAATAATAGACAAAATTATTATTTTAAATTAATTTCTCAGTTTATTTAGTTTTTCTAAAATAAAAAATTGTATAACGGTAATGTGTAATAGTAGAACTGTAGCTAATATGATTACATGAGTTCTAATTTAGATTGAAACACACACATTAACTGTGCATAATGAGACGAATACGACTTATTTCTCTTTTAAGGTATCCGACTACGTTCGGAACCGTGATTTTAAAAAAGCGCATAAATGGATAATTTTCATGATATTTAGTGTCGCTTGTTTTAAGGACATTATGACAAAAAAATTATTTTACAATATTTTGGCAAAAAATTAACCTAGAATAAGATTTTTTCAAAACGTTCTCCTTTAAAAAATGCTTCTATAATAATAATAATATTTTGTGTGTGTGTGTGTGCTTATATAAAGTAAAGACTTTTCCAGAGAGTCTGAACTAGGGTTTTGAAAAAATCACATTCTTTTCAGAGTTACCACCAATTGAAATAATTATCGGCGTTTTAGTCTTCAAAAATTTCTCCTCTCTATTGTAGTAAAATAAGGATAAATCCACTTATAAGTTATATATTTCAAAAATTCTAGTTCAGCCTCTGTACAGATATATATAGGCAAAATATTATTTTAATACAAGCATTTTTCATAAAAAGAAGAATGTTTTGAAAATGGGTCATTCTATGTTCAATTTTTGTCAAAATATTGTACTTAAATAATTTTTTATTGAATAATATTCTTAAAACAATCTTGTACAAGTATTCTAATCTAAGTGACCCTAAATATTGCAAATATTATCCATTTATAAGCTTTTACAAAATCAAGGTTCCGAACGTAGTCGGATACCTTAACCCTAATGAAATTCAGTTTTCAATAAGAGTGATTTGAAAATTAGAAGACAGAAAAACCAGCTTAGTTGGCATCCTTGCTATCTGTAGGATAGGAATATTAGTCTACCACCAACCCCATATCATCTGTAATAAATGTGTATATTCTTCTGTTGTATTTTATGCTTTCTGTTCTTCACTTGTATTTCATATGTTCCCAGGATAAAAAAAAACACAACACAGCACAACAACAATCCCATATAGTTTTGCATTATCTATAAAACACATAACATAGTTTTAATTTATGTATTTATATTTAATTTTTTTAATTTATACATTTTTATAAGTAATAACATCTTATTCTGAATTGAAATGCATATAACATCTTGCAGTTTTCATCCTATTCCGATAGTCCTTATTGTTGCGTCGCTTTTCATGTTGTAGAATAGAGATGGGTATTAAGTCAATCGCAATCGACTGGTGGTCCACCAAGACATTTTGGGGTGACCCGGGGTTTACTAAGACCTAAAACACACATACTAAAAGAAACATGTTAATGGAACATCGACGACAGCTGGACAGCATTTCAGCTGTGTTTACTTAAGTAAAGAGTTTGATAAATGTGTACACGACACATGTACCTCCACTGAAAGCGAACAATGATGGTTAACTAGTTCATCGCCATTGTCGGGAAAAAAATCTATCTCTGCGATGACAGCCGCTGAAATGAATTTTTTCCCACATACCGACTGAAGGGGAAAATAAATGTTGATGTTCCGCTCTTCCCGCAGTACCACGAGATTGGATGTTGAGACATAATCCCAAACCCCGCGCCTCCACGGGATTGAGTTCTCGTGTTGATGTCATGCCCCGCGATGGTGTGGGACTTGGCAGTTAACAATCGTAAGTACATATGTCGGTTTCAGATTCTTCGGCTCATTTACGCTCTCTGCTTGCTTCATTGGTTACGTCCAAGCTCTAGCAGTTGCTCATAATTGTTTAAGCAATGAACTTGACAATTTGGTGCTACTTGTGTTTATGTAAAAAAAATAGTAATCCGTCATATTTTAAAAGAAAAATATAATTTCAAAAATGAGTGTTAAGAAAAGAAAACATACAACTTTAACACAGAAGGGTCACACCTAAACTACTGGGTGCACCATAAAAACATTAAAAGTAGTCCATAAACTGGAAAGTTAGCCCATTCTTGTTATAAAGTATATTTAGGCTACTTTTCTATCGTCTGGTAATTTTCATATCCAGCAAAAAGTTATAAATTCTTTATTTAATATTAAAATAACTAAACACAAATTATCGGATGCAATTTTTCCTTTAGTCAGCAATAATTTAAAACTCATTTTTGTTTAAATATTTAATTACTGGGTTTTGTACGAACCAGCTGATCGGTGATATAGTTTATTAAAATATTTCAGCAGATTCAAATATCCATTTTAATTATCTGAGCAAGGTTTATTTAAGCAGACTGAAAACAATTTTACCAATTCGCCACTGCACAGTATTAGACCGGGACATTTCAGAATCAATCTAATTTTTTTTTAAATTTGTGAAAGGTTATGTAATTTGTTACATTCACCATTTCAACTTTATAATTACAGTAATAGAGCTCAACTTACGTTACCATACTTACAGAGATTCGGAGTTAAACCATTTTCAAATCTCGTACATTCATCTTTTTTTCTTTTTTTTTCATCATTAAAATTCAGGCGAAATCCTTACCAGAGCCTGATGAAATAGGTAATTCTATTGAAGATGTTGTCGATCTTTCCAGACAAATAAATGCAGAAGTGGATAGTGATCACGTTCAAGAACTGCTGCATTCCCACAATAAGGAGCTGACAATCGATGAACTCATAGTAATGCAAGTGTAAGAGCCCGACATTGAAGAACTTGAGGCAGTAGATCCAGTTCAGTAAGAGTATCGAATTCCGGTTTGGAATTTAAGTGGCCTCAGTTTAATTGGAAAATGGTTATTTATAAATATTTTAGAAAATACATACTCTAACCCAAAGCGTATTTTTTTTCAAAAGAACAAGAAATAAAAAATTATTAACATGGTACAAGGACTCTTTGCAAGAGTGCAAAAAGTCTTTGAGCAGGCAGACTAATTTGTTAGATTTTATGAGACCTTCTACTTTAAAATAACTTTGGCTTGCGATTTTATTTTTGTGCTATCTAAAAATTTATTAAACATTTTTTTTTCTAAATAATTATTTTCTTTCGTCTCCGGCCCCAACTGGTAATAATCTATATGTAATTATATACGAAATCATACGTGAATTCGACTTATGCGGTTATCACTCAGTCCCACCTATCGCGGTCCTCCCGTTGGTGTGGTGTGGTAGTTAGGAGAGGGGGTTCCAGCTCAGGTGTCGTCCACGTCACTTGACCATGGTTCAAAACTTACGTGGTCCGTCGCCAAAAGCCCTCGTGTAGCTGAACAGTGCGACGTTAATATTCAATCAATCAAAACCCACCTAATGCGTAAGTTCGGGGTATTACTATATACATATGATCAGATTTCAATTAATTAAACTTTTTTTTTCTGTCTAAAAGAAATCTTGAAATCATGTTCCTTACTAAGTGTGTGATACCCTGCGGCCCGGGGGTATCATCTCTCCATCTACATGACCTAGATTTGTAGGAATATAAATGATTGATCACTCAAATTCTCCATAATAAATCTAATTTATTATTGTCTAAATATATATTGATCAATGCAACACAAGTCTTACTAGAGGGATATGATCAGGAGTGATACTACGTAACTATCAATTCTAAGTAAATATTGCCTGAAATCCTACTCAATATCTTTATGAGATATTAACCTCAGATTCTTTATCTACTGTAGATTCCTTAATAAGCTAAAGACCATTCTATAATTAATCTCTTACCAGTATTTTACAGCGAGCAGCCCTCGGCTTTCTGTCTCTTCTTGTATTCTATTATCCCACTATTATTTATTCTATTACTATCCGACTTCTATTCTACTATTCGACCTCTATTCGTCCTTCCGGCTTCTATTCCACTCTTCGGCTTCTATCTTCCTCTTGTTCGACTTCTATTCAACGCTCCGACTTCTATCTTCATCATCGGCTTCTTGCCGACTCTCTTCGACTTCTATCTTCCTAACACGCGAATGCTAAAGCTCCAATATATATCCATTAACTATAATCTACATATCGCGGTTTCTTCTTGAGAGAGCTGGATTGAAATAATGCCATTCTGCCCCCAAAGATTCCCCAAAAGGATTAGTGAGAAGGCGCGATAAAGCCCTGTCACAAGTGTAAGGGTAAACTAATTGCTGATAAATTTTAGACTCAGCTCACATTTTTACAAGGCACTGTATAAGCCATTTTCCTACATAAACTAACTGAATTTCGATTTGTGGACATATAATGTTGTTTGTTTGCCCTTTTATACTGCAAATGTAAACATTTTGTTTTAGTTCCATGTCATCTTATCTCCCTTGACTCCAGACTGATGTAATTTCCATGAAATAATTCCAAAGCGAAGATATAATTAAATTTTTACTTTTCTTCAGAGCAAGGAATCACTTGAAACCCATAAAACATTTATTAGGGAATTCATTATTAAATCCTCTTATTTCTGCCAATAAAAACCGAAATAAAAATTTAGAGTGCAGTCTAATTTCTGTTACACTGTATCTCATGGGGAAAAATACGATAAACTTTCCATCGTAAAATTTGAATCAAATTACTGCTTAATTATTTAAACTCTGTAATTACACTTTTATTAACGATTAATGTAGAAATGCTTTAAACCTTTTTAAGAGTTGCAATTTTCCTAATTAAATAAATTTGAAATGAGTATTTTAAATTTAATTTAAATACTTAAAATGAATTTATTTGGAGTAATTGCAGAAGCCTTATTCAACCATTTTGTTTTAATTGCTTTTTAAAAAAACGTAAGATTGTATCTGCTTAACGTTTAGACAAATTAAACTATTATACGTTACTTTAAATATTTCACATGAGCACAAACTCTTTTCAAAACATTTATTTAATTGTAACTATCATGTGAGTATATTTTGACCAGAATTTATTGATTAATAGTTATTGGATTGTAAGACACTTTTCAGAAATTTATAACAAAAGAAATGAAATTTTCAATCAATTCAATTGTTCGAGCATGCGCAGTGGGCGCCGCCTGGTGGTGATTATGCGTATCAAGCGAAATGGGAGTTGAGGTTTTTAGTGT
>BMAV01012579.1:0-22848 GCA_019973955.1 Trichonephila inaurata madagascariensis
AATGGCTGGGAATGCCGGTTTTAAATAGGCTTTCCCTTTTTGAAATTTTTGAATAGAATCGATGCTTTGGGAGAGGGGGGCGGGAAGCCCAGGTGTGAATGAATGGATGTGAGTTATGGCCCCCGGATTGACGGACGGGGAATGTTTTGTTTCCCGCGTATGGCGAGGGGCCCCGGGGACGGGCAGCCTTTTTGACCTGCCAATGAGGAAGACGAGGGCGACCCTTTTTTTTTGACCTGCCAAAAGGAAAACGGGGGCTTGTGGTGAACCCCCCCCTGGTTTTTAAAAAAGGGGTTTTTTGAGAAAAAAAAAAAAGACGGACGGACGAAAGGGACTTAAAAAAACGGGAACGCGGAAGAGGAAAACTTAGAGATAACCATGGGTAAACTGGACCCCGGAAAAGCAGGGGGATTGACCTCGAGTGATAAAGACTGTCCGCCCGGCCTTGGCCTATTTAATGAATATTTTTGAATCTATTAAATACTATTTAAAATTTTTAAAATGAGGCTGTAAAAATTTTTTCTGGCGTACGAATTACTGACGACGTTACACAGGCTTCGCCTATTGTTAATGGGTTTCCGGCTCTCTTTGACCATTATAATTTCCTAGACCGGGAGTCGGCGTTTGCCCGAGGTCAGGCAATAAACAATGATCCCATTTCCCCGTGCACTTGTCACACCACGTGCACTTGTCATTCACACCTGTTCGGAGCCATAAAACTTAGAATGAATGGAGGGTGAGTTTCACCCCAATCGAAGACATCACAAATGTGTTACCTTAAATTTATTTGCATTTTTTTATGATTTTCTCTATTTTAAATTAGAGATCCGTTGTCAGAGTAGCCCTCGGGTTGCTTCACAGTACAATACAATGCTTCTCAAACACATTTAGTATTTTCGACCCTAATTTCAAACATTATTTTCACATCTCCCCTCTTATACAATAACATTGTGTTGAATGCCATAATACTATACTTTGATGCTAAAAGTAAAATATGACCTAAAGTTGTACAAATTAGCAGGATAAGTAATAAATTTTGTACATGTTTCTGTTAAGTAATACATATTTCATGTACCTTTAGACGTGCACCTACACTTTCAAGTTGTATTTTTTTAATTTTCATGTACATTCACCGTATAACGTATACCCTTTTTCTTACGCAGAAATCTGAAATGTACGTATGCAATGCTCTTATGTATTGAAGTTATTTATTCGAAGTATTTTCCCAGGCTTTTTTTTTAAAAAAAAGTATACTTCTAGAACTAGAAATCTTTAAGATCATAGGGTCCATCTCTCACTTCTTTTAAATAAATGATATTTTAATATACATAGAAGTCTCAACTCTTCTTTTTATTCTCCTCTTTCTACTTACTTGAAAAACTATAATTTTTATATACTCGGCGTATAATGCGCACCCGTAAATTTCAATCTCATTTCTAGTTTTCAAAGTGCGCGTTATACGCCGGATTTTACGGTTAAGTTACTTTTAAGTAATAGAATAAGTCTTGTGTTATTATTCCTTTCTAATTTTTAAATTGGAACAGATTGCAATAAACATACAACGTATTTTTTACTTTTATTGTGTCAGAATGTATTTTGTTTTGTTTCCTTCTAGAAAATAAATATTTTTAAAAAAATAATCTTTCATTTACAACTTTTCGATATGCTCGCGCCCCCTAAGGGTCACTCCCCAAAGATAGAGAAAATTACTGGTAAAATGTAAATTAAAACCAAATTAATTCTCAATTTCAATGTCAATAATTGCTTTGAAAGTTGAATCCAAATCTTGCTTGCGTACTCCTGGGAAAATCTGTTTCACACTGAAAGAGCTTTTAATTTTAGGATCGTATTACATGAAGATAAGAGAAACGAAATTATCTTGAAAGAAAAAACGTGTAATATAAACGTGTTACAAATAAAATATTAAAAGTAATATATTACAATATTCATCATGCAGCAATGGATAAGATACTATACATTGCGGAAAACTGTGGTGAATACTTTTATTTGCTATCGTGAGAGTTCAAGCCATATTTGATTAAAATGTCATTTAAAATCTCTAATTTAGTTTGGTGGTTGAACATGAATAAAACTATATTATTAGGGCCCAAACACTTTCAATCAATAAAGCATCTGTCAAAGGGTTAGCAAAGATATTATGTTTATGCTATTAGACTATAGAAACTATTAAGAAATTCTTGAAACATGTGGATGCTCAACATTTTATTCCATATTGCTGGAAGAAAGGAAGAATTAATCTTTTTTCTGAATGAACTGCTTCAATATTTAGAAATGTTAATAACCTGCTATAAAATATTCTTGTAGTAACAAAGGGCAGTCCCGATGTAAAATTTATGTTACCAATTACTACACATTGAATCATTTTATGGTAGCATCAACAGTACAAAAAATTGGCCCAACTGCTAAAACTCTTCCATAGAAAGGCAAAAGGAAGTTTCGTCATTGAAGAAAAAAATTTCTCAATAAGGAAATACTTCAGTTTATCTTTAAACTGAAGTACTGCAGACATGCCGAATTCTAAGGTACTGCAGATCATTTCATCCACAAAGAATTGACAAAGGAAAGCATATTTATTAGACTAAGCATCAACAGTGCAAAAAATTGTCCCTACTGGTAAAATTCTTATATAGAAAGGCAAAAGGAAGATTCGTCATTGAAGAAAAAAAATATCTCAATAAGGAAGTACTTCAGTTTATCTTTAAACTGAAGGACTGCAGACATGCCGAATTCTAAGGTACTGCAGATCATTTCATCCACAAAGAATTGACAAAGCTATAAGCATATTTATTAGACTAACATTATTCTAAATAATGAAACAGTATATTGTACAGATCAGGTTGATGGTAAGATTTCACCTATTTGCTGTCAACCACGAATGACTTGACAAAACTCTCTAGAATCAAATCATACATCAAAGTTGACAATTCGTTTAATCTTTCATGGCTATAGTCTACCAAACTTTTCAATTTCATCTTTCACGATCTATGTACAAGTAGCCCTATAATTATGGTAAACACGTTCCATACAACTCTTTCATAGAATAACCAATTTTTACGTAATACAATAATTCTAAGGCTTTTGTAACCAAGTGATATATTAAACGATTACTCATTTCAGATGAATTTTCCTTAGCATTTTGATTATTCAAAACAAAAACAAAAAACAATTCACAGCAAAATTTGTTTTGATGTCACTTTAGGGCATTTGGTGGAGGACCTACAAATTTTAAGCCCCGGTTGAAAGAGAAGAACGAAACATACACACATTAACTGGAAACCCACTCGCCAACCATCCCCACGAAATCACCTTACATTTCAAACGAGAATTGAATTTTAAAGACCACATACATGTTTATATACAGACTTCTGCCTAATTTTATGTACATAATTATGTAGCATGCATTCGCATTTAAAACATCATTTCTAAATATTATAAACAAAAAAAATTATAACAGAGGTTAAAAAATACAAAAGAGGTAAAAATGTTATAATGAAAATAAAAAAGTATAAAAGAAGAAATCAAAATGTTAAAGGAGGTAAAAAAATGATGTAACAGTGAAACAAAACGTGTTATTGCAAAAGACTAAAGAAAATCATAAGTCAAGATTCAAAAACATTTTTTTAAAATTTAAATAATGGAATCTCATAAGTAAAAATGTTCAACTTTATTGTATTTCTCCGCTTTATATTATTTAAGTATATGCTACGTATTTTACTAGCCCTATCAATTTGAACACAATCATCTTAACTATATCTAGTCAATTAAAGCTTTAAAATAATATACATGTACAATTCTTTATTAAATAAATACATGTGAATTATTCTAATATATAATTTATTTAATTTTATTATTCATGTAGTTAAAGTTTAATTGTGTATTTACAGTAATCATTATAATTGGCAACAATTTAAATAGATAAACCTTTAATTGGAGCATTTTTTTTCCACCTGAAACTGTGAAAGATTTCGAATAAAGAAAGGTTTTACAGGTGCATAAGAATTTACGAAATTCTTTTCTTATGTAATGCATAACAACTTTATTAAATAATTATACATCACGTTTGTAATTATAATCCACAGATTCTATAAGACACATAGAATTACAAATTTTTTTTTAATGCACTCTGCTATTTAGAAGAAAAAAAGCACACAGCAAAAACACAAAAACCAAAACATCAGGCTTTCAAGCAGTTTAATCTTGATAAATGAAAATCATCTTTGAATGTATTTTTTGTAAGCTTCCTTTTAAAAAAAATATATATATTTTGCTGGTTTTATTCTTTTCAATTACGTCGCCATTCTGGTTGGGGGAAGCCTTTTTTTTTCCTTTTTTGTGATAGAATGAAATTAAATCACATTGCATAATTTTTTACAAGTTTTTAATGCTTAACTTAGTTAGAGGATAGTTTAAACAAAAATTCTTCTCTTTTAATATAATTAACTGTTCTAGGGGGAATATAATTCTGGTATTTTTTTTCTTCCCCATTGAAGGAAAGAGTAAAACTATCATGTATCTCTCTTATTCATGAACTGGGATACAGCTCTTTCAATTTTACACTTCTCCTCAATTATTTTATTGCTCATTTTCTCGTTTGAAGAAATTTAAGGGTATTTAAATTATAGAATAAAAACTCAAAAAAATTGAATTTGTTGTAAATTAACAAACGTTATATTTTTTTTCATTTATTAACTTTTTAATCACAGTTTTTTAGAACAAGGGATAAATAACATTTCATATATATTTATAAGCTTGGTGCCATATAGCCGCTGAAGAATAATACGGGCACGGTATTCTTTTTCTATAGTAACAAAACAAAATCTGTCTAAACAAAGGGTTTATATGTCTTAGCGAAGGCAACGAAATGAAGTTAGCGCTTAAAAAAATATATGGTAATTACAACTTTAAAAAATATACTGATATACAGTTGGACCTCTATATAACGAAGTCGCTAATCCCAGAAAAAGTTCGTTATATATAGGTTCATTTTTTTAATATACTTTGTATATATAGACCATATAAAACAAATTTTAAAGTCATAAACCCTATATATTAAAAAAGTAATTATTTACACTTCTTTTTAAAATTAATACATGTTTATTTTATATATCTTACCCATCAAAAAAGAAAGAAAGAAAGAAAAAATGCAAGGAAAAACAGAAAAAAAGAATGTAGAAGAATCCATTGTATTTTCCACATTAAGGAAATAATTTTATACTAAAATTAATTAATTTTAAAGAAATTTTATAATTTAAAGTGTACAAATAATATTAAACATACGTTATTTTATAACGGAGGAAATGGGACAACTCCACTGAGGGTGAAAGAGGATATCGAAGATGTTTCTAGTGAACTGCTCAATGAGGGTTACAGGTTGCACTTCTTGGATGATACGTCCAGAAATCTATTGCTCACGGTGAGTTAGGATCTAATAAAACCAGTTCAAGATTTATGACCACCGTAAAATGTGTTAAAGAGAGAATAACTTGAATTTTTTTCAGAAATAGTTTAAAAAAGGGGAGAACAAAAATTGAATTCACAAAAGAAAAAGTTCGTTACATAAAAAATACACTTCGCTATACAGAGGTTATTTTACGAAGAAAATCGTGGAATTTTCAAAGTCCCAAGAAAAAGTTCGCTATATAGAAAAATTCGCAATGTAGAGGTACGTTATATAGAGGTTCTACTGAATATATATATATAAGTGTGTGTGTGATTTTTTTCCAATGAAAATGTAAGTACATTTAAATCAGAAATTGCGTTTATTGTATACAGAACTGAGCTGTTTCTAAATGATATAATCTAAGACTTGATTACAGTTTTCAAATCCTTAAGGTAATTTTTTTTAATGTAACCTGCGATATGTAACCAATACATGCACAGACATTCTTGGAATAAACACAGGGTGACTCATAATGAAGTATAAACTTTCCAGATGCTGCAAAATAATAATAATCAAAGTCAGGCACCACAGCGTAGCCGTAAGGTTTTGTATTTTTAAAAGTTACCGTCGATCCCCTGTTAGAATTAATGTAAGCAGTATATTGGGCGTGCCATTCGACCAATCAATCGAAATGGCAGAGTCTTTAAAGGAGAAAATTTTTTATGTTCATGAATTTAGCAAAATGGAATCCGCAACTACTGTGCAACAACATTTTTTATCATAATTCTTAAAAGAACTTCCAACTGGAAAATCTAACAATGGTAAAAAAAAAAAATTTAAACTGCGTGTTGTTTATGCAAAAGTAAAAATTCTGGCTGAAGCTGAAACCGCGTATCACAACGGCTATCTTTGGATTTCATACCTTAAAACAGTTTTTCTCAAACTGTGGGGTGCGCCCCCCTTGGGGGCATGATAACTCGACGAGGGGGCGCGAACATATTGAAAAGTCGAAAACAAATGATTACATTTTAAAAATTACTAATTTACTGAAAGTAATAAGACAAAAAATACATTCTGACATAATAAAAAGAAGTACACATTTACCCTGATAATACATTTATAAAAGCATCAGTACTGTATAATGCATTTTATAATTAATTTAACAATACTAAGACCAAGAAAATAATTACCAGTGACCCCATGGTCTTATCATATATAAATTTATGTAAAAATTAATACTTATCTTGATAATTCTGTACGCGGTTTATAATTAATCCCTTATCTGCCGATTAAAAGTTACGCAATTCGCTCCCCAATACCACCGTCCCATACAATTCTGTTTGAAGTGAGCTGTAATATCTTACAATGTTTTTGATTTACAGTGCATTGAAGCTGTATATTGCTTTATGAATCAACCTGTATATACATATGTTTTTTTTTTAAAATATATGCTTGAATTCGAATACTTGATTGATTGCTTTATTAAAGTCACACTCAGAAGAATATTAGAGCTCGTAGCAACAAACCTTGGACATTTTAATCCATGAACAAGTAAGGAAGACAACGTCTGCTCTCTGTCACTCACTCTTCCAAGGTTCTCCACCATGAGGTTTATAAACTTCGATAGATTTAATTTGTATCATTTCCTCTTGATGGAAGAGATATAATATTTAAGCTAAAATTTTTTTTAGTACATGATTAAAATTATTTTTAATTGTACATAGAGTTATTTTTTTTTACTGTAAAATAAGTGTATAGTTCCAATTTCTTATTGCAAATCATTTTCCACTTTTATGGCTAGTTTTCATGTACAAAATTACATTTAATATAAAGCATTTTTAGACAAATATTAATGGTAATTTTTAAGTTGAATCATTTGCAATTATTTTTAGTTAAACTTATGTACGGAAGGAGAAAAATGACCAAAAGAATTATTACTCACTTTGCGAGAAACATGTTTATATTATTACTTTACTTTTTATTAAATTATTTTTAAATCAATTAATAAGTAAGAAAGTAATGTAAACATGTTTCTCGCAAAGAGTGTAATAATTATAAATACAGTAGAAAACACATTTACGTAACGTTCATGTCACATTTAAAAATCCTTTTAAAACATTCTTTTATTATTAAACTTATTAAAAGCTTATAAAAAAAGGGTATTTTTATAATGGAAATAAATCATTTAAGGAAATATAATATTAGTTGTTCAGTTCGATTCAATTTCTTCTGATGAATTTCAAAATCACCAATTTTAAAAGGAAGATGAAAAAAAAAAAAACCCCGAATAAAACGATCTAGAAAAGAGCGAAAAACTCTTCCTACTTAACAATATAAACGAAATTCTTTGCTAGAAGATCAGATATTGAGTCCATTTTAATATCAACTTTCACCTTCTTTTTTCCCTCTCTCCCTCCTCCTTTCATGAAAAAGGGAAAACATCAAAACGGAAGATGGACAAAGACGTTTGATCTTGCAATATTTCCCGAGATTCTGACGTTGGGGCGTCTATAAATCAAAGATATTTCGAAGTTTATCGCCCAATAACTGAAGAAATAACTTCGAAAACGCAATGTAAGGGAATTCAAAAGTATTGGTGCTGATTTTTTTCCCCGTCTTTGCAACTCCTCTTTGCACCTGATCCTAGCTCGTAAAGTTGGGAGGTTGTTCACGAAGATATATTTTTTCCGAGGTGGGAAAATTTCGAACATTCGATTTTCTCTTATTTCTTTTTTTCTTTTCTACCCCTATACCTCTGAGCTGTCAGAGGAATACTTTTTTTATTACACTCAAGTACACCGCTGGAGAGGGTTCAATTTTTTTTTCTCGTCTGTGTTATACAAGCGTATAACAGAAGCAGTACTTAATTTTTTTTCTTGCTCTCGTAAGAGGTCTTTTTTTTATCATTGCGTTCTTTTTTATGGGAAAAAGAGGCTTGTAGTTGTGTTTAGCTTTGAAAAGAAATCGTTGTATTTTTTTTTTTCTTTTTTTGAAATTCTTTTTAATAGAATATTGATACTTTATAAATTCATTAGCCATGGGAATTTCTACTTTGTCAATATGTAGTATTGCAATTTCTATATTAGAAACTAGAACCATTAGATGCTTATCACTTATAATTTAATTTATTTTTAATGTGTGGTAGTTTTTTTTAAAAAAGTAAATATTTATAATAATTATTTTTTAAACTTAAATAACCAAAAAATATTTTAAAAAAAGGTGTTTTGTAAATATTTACGAATTTTCTTATAGAATAAGTAAGCAAAATAAATTAATTTTTTGCAATAATGTTGTTTTACATAATTGATTATTGACTGTCCAAAATGCACATTTGAAGATATTGAAATTTTGTTCATTTCACTCATATTAGATTAAAAAGGTGAACATAAAAAATTTTCAATTTCGGAGTATATTATTCAACTTAACATTAATAAAGATAAAAGTTTAAGCAGAAGAAACGTGTCATTAAAGAAATGCTGAAAAGGTGCAAATGAAATAAGGATTAGGATTTCCTGTGACTAGGAAATAAACAAAATATAAAATTTAATGTAAAGGACAATTATATTAGCACTAAAAAGTTAGATTCAGGCTAATATAAACAGCCTCTATAGATTAAGCAAAAAATTCGATTTTATTTAAAATTTATTTCAGATGTACTTCTTTTTTAATTTAAAACATTTGATGACATTTTTACTCAATAATTGTCAACATTTGATAAAAATATCAGCGAAATTTCATCAGTGATGAGATTTTAAACATCTTTCCAAGTATCTTTCATTTGCTGAAGTACAATTCCCTTGAGAGTTGAGTAACCCCAGGTATTCTTCTCTCCTTTTGAAATTGCAATTTTAGTGAACTGTGAAGTACCACTGATGAGTACCGCAGCAACACCTCTATGAGCAGACTTTTTCGCGCAATTCTAAGTATTTCCATATTATCGAATCGTTCCCAGGTGGTCCCTTTCCCAAGGATTGACCGTGTTCGATTATCTTTAATTTCGATGATCGGACGAGAACCGGTTGCTTTCAGTAACTAAGCAGTGGATTTGGCAAAATGTTTTATGGCAGAGAAAATGCCTAAGAAATAGCCTTTAAAATACAGCTACTTCCACTTTTCTTATGTTTGGGACCATAGCGGAAATCTCGGCAATGATAGAGTGGACCAGTTGGCCAAAGAGGCAACTTGCCAAGATATGAACCTTTCGATGTCTGTGCCATTGTCGCACTGGAAGAGTTTAGCTTGGGAAAGAACTGTTTCCTCCTGGAACACCGAGTTCTTAGCCTCGCCTGAAGCTTTGTGGAGTAAAAAGTTTTTCGCGGCCAGTTATCAACGGATAAAATATAAGAAATTTGTTACTGATTTTAAGTTATCCCAGATTCTAACAGGACATGGAAATTTTAACAGCTATTTATCTAGTTTTAATTTAATTGGAAGTGATATTTGTTCTTGTGGTCACAGGTTGCTGAAACTGAGAAACATTTATTGTTGTATTGTTACCTGTATTTTTGTAAAAGAGAACATTTAAAAAAGGAGTTGAAACTTTTAGGTATCCCCTGACTACCTGTGTTTTCTTTGTTGGTCAATTGTACTGAAAACCTTATATGCTTCAGAAAATCTTTTTACTGTATAGATTTTTAAAACTTTATTGTGGTACCTTACCTTATTTATATTTGTATATTTTCTCCCTTCCTTTTTATATTATGTCTTTAACTTAAATTTATTTTTAATTTTGTTTTAAATTATATAACTGTGTTACCACTTACATTTGTAAGCAATGTGAAGCATAAGGAATTTTGCAAATAAATTAATTTTAAAAGAATACAGCTACTACACATATATATGGAAACTATTATATTTATTTAATTACACGTATTGTATGCTTTGCTTTTAGTTAATATATCAAACTATTATTCCTACTGCACCTTTTGTACAAGGTAATGGATATTTTCAAATGATGCGGGATTCTACATCGCGTATTACGGTGATTTACATGTTTTTTAACAATGATCTACCGTAAAACTCGGCGTATAAGGCGCACCTAGAACACAAAAAATAAGATTGAAATTTATGGGTGCGCGTTACACACCCCCCGGGTATAAAAATAATAGCTTTAGATATAAAAAAAGGGTGAGCATAAAATAATAATAATAATATAAATTATAAATCTAATACTGTTTATTTAAAATAAATGTTATATCTTAGGAGCTAAGGGATCTCAGGGGTGTTAAATTTCTCTAGAGGTCTGAAAATGTAAGCGATTTCAAACAGGTATAATTATTTTAAATTTAAATTAATTGACTCAAATCTTTTACACATTATTTATAAAAGAATAGAGCTTCAGAAAAGTATAAAATGTTTAAAATATAATAATAATTTAAAAAATCATAAGCATATGAAAATTCTATAATAAATATTAAGTACGTTTTGCGTTGCGCACGCTATTTTCTAAAATAGTAGCCACTGACGTATAAAACTTTACAGAATTATAAAATACATCATACTCTTTAAACCCTACCTAATTTTAATATTATATATCTTTTGTATTTCTAAATATTTGCAAAATATTGCAATTTTTTAAATATTTTTTAAAAATGTATTTTTTTATTTATTAAAATATGTTAGTTATTATTCTATTAAAACAAAAGTAGCTACATTGTAATAAGAATACATTTACCTTTATAAATCAACTTATAGCTTGTAATTAAAGCTACTATTTTAGAAAATAGCATACGTGACGTAAAACTTAATAAATATTTCTTACAGAAAAGTTTCTTATTTTCATATGCTTATAATTTTTAAAATTATGATTATAGTTTAAACATTTTATACTTTTCTGAAGCCCTAATCCTTTATAAATAATGTGTAAAATATTCGAATTATTTAATTTAAATTTAAAATAATTATACCTGTTTGAAAATTGTTTATATTTTCAGACCTCTAGAGAAATTTAACACCCCTGAGACCCCACAGTTTTAGTTCTAGATATATATTTTATTTCAAAATACTGGGATAAAAACTCAAACAAATGACTTCAAAACATAAGAGTACTTCAAATTAAAATTTCAAGTTGTGACATAGCCATCTGTCGATAGTTATGTCTTGGGGGTTCCGCGTAAGTTAAAGGTGTGGGATTATCGGAAGGATGAGGCATTCTATAATTCTTAATACAACTTTTATTAAGAATTTAACTTAAATTACTTATATAACGAACAAACTTATATTAAGTGAGAATAAACCAAAGTATGCCGATTATTTAAGTCAGATCACACTACTAGACCACTTATCAAAATATAATTGATTATCTACCTAATCTCACTTTCTATATTATACTAGCTTTCGGAATATAGTCTTCCTACCTTGGTTGAAGACTCGACGATTCTGATACTTGGAGGTAGACTTATGTGCTCGCTTGCAATCCTTCCTCTTTGTAAATATTATCGAGGGTGGGCGTCTCCTTGATTGAGTAGGCCGTCTAAACACTTGTTCCGAACTGCTCCACACTAAGCTTTCTCTAAGATTGCCATTCTTTCTCACTAAACTTTCTATCCTTTTAAAGGATATCTTATTTGCATTGTTGCTTCGTTTTTCCTCTTGGAATTGGGTTGGAAAAGTTTTGCCATTAATCGTGGCCGTCAAAGAACGTAGGAGTTATGTTAGAAGAAGAACGCGAGAGATGTCACAAAGTTTCTTCGTAAAATTTGGTTCCGTATTATACGGCAAATATACCTTAAAATTAAAAAAAGAAGCTTGAAAGTGTAGGTGCATGTTATACGCCGTTGCGCGTTACACGCCGGATTTTACGGTATATTTCATTGCTATACTTAGACAAATAGTTAAAAGTCCCTGAAAATATACCCTTAGAAAGTATTTATACTATATAAATTAAAATAATGCAAACATTAATAATGGATTTGATATGAGAAGAAAAACAATATTAATTATTGATAGATTCTTACCAGCAACGTCGTATTAGCCTAAAACGTATAGCAATAAGTCTCATGATAACTGATACATTAAGTTGATTCGATGTAAAACTCTTTGTGTTGTTTCTAGATAAAACATATCAGAAAAGTATTATGCATTTCAATCCACAAGCAATTTACTTTATAATAAAGATAATTCAACGCCTATTCAATTGGCCTACACTAATTCCCTCAAATAAACCTACTGCAATAACCTCGGTTATCTTTAGATAACAGAAAAGCCGATTACAATATAATATTCCATATCTGAAATGCAAGCAGATAAGATACACAATAGAATGTAGCCCCCTCTGCAACATAATGGCGTTATTAGTGTTACAAGCAGTGAGAAATATACTGAGCCAAGGAAACATTACCCAAAGACTTTGCAAGCCCTTCCCGTGCAACACTATTTTACCCAGCAGTGAAGTTTTAATGGTTCCCGCATAATTCCCCTATTCCCCGAATTATAGAGAGAAGACATTAAGATTCCTGCTATTGCCTGCGCACAGATTAATTCAATCCCTTTGAAGCAATTCAATGGATTGGGAAGACTGAACGACATTACATGTACATGACTTATAATGCCAAATACATACTAAATTTAATCTGACAAACCGAAGCAAGCTTTATGCTTCTATAATGGAAAATATTATGCATAAACCATTGGATATTTCAAAGGGTTTTAATGAGTATGATGGGTAAGTGACAACATTAAATTTGATGGTCCAAATAAATTTCTTTGTGGTTTCCAGTCATGTTAAATTAGTGTTTCAAATAACAAATTTTCATTGTATAATGAAAAGTCTCTCCTTAATATTATTTTTTTGTGATTAACCCTTAACTTCCCACTGTTGCATTTCTGCAACATATGATTTATTTTAATTTAACAGACTCAATATTTTTTTAATTACCTACAAATCACTTATCTGAGAAGAAAAAAAAGATTACTGCAATGAATGGATTACTAGATGTGGAAGTAAATTTTTTCCAGAAATCACAACAATTATAAAAATCTCTTTTTAATTACCTACAAATCACTTATCTTATTGTTAGAAAAAAAAAAGATTACTGCAATGAAATACATGCTAATTTTGTCACTAGATGTAAGTAAATTTTTCCCATAAATCACAATTACAAAAATCTCTTTTTAATTACCTACAAATCACTTATCTTAGAAAAAAAAGATTACTGCAATGAAACACATGCTAATTTTGTCACTAGATGTAAGTAAATTTTTCCCAGAAATCACAACATTTATAAAAATCTCTTTTTATTTACCTACAAATCACTTATCTGAGGGAAAAAAAGATTACTGCAATGAAATACATGCTAATTTTGTCACTAGATGGAAGTAAATTTTTTCCAGAAATCAACAATTATAAAAATCTCTGTTGCCTCAAGAACTGTGTTTTTGCTATAAAAAGTAATCCATTATATTTTATGCTTCCTCTTGTTTATTGACGAAATAAATTACCAGGTAAGAAATTTAAACATTTTATGATGAATAATAAAACCCTCATATAAAAAAAAATTCTGTAATTTACAGCACTACTGCGCAATGTTGCACTTCTGCAACAAATACAAAAATGCCTGAAATTCAATTTAAAACAGCTTAATTTTTTATATATATATTTTTCCCTTTTATTATTACTTGAGAACTAGCTGATTTAATTTTTTCCATAGAAATTTAAAAAATTGGGAAGTTAAGGGTTAGACGTTCGAAATAAGTATTTGTGAAATATTCGTTTAAAAATAAACATAAAATTTAACATTGTTTTGACATAATAAGGAATATTCTGTAATGCACATATTTCCTCTTTTATTATTTATTGATTAAACCACTTTAGTGCCGTGGGTGTTAATATACGTCCCGTTGAGCTTGTGCCTTTACTGACCCGGACGTGTATACTCGTCCTTCCAAAGGAGGATTTTTTTTTTTTTTTTTGTATTGTGCTGCTCTGTTAAAACTAGTCCCATGGCTTTGGAATTTAATAACAAGACATTGACAGTGTTTCTACTTATACTACTATTTCTACTTTACTTATTTTGGAGAAGAGGTGGGGAAGGAATTTGAAAGGGTACATTCCAAGAACGATAAATTCATAGCTAAGCAGTTTTTCTTGTTTTTTCATTTGAGATGGTCTTTTATATTCTTCAATTGCTGTCATTTTCACTTATCGTGTATATTAGGAACTTATTAATTTTTCGTTCGAAAGCACTATAGTGATACTGGTTTATGAGTTCAAACATGTTTCAGGATATATCACAGAACATATAAGTTATAATTTACTTTTTATTATACTATAACTCTAGAAATTCAATTTTTTTTTTTTTTTTATTGTTTTCTTCTTTTTTTTTCCTTTCACTTTCAAAGTGAAAGTAAACAATTTTAGGTGGAAAAACATGACTTTTCTTTTCTCCCAATAAACCACGTAACAATGCGCCCCTGTGGAAAAAACGGGGGCATTGGGGGGTGAATTTCGTAATTTTCCCCCGAAATTAAAGTGGTTAAATTATTTAAATTTATATATTTGTACACAATATAGTAATAATATTGTATCACTCTTAATTGATTATTCTGCAGGCGTTATAGCAACTGAATATTTTTAAGAAATATTTCACTTCAAGAAATCTTTTTTGAGTTCGCTTGAAATTAAAAAATTACAATGACAAATTCAATATTAGACAAATTTTGAATAATTATACAATGTCACAACGATAATTCAATTTAAGTTCAAATTTATTTTCTTCTAAAAATATTAAATGCTCTTGTTTACTATTTATTTTTAAAATATAAGAATACATAATGCATACGAATACAGTTTATCATAAGGATGTAAAACAGAAAGCGTTGTATACAGAAAGCGTATAATATTTGTTTCTAAAACAAAATACTCTTAAATAAACTCTGCAATACAGTTCACGTGCAGTGTGCATTGTACACTGCACATGACAGTGTACTGTAATATTTCTCATGCTACACTGATAAATAGTTATTCTGTGAGTAGTTTTAAATATTTATCATGAGAAATATTTACAATGTGTATTCAATATATGTTGATGCTTGCTTCAATGCCAATTTAAGACTCTGCATTCAATTTCTTATGAAAATCCAGAGAGTCTACTTAAAGTTTCTTTCTTGATTAAATGTAAACATGAATATGGAACTTCTATATTAAAAGATATTCTTAAGTTAAAATTTTTTTTCTTTACCACTGTGTGTTTTAACAATTCATTTTTATTTTTAAATCACATACACATTTCAATTTTGTTTATATGTATATTTTGAAATATGAAATGAAATTATTATCAATGGCTCTGGGTAAACAACGTTGAAAAGTATTGAGGATAAAACTTTATATCATCAAAATGTATGAGATACTTAAAATTAAAGAACACAAATTACTTTTAAGCGATATGTATAAAATTCCGAAACATTTTTCAGAATCGTATGTTCCCAATTTTTTCAAAACCATATAATTTAGAGATCTTTTCAGATTTGTGTATTTTCCTTATTAAAATCATGTAATGCAGGAACATTAAAGAAGAATTTCATCAAATTTGAAAATTTAGTTTATTTTCATATAAAAACAAGAAGCATGAAAAAAATTTCTCACAGTAATGCAAAAACTTTTCATAGTTAATTGCTGTGATTATTCTGTTAACAAAATAATCATTATTATTACAAATGAATTCAGTTTGAGCCATTTAATGTCGTTTTCAACTGGGAAAAAACTGTAAAATGTATATATATATATATATATTAAACTTATCACCTTCTTTTTCGATAAATATCCAAATATTTTTCTGTATATATCCTGTTAAAAATGTTTAATTTCAGCTTCGAGCAGAAGTGTTAATACAATTGATACTTAAACATTATAAATTTCTAACCTTAGTATATTATTCATAACTTCCTTTGCATATTTATAACATTTTATATTAACTTGACAATTTCCTCAGGAAAAAAAATTAATTTTCCTTAATGATTAAGGAGTTCAATTAGTTTAATTACTTATTAAAACATTCAAAATATTTCTGCACACTACAACTATAAGCCTTTCTATACCGATTGAATTAAAATAAGTGTGACCAATTTTAAAAGCTCATAACTATTTATGATGAATTTCTCTCGTTTCACTACTGGTTTTATTTGAAAAAAGAAACATTTGAATTACCAATCTAATCATCTTTATTTGTGGGAGTAAACAATTACATTACTTAAATTAGATCCTCAAACCCGGATCGCAATTTTACAGCTTTTGAAGAATGGCTGTTCAAATATGTAAATGAATAAGCATTTAAAAACAAAAAAAATATTCTTTTCTATTATATTACTATCTAAACTACAAAAAGAAATAAAAATTAGCACACGATCAAAAGCTCCACGAAAAATGTGAACGAAAGGAGTCCTTAATGAAAGAGAAAAAAGAAGCTGAGAAGAATTATCGTTGTAAAATTTCTTTGACTGAAAAACCTAAAGAAAAGAAACCATAGATACAACAATCGACAATTTATCGTCAGATAAAGATAATTGGCTATAAAAAAGTAAATTTTTCAGACTGTTGTCAAAAGTCTGTTAAGACCGTAGAAAAACGAAGAAAACATTTTTGGTCTCTGTATTTAATTTTACGCAAAGGTACATACAAAGCATGGATAATTTCTGATGAAACAATATTTCACCTGTCATTCCCAACTGGAAAAATGAAGATTCAATATATTTAAAGCAAAAACATTACAAAGACGCAGCTGTTTTGAAGAATGCAAGTTGGCCGTCAGGTGTTACGGTATGGATGGGAATGTCCTCTCAACGCTTAAAAAAAGCATTTTTTGTAGAACCAAACCTTACAATTGATGCAAAATACTATCAGAATAAAGTTTTAAAACACTTGATCAAAAAAGTAAACGTCTTTACCCTCAAGGAAACTTTGTTTTTCACCAAGACTGCACTAAGTCATATTGTAAAATAAACTATAAAATGGCTGAAGTTTAAAAAATAAATATTCTGCCACCCAATAAATGACTATCAGCATCCCCTGTCTATGATCCTTGTGATTATTTTTTATGGGGATACTTAAAAAAAACAACTAAATAGACGTAAAGTAAGACCATTTCAAGGGCTTCAAAAAGCAATTTAAGATTGCATTGAATTAAGCATTTACCCCAAAAGTGATAGAGAAAACTCTTTTAGCTCAACCAAAACTCTTACAAAAAGTATACTGTGCTAGAGGAAGCAACATTGAAAATTCTATGTAAATAACTTTATTCATTAAAAATTTATGATCCTCTGAAATTGGTTACACTCTTTATGAATCAACCGGAAGACAATATCTCACAGCTTGAAATTTCACTAATTACAAAAATAAAGCAATGTTTCCCATGGAAAACAAATTTAAATTCTGTAGTCATTAAAACATGATTTTCATTTGATATGGGAAAATTACTGAATAATAGTTAAGGAAAGACTGTTTAGTTATATACAGGAAATACATTAATTAGTTAAGAATACTATTTATTTTATTTTTTCCCGAATCATTACTCTTACAGAAACAAGTAAACAACATCTTACCTAATCAAAGGCTTGTGAAATATTATTTAAATTTTCAGACATGTTCATTTTACTTTTTCAGATAAAACTTATTAATTTGCAGAATTATAAACTGGACGTCATTAATATCTCTTGTAATCACTGTAATTATACTATCCTTCAAACAATGTAATTAATGAGCACAAATTAATCTAACAAATTAGTAAATAGATTATAATAAGAGAATAATGGAACATAATTAAATTCATGAAGAACATTCATTACGTAATGGACAAAAAAGATATAAAATAAGTCTAGATAAAAAAAAAATCGGTAAATAATGCTAACAGTTACAAAATGATAATTTGATATGAATTTTAAAAAAATATTCTTAATCGATGGGACTTTTTTTTAAAATTGTAACTTAAACTATATTTAGAAGCTTATATAATTTAACATTAATAATGCATTAAATTCTTATTAACCATGACTTTACAACTGCACAACGTGGTGATAATTCCCCTAGTAATATAAAATCTGTACTTTATTTTTCAACACAATGGAATGATTCAATAAAAAAAAAAAATTTCAAATTTAAAAAAATACCATAGTACAATCAAATCAAATAAAACATTTTAAAAACTGTTAGCTTATTAAGAACAAAATAAGAAAATTATACATGTAATATATATACTTGAGTAAATAATAAGATACATAATTGATATACTTTTTGAATAATTTGCCAACAAATTCAAAACAAATATCGAGAAATTAACAGCATGGTAAAATTTTAACCAGTATTTAATACAGTTATCAGATATATAGTTCCTGCCTATTGTAGTTTTTAAATACTCATAAAATGTCTGAGAATACGTGTAAAAATAGAAAAGACATTAACTGAATGTTACTCTTTAATGTTCGTAAATATTATTCGTTAGACTTTTGTATATTTATTTTAATTCATGATATCTATTATTTAAAGTAGCAAAACTTTTTTTTGCTGATGAATTGTAGCTTGAACATTTCAAATTTCAAAATTTGCTAAATATTTTTATTTTGCCTTACATCTGTTTCAACGAGATTTATTTCATATATGAATAATACAATTACAAGTCTCAATCTTTTGTCATACAATATCAAATACTACATACTTTGCAGAAAAATATTATCACAAAAGCAGACAATATGCAAAACAAGTAATAAATTAAGTATTACATGAATGATTACATTAATTTATAACTTATTTGGTATGTTCCCTGCAACAACGAAAGTAAATATGCATATTGAAGAACTTTACGTATGCCTTATTTTTTTCCCTTTCTTTTTTCTTTTGAAGTAATTTTAAATAAATTCCAGTTATCAAATTTAATAAGAAATAAACTCTTATTAAATTAATTGTGATGTATTGCCTCTTTCATTAATTACGTAATTATAATGTATCAAAAAGCTTTGTTATATATCCATATGTAATTTTTAAAAGAATACATTTTTGCTTATTCAATGCAAGATTCTAATTTTATATTGTGCAAAATCAAATCTTACATAATTATCAAATAAAAGAAAAATAAATTACTTACATGCATTGTGTTTTTTTGTATAAACTATATCATTTCATTATTAGTTCACTTTTCAATTCCTAATATTAGCTCACACACTTTACATATTTATTTATTTATTTAAATATTTATCTTGGTGGAATTTTTAATCGTTAAAAAAATACCCCTAAATCGCTCAATTAAGCTGAAATTTTATAAACATGATTATTTTGGATGACAATACATTAATTTAGTTATAATTAATACAAATTAATTGATTAAAACGGAGTATTCAAAGGATTACAAATACAGCCACATTGGCATCATTTTTGGTGACTTGGGTCAAAACTTTAAAAGATTTTTTTTTTCTCACGTTTTAAAGCATTCAGTTGAACTAAAATTTTTTATACACAATTATTTTGGACGACAATACGATATTAATATTAATATTTATATTTATATTAATTGTAACTATTCAATAAAAAGTAGCTAAAATAAATTTTTTCTTTGTTAAACAAAGTAGGAATTGACTTAAATTTTTTTTTATATATATATTACTTGTTTTATTAATGTTTCACGTACATTTTAGGTTATGCCATCTTATCGTTTCAATACACATACTGATATTCGCGGAATAAATACATTACCTGAAATTCCCCTTTTGAAAGACATAAAACATATTCCATGTCAGCAATGCTTCATGTATATAAAACATGTTATTTAAATTTTTATTTAAGTTTAATATGTTAAATTCCTACATGCCTCCCATTTTAATCCATATTTGTCTTTTCAATATACCAAACGCATTCCACCCTGTTCAAAAACCAACAACTATGTCCAGTATACCGAATCGCTTTACAAAAGCAACATCTTCCTCTCTTTAGAAAAACGTTTCTTCTCTCCGGGATAACTCCGTTTCCAGGATTATCCCTTCTCCGAAAAGAGGAAAACGAATTTAAACTTTCGCTTCGGGATGATCGTGACGTCCATACTCTCGTGCACAGAACGCTTTTCCTTGGGCCCGGAGGCCATTTTGGAAGATAACTTTCCTTCCCCCCTACCCACACGACGAAGAAAGGAAACCAATGGAGCAGTCATCATAATGATTGCATTTACTGTTAAGAAATTCTTCCTGTGAGATTTCGGTTCCGAAAGTGGTTCTGACTCTGATGGCCGAGGCTTATGGAAATCACGATCATTTGTATGCACGTCTCCATCCCTAGGATACACCGTGGTGTACTCTCGAGCCTTCCCCCCCTCCTTCCTCGTACGCAAATTTAATGTCTTCTTTTTATCAGGCTTTTATTCGAAATGGGACGCAGATACTGAGAGTTCGACGAAAGGAATATTTAGCAGGAAGGACCGAGTGATATGTTTGGAGATGGGTTTTAAGTGAAGCGGATCCCGACGAGTTTTCTGAATTAATTGGAGTTTCTGATACAGGGGGATTTTCCAAGGGGAATACTTAAAAGGGATGGGATTGGTTCTGAAAGATAGAATTCATTAGCTCGTTGTTGTTGCTAAATCTGAGGGGAAAAAAATATGAAATAAAAAATAATTTAAATGGTTTTCTTATTGACTCGAACTAAAGGTATTCTAACAATAGTTAACTTTAAAACTTTAGGAACGAAATTCAGAACCAAGTGAGTGTATATTGGTGTCAGACTAAAAAGCCACGTGACATGTATTGGCAACGGACCTTTATATTTGGGACCTCAAATTCCACACTACCGCAATGTGAGGAATTTGAGTCACAACAGATTTAACGAACATCACCTCTAAGCAGCGGGTGGCACTAGAGCTAGAACTCATGACACGCCAGCCACGAACTCCAAATCTTTACCAATATGCTACTAAGTTCACTCAAAATAAAAAGAGCAAGTGTATTAGAGCCCAAATTCTATTTTACTCATAAATAAGTTTGTCTACCTATTTAACCCTTTGACAGTTAGGGGAATGAGCAGTTTTTGTTTACTTAATTCGCGCAATATTACGAGTAAGCAGTAATCGAAATGGGCAGCTGTTTTCCCCAGCCATTATTCGAAAAATATCACCCTTCTCTGGCAATGCCGTAAAT
Organism: Trichonephila inaurata madagascariensis; assembly: GCA_019973955.1. NCBI lineage: Eukaryota > Metazoa > Arthropoda > Arachnida > Araneae > Nephilidae > Trichonephila > Trichonephila inaurata. The sequence goes on from BMAV01012579.1 coordinate 21,506, forward strand.
AGTTCGCCTCACGCGTTTTAAAAATGTCTTAAAGTATTTGTAGTACATAAATAAATGTTTTTACGTACTTTAAAACAATTAATAAATGATAATAATTAAATAGTAAATTATAAATGATTATAATCAATTATATAAGTAATAATAGTTAATTATAAATATAAGACAAATATTAAATTGAAAGAACTAGATAAATACGTCTTCTGATACATCTTGAATCGTCTTCTGAACTTGATATACTCTGAACAAAGTCTTTAAAACTTGATAGGTTTTCTGTATTACAATCATAATCCTCATCACACCTATTTCTTTCACTTTTGTGCCATTTTACTTTACAAACACCCTAAAAAACATGCCAAAATACGCATAAAAAGAACAAGGTAAATAAAAAATCCACTTCATTATGAAAAGAAATTCATGGAACCCATACTGCCATCTGTAGACAGTAAAACTAAATTTCGCGAGTAAGATTCGTTTGTAACATAATCAATGCAGAATAATAATGGCGAACGTGCTCAGCTCATCAGGGCGCATTGGGGAAAAATTTCACAACGCGAGTGGTGCTGGTTTCTAACCATTTCGGTCGAAATCTTGCTTCCGAGAGGAAATCGTTTGCGCGCATTATGAAGCACGATTCGATTGCGAGCTGAACTCGTTCATAACCATCAAAGGGTTAAATGCATGCATACTTTTATCTTTTTATCCGTATATAAGAGCAAATTTTATCTCGTGATAAAATTCTGGAAATTAGATTTCCACAAAAAACAGGAATGAATCATATAATAAAAGTATATTACAGTATTCAAGAAAATCCACATTAATCTTTTATGGAAGTTTTTGAAGTGCAAATTTAATATAAAATTTCCAGCTCTATTGTGAAAAAAATCAACTCTTTTCAAATAGCTCTACGATTATTTCAAGCGAGTGTTAATAAAATCGTACGATAAAGCAATACCAAGTCTATTGGCGACGGGCCTCATATTTTTGAGCCATGTTGAAGTGACGTGGACGACACCAGAGCTGGCAACCCACTGTCCAAACTACCCCAGTACACTATTAGGAGGACTTTGAGCCACGACATATTTAACGTGTATAAGCTTCTCTGCATAGAGGCTTTTCAATTATAATTGGGATTGAACTCATGATACGTCTGCTCCGATCTCATGGTCATAACCATTAGGCTACAGCGCTCACATAATCATTTCAAAAAGAGATAGTAATAATAATAATAGTGACTAATATTGTGTCGCATGTATTTAAATAAGATATTCTTATCTGATTATATTGCGTATAAAATTAATTGAATAATACTTAGCTAATATTTGAGTATTGCAAAAATTTATATT